>OZ024827.1:54829136-55236636 GCA_964016985.1 Anodontia alba | reverse complement strand
ACTGCGCGGATGCGAAGCATGATCTGTGCCTTAGTTAGTCATATATGCAATATGTAGGTTCTCTCACGGCAAGGCCCATTAAAAATTACTATGTTTTTAAAAATGCAACAACCATCGGGTCATTTCATTTCCAAATATAATGATAATAATAATAATAATGATAATAATAATAATAATAATAATAATAATAATAATAATAAAATATATGCATAGCAATTACTCGGATCAGTCCGTCCAATCTGATGAGAGGTCATTAATAACTTAAAGACGTATTGTTTTCATTACCCATATAGCGCAAATGTAGACTGATCAGACTACTCAGGTATACAAGCGTGTCTGAGTCTTCGCTGTGCATGTACTTGGTTTTGTCAGAAATGATGTCCCTATCGCACTCTCTCTCTCTCTGTCTCTCTCTCTCACACACACACACACAAACACACAGATATACATACACACACATGCATACATAAATTCAAACCTCATATATACATACATACATACATACATACATACATACGTACGTACGTACGTACGTACGTTCATACATACATACATATAACATGGAAGTTAGAAGTTAGAAGTAAGAAGTTAGAAGTTAGAAGTTAGAAATAAGAAGTTAGAAGTAAGAAGTTAGAAGTAAGAAGTTAGAAGTTAGAAGTAAGAAGTTAGAAGTTAGAAGTAGAAGTTAGAAATAAGAAATGTCCCTACCCTCACACACACATACGCATGCACACACACACGCACATACATACATACATACATACATACATACATACATACATACATACATACATACATACATACACACATACATACATACATACCAAACAATTGACACTGATCAGACTGCGCGGATGCGCAGCATGATCTGTGCCTTAGTTATTCAAATATGCAATTTGTAGGTTCCCTCACGGCAAGGCCCATAAAAAATAACTATGTTTTTAAATTGCAACAACTATCAGTGCATATCATTTCCAAATATAATAATAATAATAATGATAATTATACAAATAATAATAATAAAATATATGCATAGCAATTACTCAGATCAGTCTATCCAATCTGATAAGAGGTCACTAATAATTTAAAGACGTATTATGTTCATTACCCATATAGCGCAAATGTAGACTGATCAGACTACTCAAATATACAAGCTTTTCTGAGTCTTCACTGTGCATGTACTTGGTTTTGTCAGAAATGATGTCGCTACCGCACTCTCTCTCTCTCTCTGTGTCTCACACACACACACACACACACACACACACACACACACACACACACACACACACACACACACACACACACACACACACACATACATACACACGCATACATACATACATACATACATACATACATACATACATACATACATACATACGTACGTACATACATACGTACGTACGTACATACGTATGTACGTACCTAGGTACATACATACATACATACATACATACATACATACATACATACATACATACATACATACATACATACATACATACAACATGGAAGTTAGAAGTTAGAAGTAAGAAGTTAGAAGTTAGAAGTAAGAAGTTAGAATTTAGAAGTAAGAAGGTAGAAGTTAGAAGTTAGAAATAAGAAATGTCTCTACCCGCACACACACATACGCATGCACACACACACGCACACATGCACACACATACATACATACATACACGCCAAACAAATGGCACTGATCAGACTGCGCGAATGCGCAGCATGATCTGTGCCTTAGTTAATTAAATATGCAATATGTAGGTTCTCTCACGGCAAGGCCCATAAAAATTACTATGTTTTTAAATTGCAACAACCACCGGGGCATATCTTTTCCAATAATAATAATAATAATAATAATAATAATAATACAATATATGTATAGGAATTACTCGGATAAGTCTGTCCAATCTGATGAGAGGTCACTAATAACTTAAAGACGTATTGTGTTCATTACCCATATAGCGCAAATGTAGACTGATCAGACTACTCAGATATACAAGCTTGTCTGAGTCTTCGCTGTGCATGTACTTGGTTTTGTCAGAAATGATGTCCCTACCGGACTCTCTCTCTCTCTCTCTCTCTGTCTCTCTCACACACACTTAGAAGTAAGAAGTTAGAAGTTAGAAGTAAGAAGTAAGAAGTTAGAAGTAAGAAGTTAGAAGTTAGAAGTAAGAAGTTAGAAATAAGAAATGTCCCTACCCGCACTCACACACATTCGCATGCATACACACGCGCACATATGCATACATACATACATACCAAACAATATGACACTGATCAGACTGCGCGGATGCGCAGCATGATCTGTGCCTTATTCATATATGCAATATGTAGGTTCTTTCACGGCAAGGCCCATTAAAAATTACTATGTTTTTTTTAATTTCAAGAACTATCGGGGCATATCATTTCCAAAAAAAAAATAAATAAATAAATAAAAAAAAAAAAATAATAACAATAATAAAAAAATATATGCATAGCAATTTCTCGGATCAGTCTATCCATTCTGATGAGAGGACTCTAATAACTTAAAGACGTATTGTGTTCATTACCCATATAGCGCAAATGTAGACTGATCAGACTACTCAGATATACAAGCTTGTCTGAGTCTTCGCTGTGCATGTACTTGGTTTTGTCAGAAATGATGTCCCTACCGGCACACAAATACACACACACATGCACGCACGCACGCACACACGCACGCATACATACATACATACATACATACATACATACATACATACATACATACATACAACATGGAAGTTAGAAGTAAGAAGTTAGAAGTTAGAAGTAAGAAGTTAGAAGTTAGAAATTAGAAGTTAGAAGTTAGAAGTAAGAAGTTAGAAGTTAGAAATAAGAACTGTCCCTACCCGCCTTTCGTATATCTCTGAATTAATGTTGGCAACAGTAATTCAGAGATATGATAAAAAATCATTTCATTTCAAGAAGAGAGAGTAAATGAAATTTTATAGGCTGTGTACTGTATTTAACAACTGGCACGCGCGCATTAACAACAGGTATTAATAAATGGGATTAAGTATGCGTATTGCTACCGTCTGAATTATTATCTGTTATGAGTAATTCACCCCAAGGTGTTTGTTGTAAAAGGATTAGGCCGATACTGGCGTAACTAAATATAATTAACTCTTAAAATATCAAGAACAAGTTATTTAAAAGCAATGGCTTAATTTATAAGATAGAATGATTTTATTTACAAATGAAAAAAATGTGTGTTTTAAATCTGTCACAAACGGAATTCCTGGTGGCCACAAACACAGATTCTGACATGACAGAAGTTTTAAAGCGGTAATTAATGCAGAATGGACCTTCGTCTAGTTCTCTGCTATGTGTGTACTTATATAGTAAAACTGGAGTTTACTGTGGTATACATTATTTTTCTTATTTATGCTCAAAGACATAGACCATCTATGTTTTGAGCAGAAATACGAAAAATATCACTATTTTTCATCAGAAAATTTATTTTATATTTGATTAGGTGTTTTTATGTAAAGAAGCTACGAGGAACAAAGTATCCCATATGTATTCTTTGTATGGTCTTTGACAATGTATTTGTTTACCTGTATGATAATGTCTTGTTGATACATAAAATATTTAATCGTGCTTAAAAAGTAATTGCATTACATAAAATTTGCGTTCTTTTGTCATTCATATTGCTCCAAACTCGAAACATGGTCAACTTTGAATTTGTTAGTTCAAAGTGATCAACCCGGAAACATAACCCGTTTGTCTTACAAGGCAATTCATGGTTCCTATTTCTGCACTAAAACATAGACTGTTCGCCACATTCTATGTTTCTACCAGGAATAAAAGACAGTTCTGAAGAATATGTCTAGAGTCGCCCCCAGTTTGCATATATATCGCAGTCCCGCCAAAGCCTTCCCTGTTCGCTCACATATAGTATAGAGCTAGTCAAAGCTAATTAGACCAAAAATCCGACATCTAGCCCCTATATATGACTTTGTATGCGCATCTGCCTCCGCGCAGTCTCGCCAAAGCCTTCACTGTTGGTTCGCATATAGTATGGAGCTAGTCGAAGCTAATTAGACCAAGAATCCGACATCTTGCCCCAAAAACACCATAGATGATTTTTGAATGCGCATATGCGAACAGCGAACGCTATGGCGAGACTGCGCCTCCACGCGGTCTTGCCAAAGCCTTCACCGTTCACTCACATACAGTATAGAACTAGTTGAAGCCAATTTAGACCAAGATTCTGACATCTAGCCCCACTAGATGATTTGCATGGGCATATGCGAACAGCGAAGGCTCAGGCGCGACTGCGCATCAGTGCAGTCTCTTCATAGTTTTCACTATTCGCGCACAATTAGTATAGAACTAGCCGAAGCTAATTAGACCAAGAATCCGACATCCAGCCCCATTAGATGACTTTGCATGCGCATATGCGAACAGCGAATGCTCAGGCGTCTTTCTCTGTGAAACGGTTTAACATGATAAACTCAGTCATAAAAAAGTCTCTTCTGTCTAATTATCAAAACGGAATAAACCATATATGGATCTAGCTTTAACAAGATTGAACAAAATATCTCTTAACAGTGATCCCTATATATGCTATATCGGCTGCATATGCGGCTGCGTTTTATACCGCTTTCTATAATAGGCGCGGAATTGTTTTGAACGGTACTGACATACAATTTATGCTGCTAACATTACCCATAAATATGTGATTTCTAGAACGTTATACAAAGTGCTCATGTGGGTGTAACACTGCTTTATCGCTATGGAAACTGTGGAATATTAGTGATACAATAGATATCATGGAATCATGACGTTAAGGGAAGTAGAACTTTTATAACATTATACTTTTCTTATCGTGTAAAGCGCCATCTTGACACCGGGACTACTTTCCTATTGTTACCTGCAAAACTTACTCAATATTATCCCTAGTCTGTGTGAGAAAATAACGGTAAATTTGACATTCTTGTGGGGGAGCTCCACGCCAAATCGTTCCCGAAGTATACTACACGTCGAAATAAACGAATCGGGTCATGTCCAGTGATACATCTAAATCTTGCAAAACCAAGCTTAACGTGGGCTCCGTTGGTGCAAGTACACCTTTAAGTAAGGGTGACAAACGGGAAGCTAGTTCGCCACTCGACGCAGCAGATACAGACTCCAAGAAGATCCGACATCACTCCAGCGCTAGTAACACCTCGCTGATGGATGACAACGACGATGCTAGCACTGTACACGTACTGTCGCAGCCCATTCACCCACTGGATATTGTTAATATAGCAAAAGAGCTGCACGCCCTCATGTTGCCCGAAATGGCTAATATTATCAAAAGCCAGCTGCCAGATATCCAGAAAATCGTAAAAGAGTCGACCGATACGTTGTCATCTGAAATACAAGCTCTACGGGACGAGAATGCTAAACTGAGTGCTGAGAACACTAAACTTTGGGGAGACGTAGAAAAGCTAACCACGAGAATAACCAAGGCTGAGAATGACAACGATGCCCTTGAGCAGTATACACGTAGAAATAGCCTACCAATATCTGGTATTCCGGAAACGGAACATGAAAACACGGATACACTAGTGTATAAACTCGCAAACCAACTGAACTCATATATCGGGCCAACGGATATCGACCGATCACATCGGGTCGGGAAACCGAAGAATGGTGGCCGCCATCGCGACATCATTGTCAAGTTTGCCACCTATAACGCCAGACAGAAACTATACCAAAACAGAATGGACTTAAGAAACAGTGAAGATGAGGTTGCTAAAGGGATCTTCATAAACGAAGACCTCACTAAAATTAGATCGAAACTCCTCTATGACTCTAGAACTCTTGTGCGCGTGGATAAACTGAAATCGGCGTATTCGTCCGATGGAAAAATCTTTGTACGCGATCTCAAGGATGACCGACACCTTATAAAGACTGGTGCAGATATATTGAAATTTGGTGACCCAGAAGAGGTTAAAAAGATACTCGCGGCAAGAGTAAAAGCGAAAACTCCTAAACCAACGGCAAGCTCCTTGGACTAATTTAACATTCATGTACTGTGCTCCATTCTTACGGTCCATAATTTCTATTAGATACAGTGTATAACAAACTAAAACTTACAGCGTCATAACTTTCGGCGTGAAGTATGTTTAAGTGTGATCAATGAACGGTGTCAATATATTATTCTTTATTCATAGATCAGTTAAACGCACATCACGTGTTCACACCTTTGTGATGTAAACCCTTTGAGCAAAACCTTGCGCAGTGAAACTGGTCTTCTTAGCGGCGCCTCATACTTGATTGATCTCTGTTCCATAGTGTATATCGTGGGTACTCGCAGGAGCAGACTCAATGAGTCTATTCTAGCGGGTAGCCACGGTCTACCACTGAGGCCTGGAACTGGGGAAATGCATCTCTGTTTGATTTAATGCATGCAATGGGTGTGTAACGTGCTGACTTCCCGGAGTTTTTATGACTGATCGTATTGCTAGTCATTCACATTTTGACTGAACGTACTCCACTCCTATTACATAGTCGGAATATGTCTTATCAATTTAACCTTGGTCTTGTTGGTTTCGTCGACTTACGGTCACGCAACCTCCAGTAACATGATCTCCTACACGATTTAATTCAAATATGTTTATTTTGAATATGTTTGACTTTTCTCCTATCAACTGTTGAATTCTGTAAACTCAGTAACGCAACGCTACACTACACTACACTTCACTACACCACACCAAACCAAACCAAACCACACCACACCACACCACACCACACACCACATCTAACCACACCATACAACACCACACCACACCACACCACACCGCGCACCGTTAAACACAATACATTGCATTACCCTACATCGTCTTAAACAAAACTCCGTGCCACCACCTCGACTTTAACATAACTCCATGCCACTACCTTGACTTTAACATATGCCATCGTACAACATATTGAACACACACCCAGCCCCAACTTAAACCACACCACTATGCAAATTTTTCCACAAAATAATTATTCCTCAGCACAGTTACAATGATAGAAATCGTCAGTTTGCATATTGCATCGAAACGGACAACTAAACTTCTTGATTGCTGTACCATCGTTTGTTACTAATGCTTTATACTACTATTTTCGGGTGCACTGGATATGTGATGCAGTTAACAAGAAGTTTCTATTGTTGATCTTGCCGGTGAGTTATCCGACGTACATATGAATAGCATATTGTGTGACAAGGGAAGCTACTGCTACGTAACTAAACAACCCAATACATTCTTGTTACTGCGCTTCATTAATACAGAGACGTGCTTGTATTCACATGTACTGATTTATCTGTCAATCAATGGATTTACATTACGAGAACATGCCTATTCAAATATATTGAAAATTTTACAACCAAAAAGGAAAATTTTTAGATAAAAAATTCTGATATTTTTTATATTTCTGCTCGAAACATGGATTGTGGGTGCTCGTTAGAACCGCCTCGCCGAGGCGGTTCTAACGGGTACCCACAGTCTGTGTTTTTTGGCGGAATAAGAAAAGTAATATATACCCCTGTAGGCCCCAGTTTTACTATATAAAAGTGGGGTTTAAGGGGCTCAAAGTTATATATGCGTGTTTACGTGATGGCTGCCTGGTGCTGCCTGATCTCTGTCTACACTGACTAGGTTTTATTTATAATACTGAGGGTCAGATGCCTCACGTGAACTCTAGATAATTGTATTAAGTCTTTAACTAGCAGCAGAGTTATAATCAGCGCCTGTCATTATCTTTAAGGCTACTTTTCTTTAGTCTAGTGTCAGAACAGTAATAGAAATATTGGCGAAAATAGGTGTATTATGTCCATTCTACTGTTTATGCCTTAGTATATGAGAATCTATATACAGACGCACATGTGATTTGCACTGCCGTAGCACGACCTGTGCTACTGCGTAACGCCTTCACTGACCACTTTTTAGAGAATTCGGGATCGCGCAGGTCTGCTTTGTTCCCATTTTTAGCGATTACCGACCAAATGTGTTTCAATATCATTGTTCGAAGCTACACTTTTGTACCAATATGTAATGTTGTAATGTGAATAGAATTGTTTGAGTTGTTATGTTTCAGTTTATAATGCTGTGAATATCACGGAATTGTAACACACACACACACACACACACACACACACACACACACACACACACTTGCATGCGCACGCATGTTGTGACTTTATTGTTTTCTATGTAATCCGTATTGAAATTTAGTACACAGTTGTTTTTTTTTATTAATCCACTCCTGTCTTGCAACTGATATACTTGGTCTAAAGGCAACCAGTGCAGACCCAGACGAGACGCAGTACAGTGCGGCAACTCATTAGGACTTTCACTGTCTGATTTAACTAGATCAACTTGACACCCCTAAATGGAGTGGATTTGTCCAAGCGAATGTAACGAAAGAGTCTTTTCGGATCAAGGAGGATAATATATAAGTTACGAGGTTTTCTTTAACGCCCTTAGTCTAAATGAACTTCATATGAATTTTCGTTTTTTCCATAGCTGATGAACATTTTCCAGATCCATATTATGTAATCACCACATATGCTGCTTTGTATGCATAACTCTATGTTTTTTCTTTTTGTTTTCCGTGTCTTACTTCGACCTTTCTCGTCTTTATCTTACTATCACTGTTTGACTGACTTTCCCGCCTTAAATGATCCAGTATTTGGTCATGTTTACTACTGTACAGAAAATGCGCTAAAGCAAGATGCACCTGAACTGCCACTTTGCCTCGTCTTGATCTTTCTCCAGCTCATACTAACTAGCATCTGATGCTCAACATTCGTAGGTCAGACGGGCTTGGTGGTAGTTTAAGTGTTTCTTTATCATTAAGGCTGGGCACTACGAAACATATCAAGCATAGTAAATTTAACTTGCTCTTCTTCTTAATGGTAATTATGTTATTGTGTGTACCTAACGTCCGTAATACATCAGCATTTAGTTTAATACTGGCCCTCCAACGCAGTAACGAGCTCTATAAGAATATTAAAGCCCCGTTCATGCGCCATTACTTTTATGTTCCGTCTCAAAACACCTTCTTTTGTCGTAAAATTTTCTTTCTAATCTTTATTTCCAATATGATCACATGGTTACTGTCAATACTGCTTTTATCAGGTGATATTGAGATAAACCCAGGACCAGACTCTGTCGAAGGCAGCACTGACTACAGCAGCGACGTATCAGCCACTTCTTTTGAACTACTCTCCAACCATCTAAGTATAATGCACTTAAATGTACAAAGTCTCGCCCCTAAAATTGACATAATTCGCAGCGAAGCCGAGGCATACGACCTTCTTGTCTTCTCTGAAAGTTGGCTAACTTCTAATATTTGCAATTCCGATATACACATTGATGGTTTTTTACCACCTTTCAGAAGGGATAGGCAGGGTCGGCCTGGTGGAGGAGTTGCGGTATATGCCCGGGATACCTTATCATGCAAACGTAGACCTGACCTCGAACTACAGGGTGTCGAAAGTGTATGGATAGAGCTTACTATAGAGTCTAAACGAATTCTTATTGGTGGATTTTATAGACCACCTAACAGTGACCCAAACTATTTTAACTTAATCAAAGAAAGCATTGACAGAGCATACAATACTAACATTGTTGATATTGTCATTACTGGTGACTTTAATATCGACATGTCCCAAAACACCAATAACAAAGTCAGGGAGCTTATGTTAGAATACAATCTTAACCAACTTATATCAGAGCCTACGCATTTCACTGAGCATTCATCGTCGCTCATAGATCTCATCTTAGTGCGTAATTGTAATAATGTTTTGACAAGTGGTGTCGCAGACCCTTTTATAGCTGATTATACAAGGTATCACTGCCCAGTTATAACTGTGCTTAAATTCACACGCTTACATAAGCCATCTTTTAAACGTAAAATATGGTATTACAATAAGGCCGATTACAACAAATTTAGGTCTATCTTACTAGAATCTGATATCTTACAGAAAATTGAAGCCGACAACAACATCGACCATAATGTACAAGTTCTCAATGACACTCTAATTAAGGCTGCTGAGGAATCGATCCCAAACAAAATGGTACTGATCAAACCAGACGATCACCCTTGGATCACTTGTCACGTCAAAAATTAATTCGAAAACGTAAGCGCACATATAGGCAATATAAGAAAACAAACGACGTGTATTTTTGGACAAAGTACAAACAACTTAGAAACAAAACTAACAATACCGTAAGGAAATCTAAAAAGGATTATTTTGAAAAACTTGATAAACTCTTATCATCTGAAAATTGTAACTCCAAGGTGTTTTGGAAAACATCCAAACAGCTTCTAAACCTCAATCGTACTTCAGACAGTATTCCAATACTGACCATGAACCATGAAGTTGCAGAAACAGATTTACAAAAAGCTGAAATGTTAAATTCCTACTTCTCCTCACAGACTAAAGTAAATGATTCAAACAAACCTCTACCCTACATTGAACATGCACAACACAGATTACATTCAATTATAATATCAACGCAGGATGTACTTGATGTTCTCCGACATCTGGATGTCAACAAAGCTTGTGGTCCAGATCTTATCAGTCCCAGACTTCTGCGTGAAGGTGCAAACATCCTAGCTCATCCATTCTCTATCGTGTTTAATAGATCTCTACTTCAAGGTTATTTTCCACCACCATGGAAGGACGCAAATCTCTCTCCGATTCACAAAAAAGATGACAAATCCTCTCCGATCAAATACAGACCCATTTCCCTCTTGAGCCATGAAGGTAAAACTATGGAACGCTGTGTCCACAAACACCTCTATAACTATGTCGTATCACATCAACTGCTCACTCCTTTTCAATCAGGCTTTGTGCAAGGCGATTCCACAACTTACCAACTACTCCATACTTACCACACATTTTGCGAGGCAGTGGACAGCGGCTGTCTTCTGCGACATCAGTAAGGCTTTCGACAGAGTCTGGCATAAGGGGCTACTCCATAAACTTAGAGGAATAGGGTGCTCAGAAAATGTATTAAAATGGTTTACAAGTTACCTATCCGGGCGAAGGCAACGGGTAGTTCTCAACGGTCAGTCATCAGTCTGGGCACAAGTCGAAGCTGGAGTTCCCCAAGGGTCTAATCTGGGCCCACTATTATTTCTTTTATAGATCAATGACATAGTGAAAAACATTGGTTGTTCGATTCGCCTCTTCGCGGACGATACAAGTCTGTACATCATTGTCGAAACGCCTGATCAGGCTGCATACGTACTCAGACCTGTTGTAATTGTAATCAGTAACCGTGATTACATGTAATCGATTACAAGTTTTGAGTAATCGAAATGTAACCTGTAATCGTTGATTTTTATGATTACAAGTAATTGTAATTGTAATCGAATACATTGCAAAACAGCCTGTAATCGTGATTACTTTGACGATTACAATACGATTACAATATGGATATTTAAATAAAATAAGTCAGAAGGACTAGAACTGAAAAAAAAAATTCATTTCTGGTTTGACAACTTGACAAGAAACAAGAATATTGGAGATAATTATTTTGATTTGTATACATTTAATGACTTAATGACTCTGTTTTGGTTTGTTTAAAACAATCAATACATCTTTGAGATAAAAGAAAATTTAAAAAATACATCTTCGTGATCAAAGGAAATTGAAGTTTCACACATGGATTAGCTGATATGGATTAGCAAATAATCAAAGTAATTAAATTGGTAAACATTTATAGTCTTTTATCTATATATCTCTATGTTTTGTTTGGATATAACATGGTTGTTTAACGGTGTATTATACTTTTGGACAGACATATCAAGGCAAACATTGCAGATCTAGATCAGAATTGACTAATCCATGTGATAACGGTAAAGGAATTCGCCAAAAGAGGCATTTCAGGTGCAGCTTTGAATTTGTGCAGTCCCACAAGAGCCTTCACTGTCTCCACACATGTAATGTTGAAAATGAAAATTTTAGTGTTTTTACAGTAACTTATTGACTTATATAATTTCATGCTTATTGTGTGCATGCTGTCAACAATAACTCTCATGTCAGATGACCTACCGCAAAAGTTATATACATTTGGACAATTGTTAAGTGGCTAAAGTTGACCTGTCATAATTTATAGTTGGAGTGTGATCTTGTCATATATTTCTGCATCTAAACAATGACATTTGAATTTGAAAGGATGTAGACCCTGATGTACTTTTTCTTCATTGTTTGCATAAGCCTATTTATCAAGTATCCAAATACTTGAATTATTTATGGCATTTACTAAAACTGGCCCAATATACCCTTCTGTAAAGTACCTGTGTTAAGTTTTGACATATTGCCTGAGGACATTGACAGGTTTTGAGCTGGTTCTTTCATACAGGCAGAGGACCAAATAAGAGGAGTAAATTAGTGATAATTCAGGGATAATTTTTCTTATCTCTCAATGAAAACATATGTTGTGGGTACTCGTCTGAACCATCTCGATGAGACAGTTCAAATGAGTACCCACAACATATGTTTTCATTGAAAGATAAGGAAAATTATCCTTCAATTATCAGCAATTTACTCCTCTTATCTGGTCAACTGATAGGTAAAGCAATGTCCTAACAAAACTTATTCACTGCAAATTTTAAACTGTACAGCCCCGGGCCAAGATGGATTTTTTTTGTCCCACCTCTCCTCCCCCCCCCCCCCCACACACACACCCGATCAACCACCACACTACATTTTCAGATAGAGAAGGGATTGTTCTTTTCTTTGTTCCATGAAGCTTAATAATGCTGCTTATGCAAATTAAACTTATTTATAACAGATGAAAACTTGATTTAATTCCATTGTTGTTTTCATTTTTATATATCAATGCTTAAGATGAACAGCCTGACAGAATTATATTGCACCCCAGGGAGTACAACAAAAGCCAGGCACTATAAGTCTTTGATCCAGCTCATGGTACCAAGAGGAAGAGTAAAAATTAACCATACGTCATAGAAAATGTATAGTAAATGGAATATCATAAAAAAATGAATATATTGTATAAAAAATATGAATAACATCTTGTCAGAAGATATAGCATGCCATGCACGAAGCTTTAAAAGAACAATAAAACAGATTATTAATTTAAACTAGAATTTTTTTTAAACACGGAACAACAAGAAAGTAATTGTAATTGTAATCAATTACATTGCAACATAATTGTAATTGTAATTGATTACATTCAGGAAAGATGTAATTGTAATTGTAATCTGTAATCATGAAATTACAAAGTAATTGTAATTGTAATCGAATACATTTGTATGTAATCGGTAACAGGTCTGCACGTACTAAATGTAGATCTACAAACCATCTCCAATTGGGCCAAAGATTGGCTCGTTGACTTTCACGCGAAGAAAACCATGGCAATGACTGTCTCTAGAAAACTTAACCCTGTATTACATCCACCTCTGTTCCTTAATAATACAAGAATAAAAGAAACTGCTAGGCACAAACATCTAGGTCACTTTCTCCAGTACATGCAACTGGAATGACCACGTTCGCAACATCTCCGATAAAGCTTGTATATGCTTTAATCTCCTAAGGGCTCTGAAATTTAGGGTCAGTAGAAAATCTCTCGAGAAAATGTATATCGCATTTGTTCATCCCCTTATTGAATATAGAGATATTGTATGGGATAACTGCTCCATGGAAACCAAAAAGCAGCTAGATGCAATCCATGTAGAAGCAGCAAGAATAATAACAGGGGCAACAAAACTATGCAGCATCGACAATTTGTACAGCGAACTTGGCTGGGAGTCCCTGCAAAGCAGACGAAATAAGCACAAACTCGTAGTTCTTTACAAGATTTTGCATGGATCGGCCCCAAATTACCTTGCTGATCTCATACCCCCGACTGTACAGGAAACAACAAGGTACAGTCTCCGCAACTCAGATCATATACAGAATTACAGGACAAATACAAATCTTTTTCTGGATTCATACTTCCCGTCCACTATTTGAGCTTGGAACAACCTGCCGACGGAAATAAAAAAATGCAACATCCTTATCAATTTTCAAATCCTTACTCAACAGAAACATGCAAAGACCGCCAAAATACTTCAATGCTGGCCATAGCATAGGCCAAATCCTCCACGCGAGACTACATATGGGATGTAGTTCACTGAACTCTGACCTTTACCGCAAGCATATCGTTGCCAGCCCCTCTTGTCACTGCGGAGCGTTTGAAAGTGCAAAGCATTTTCTTTTCCATTGTTCTAATTACTCTATTGCAAGGCACAGATATTTGCCTCAAGATCTTGACAGTCATTCGCTCAAAGACCTAATGTATGGTAAAACAAGCTACTCATTACAAGAAAATGTAACCCTTTTCTCACAGGTGCAGGACTTCATTGTTAAATCTGGGCGATTCGTGTAGCATCTAATCCAACTAGTACCTCTAGTGCCAGCTAACATGTACAAATGAAGTCTATACAAATGACATTCTACAAAGCGAATAGTTCAACTTCAACACTTATAGCAGGGAAAGTTGGTCTCTCTCTCTTTCTCTCTCTCTCTCTCATGTTCACAAAATGGCTATCAGTATTCTCAATATTTAGTAATATTGCTATACCGTTCAACTACAATGTACATGAATTTGTTTCAAGGAGATGACTTTCATAAGCCATACCGCTTACCGTCAGATCCTTTTCACCATTTCCATTGAATGAATGTTATGTGAGTTGCTTGAAATAAATATTGTTTAAACCAATAGCTGCATTACCTTTTATTTCTTTAGTGGCTGCATTTTCCTATATATTTATTATAGCTGTGCAGAAGTGCTGCGTTTTATACCAACCCCCTGGGTTGGCCTTGGGCATAACTCCGGAGGCAAAAGCCTGAAAACTTCATTGATTGCCCTATCAAAGGACCAGGTTTCAATTTCAGAGTCTGAACCTGAGTCCTTTGTAGAGCGTTGTAAAGTCTGTTCAGGTTGTGGTATTGTCTGGACATTAGTTATTCCCGCTGGCTGTAGCATACTCGGCTTCTGTGCAGACTGGGGACTATGTCTATTTCTTTGTATCTGCCATAATCATGGGATTGATTATCAGATAATGAAGAAGAAGAACAAGGAGAAGATGTTATATCTTCTTCTCCTTTTCTTGTGAGAATGTTTGGATCTTTTTGACTTTCTGCTTCTTTTGCGAGAGTCTGAAGATGTAGACCTAGAAGAGGAGGATGTAGAGGACGATCTACGTCTCCTCCTCTTCTTGGATTTATATTTACTTCTAGACTGATCCCTCCTGGAATATGTCCAGAGAGGGAAGTCTGTGAAGTTTGTCTGTTGTCTGATCTCCAGTTGTTTGTCAGGCGGTTCTATGACAACACTGGGATCAGACATATTACTAGGTTCCAGGGGTAATAAAACTCTTTTTGAGTTATTAACTGTATTATTAGTGAGCTCAATGCCCATGGCATGAGTCTCACTAAATGTAGGTTGATATAAAATCTGATGACCGGTGGCCAGTTGACCAGTGGCCGGTGAATATTGACTTTTCCCTGTGTTGATATTGATATTTTTTGTCCAATGACCGGTGGCTGGATGGCTGATGACCGGTGATTGACTGACTTGAAAATTCTTGTGTAATACCCATTTGACAGGTGACCGGTGGCCTGTCTGTGATGTCTTCTTGTCCATTAGGCGAATGGCCGGTGGCTGGTTGACCAGTGGCCTGTGGACTTACACTCCTCTGGGTACAAGTACCCTTGGAGCTGCCACCTGGATAGGTCCTTCCCCGGGCAGCAGGGCCATGTGGAGTGGTGATCCTATCCAATTTTCTTCGTCTGATAAATCAGACACGGCTTTCTGCGATCTCTTCTTCTTCTTAGCCATGACCCACTTCCTAGAAGTGTAAGTTCTCCTTTCTTCGGCAAGTTTCCAGATTTTATCTGACCAGGAGGTACACGTACAGCAGGTTGATTACCTGGAACAAGAAGAGCATTTTATGCATTTGTCATGATTATCCCAACGCGAGTTTATATGACCACATTCAACACGAAGAATTGTCATGAAAGTCGTGAAAACTCATTACAACGAACGAGCGATGGATAATTACAAGAAATTGAAAAACGATTTACAACAAAAGATAGTATGAATAGTGAAAGGCATGATAAAGGAAAATAAGAAAGAACACAGATTAGAATTTCAACTGGAGAAAAAGGAAGAAAACACAGATTTCTTTCATCCGGAGAAAAAATCCTTGTTTACTTTCTCGTCCACAGAAAAGAAACTGACACATGATCAAAAGAGCGGGAGGAATGACGTCACGTAGGTGACCGCCTAAGGGGCCTTCTGAATTAAGACTGTATGGGACGACTGTACTGTTTTGTTTTGTTTTTTTTTTGTTTTTTTTTTTCTGTGGAAGGTATGAACAGAATAGAATATAGCACATTATCTATAGGTTAATGTATTGTGCAGTTAAAATTCTGGTTCTGATATACCTTTTTGCAGAAGTGTTTTCAGACTGACATTTTTCTACCAAGGCACTGTGTCTGCGATAAAATTTCGAAAACGCCTTACAAAGTTTAAAATAACGATAGCCCTTTATTACGGCAGTTAAAGTCACTAAGATTAGAAGAAGCAGTGACTATAATAATAAACAAAACATTTACCACTAAATTTCTTCATCACTGGTATAGATATCCCGTACCTCAAATGTCCGCAGATGCAGATGCGGACTTGGAAGAAAATTGCGGACATTTTTGTGCGGACGTCAGCAATTGTAAAAATAAAGGTAACACTCTGACATAGATTATTGATGAGGCTTAAATCCTAATATATATTTAACACTGCATGGCTACAGACAAAACACATTAATAAATACATGTAGACAGAGATGTCTTTAGTAGAAAAGTGTTTTGCACATTCCAATTTTGCAAACAGAAAAAAGTTTTTGTTTTAATGCACAATTATGTAGAACACATTTTAAAAGCTACATGTATGTCATATTTAATAATATCAACATGTTATTACACAAGAGTGGGAGCAACTCTAAAAGATTCTTTGTCCGCAACTGCGGACAGCTGCGGATGTCAGCAATTTTTCATGCAGATGTCCACAATTCTAACATGCCGACGTCTGCAATTTTCAATGCGGACGTCCGCAATTGTGTTGTTGAGTGTGGATGTCCGCAGTTAAGCATGCGGACGTCCGCAATTCTGTCTGCAGTTGATATTGTGGATGTCCGCAGAAAAAAAAAACTGTGAATGCTCGCATATTCAACTGCTGACGTCCGCAGAGAAAATTGAGGACTCCGCTGAAAACAATGCGGATGCGGAGTATTAGAACATTTTCAGTGCGGACATCCACAATTTTACATGCAGACGTCCGCAATTGATCCTGCCGATGTACGCAATTGATCCTGCGGACATACGCTAGCAAAACTGCGGATGTCCGCATTTTTTTGTGATAGAAAATTACGGACGTCCGCACATACATGCATACTCCGCATCCGCTATCCATGCGGATGTCTGCAGTGAAAATTGCTAAATTGCAGATATTTGAGGCAATGGATCATAAACTAACATTTTCTAGGTCCATCTTGGTCGCTGAATAAACTTTCAAATAAAATGTTGCTCTGACTGTTTTGCCTCAGATTGCATGTATGGTTGTTATCTCTGTTATGGTTGATTTCAATGTATGACGGTCATAGACTGAACAATGGCTCCTTCCTCAATCTATTTCAAAAGGTTTGTGTTTATGGCTGGTCCAAAACTGGTCCTTCCTATGGGTTTCTTGCTCTTTCTTCAGATCTCTTTGTTCTATTACAGTGTTTGTGATTATATATTATTGTGATGTTTCACTGATGAGGTAGAAAATATATTAAAATAAACCACAAACTGTTGCTGTAAGGTGTGGAAGGGGCTAGGGGATACAATCATTCTAAGAGGAGCTTTTCCAATTCATCAAATGCAGTTTGAGTTTCACTATTTATGGTCAGAAAGTCATCAGATTGCATGTTCTCAATGGTCAGTGCCTCTGTTTGTGTTTCTGTTGTATTTAACTTTTCTCCAAGACTGCCTTGCACTTTGCTACCTCTTGCTTTTGTGAATATTTTGTGGCTGTTCCACTGACTGTTGGAGTTATTTTGTGTTGCATCCAATACTTTATCTACAGCATTAACAGTTTCAACATTTGGCAACTTATCTGACTGAAGCAGATTCATTTCAGTTATGTCATTTTGCTTATTTGAATTTGTTGTATCTTCAACTGTAGGTGTAGTAAAACTGGTCTGAGTTTCAGAAGTTTTTAAATCCTCTATTTGTATATGTACAGATTCAACAGACACTTGGTTTGGATCCATGAGACCGAGGTCAATCAGATCTCTATCATTTAGTGTTTGTGTTTCCATATTTGTCGTGACTAAATCTAAGAAATCAATATCAGAAGCTGTCTGAGTATCTGAATCTGTGGGACCATAAGCTCCACTCAAGTCTGTTACTGTTTGTGTATTCATATCAGTAGTGGCAGAACTCTCGTTTAAGAAATCAAAGTCTTGACTAGACAGAGTTTCAGTTTCAATTTCTTTGTGTATAGAATCTGTTGTTTTCCTTTTGCCAATACAAGAAATATTTGATGGCTTCAGGTAGGCTAAATCTGAAATTTCATCTGCATTTTGTGCTGTAGATGTTCCCAGGAAGAGCCCATTAGTCAAGAGGAGTTGCTCAAATTCTGTTGATGACATAGTCTGTGCTTCCATATCAATTGTATTTGCTGTCTCATTTGTTTTTCCACACAACATTTCATCCTTAACTTGGTTAAAAAGCTTGTGGGAGTTGTAATCTGTCTCTTTGCCTTTTACAGCTGACATTGAGAGTTCAATTCTGTTTACTGATTTTGAATTTTCTAGATGCCCCACTCCAGTATTTGAATATGACAAACAATTGCTGGTGAAAGTAATATTGGAAGTTGTTGATATAAAAGGCTGTAAAACTGACTGTGAGTTTGTTAAAGAATTGTAACAATTCATGGCATCTTGTGGAAAGTGTCTCTTAGTTATTTGGTGTTTATGTACTGGTAGCTGGTTATTTTGGCTAAGCTGAGTTGCCGACGAAGTAATGTTATTGCTGGTACTGGTATAAGTGATTCTGGTATCAAACTTTTGTTGTCTCTGAGACTTTTCCCTAAGGCTTTTGGGTACAAAATATTTATGTTGGTTCTCTGTTAAAGTTGAGCTGATAGTTTGTTTACTTCCAACATGTTGACTGCATGATGATTTTATTTCTGCCACTGAATACGTTGTACCTTTTAAGTCAATATCACTTTCAATAGTGGAACCAACTGAACTTAGTTCATCAAAGTTAAGACTGTTTGGAAAATTCTTTCTCACAAGGCCCTTGAAACAGTCTTGAATGACTATACTCCCTTGACCTGTTTGGGTACTCTGCTTATTTTGAGAAAAACAACCATCATCCCTGTTATGTGTAATCATCAATTTTTTACTTGGAGTAAATGCAAGACAGCTACCTCCAGCTGTGTTTACTGTTTGATTTTTGTCTTTAGGATTTTCAATGTATGATAGCTGAGTCTGAGTTGATGCTGATAAGGAGTCATAAAGTGTCTGTGTCTGGCATTCTGCCAAACTGTGGGAAGTTTCCTCTTTCTCTGAAGTATGTAAAAGATTTTCAACATGGCATATACCAGTATTTTCACAAGAATCAAATTTGGATTTCTTTTCTGCTGTAGTGCCTGTCTGAGTTTCACTGGTACAAGTTAACTTCTTTCTAATAAACTTAACATTAGATTTTTGTGGAGTCACTTGGGATGCAACAGTCTTCCTCTGTATTGGTATATCAGCACTAGCCATTGCCTTCTTCAAAATATAATCTCCAGACGTTTGGGTGCCAGTAACTGTTCTACTTCTTTTCCTTGGAAACAAACTGACAGACGTTTGCATTCCAGTAGATGACTTCTTTTTTCTTATGACAAATGAGATATCTTTGTCAGAGCTAACTTTGTTCTTTGTTGCCTTACTAACACCGTTAGATACAGTTTTCTCCAACATTAATTCTGAGTCCATCTGTGGTACGCTTTCATGATCCTTGCCATCAAAAGCCAAATGTTCAACTCCATAGATTTCTGTCTGTATGACTGCATTTTGTCTAACGGGACCCTCTGATACTTTGTTTGGCACTTTCACAGACTGTGAATGCACAACACTTATTCCTTTTATTGAACTTTCAATATTTTTTGGCAGAATAGCTCTTGGTAACTTTCGCTGGTTCTTCTTAACTGAAGGAACCCCCAAAACCAGGATTGCCATGGTGACAGGTCCAGATGAAACTGTGGATGCCATTCTGTGGCTCCTGGAAAAATAAATATTAGTGATACATGATGGTCTCTCTTGTAGCACTATGACTGGGGTCCATGGAATCAGACAGCCTTATAATGAGGCTAAAATATATTACATTAGAAGAGTATCAAAAGATATGCTGTTATTTTTGCAGCCTGATGTTTGTGGGTTCTATGTTTTGACAATCATGGTGGTTGACTAAGTTTGGTGGGAAATGTGTAGTGCTTGCTAACATCTGAACTTCAACAGTTTATTTCCAACTTTTGGTGTTTAGTGCCACTGACAAAGATGCATTCAGAAATGCCTGCATCTGGCACACTAAAATTGGTATGGTACATATATTTTATCACCTTAACTGGAGCTATGAATTATTATCAGATATACCCCCTCAGAAACCAAAACATAATGGACAGATGAAAATTTGTATGAATGGTACATTATGTGACTAAAACTAGGTGCAGTTGTCGTAAAATTGCTAAGTTAAAAATCCTGCCATTTGTCCAAAAAAAAAAAAAATCATTTCAGCATCAAACTTGCATATATACTTCTTTAATATGTCTGTAACATATCTTCAATGTTTTAGAAAGATCCAACGAAAGGTGTAAGAGGGACTTTATTTCACAAAGTATACACTATTTACCATCATTGTCCAGATGCAGTTGTCCTAAAATGGTTGTTTAAAATGCTGTCATTTGTTTTTTAGCATTTAAGTTTCACATGTACATCTTCAATATGTCTGTAATGTATGTGTTAAGTTTTGAAAAGCTCCAACTAAAGTTCTAAGGGGAGTTGATTTCACAAAGTAAGCACTATTAACCATCACTGACTAGATGCAGCTGTCGTAAAATGGCTAAGTTAAAAATCCTGCCATTTTGTCAGAAAAAAAATTTTCAGCCTCAAACTTGCATAAGTACATCTGCAATATGTCTGCAACAAATATGCAATGTTCTGGAAAGATCAACGAAAAGTGTAAGAGGAGTTGATTTCACAAAGTATACACTATTAACTATCATTGATTAGGTGCAGTTATCCTAAAATGACTAAGTTAACAAAAGGCCTACGGGCCACAATTGGCTCACCTGATAAAAACAGCTATTGCGTATCTGCAAATGCCATGCAACATTCTTCCAGTACTGCCACAGCAACTAGGACACAAATTTGATCATACCTTAAAAAGTCAAAGGTCATCCTAGTATCATCATCTGAACAAACTTGGTAGACCTTGAGTCCCTGATGCTGTATAACAAGCTTCAGTCTCAAAGCTTTCTTAGTGCTGGAGAAGATTTTTAAAAGTTTTACCATATATGGGCATGACAGCTATCTTGTTCAGTGGTGCAGAACCATTTGAAAAACTTGTCAACATCCCTTCTATTTGGCCTCTTGTGAAATCTGGTGAAAATTGGTCAAGCGGTTTCAGAGAAGACGTTTAAAGAGTTCACGCAGAGGGGGTAGGGGGTGCAGTGGGGGGGAGGGGGGTTTGGGTTTGATTGTAACTAATACTGTAATCATACATTGTAAGTTTTAGCCATTAGTCTTTAATACATATTGAGAAAATGATTTTTCAACATTTTCCCCATACTTCCCCGTACAAATGTATGGGGGTGCAAATTTGATCTTGCCATCAAAAGGTCAAAGGTCAACCTACCAGGGCGAGTCAATAAAAAACCAGCCTAACTTATTTCTGGGTGAGATCGATCTCTTCTTTTTCGATATAATTGCCCTCTAGAATGATGCACTTGGACCAACGGTGTTCCAGTGCCATCAGCCCAGAACTGAAGAAGCCAGGGTCCTTGTCTCTGACCCACTCCTCAACTGCCACCACGACTTCTTCGTTGGACCGGAAATGACGTCCACGGATATCCTTTTTCAAGTTTGGGAATAGGAAATAGTCACTAGGAACTAAGTCCGGAGAATAGGCGGGGTGGGGTATTAGCTCCTACCCATTCCGCTCAATAGCATCCATTGCAATTTTGCAAGTGTGGACTCTCGCATTGTCCTGTTTGGAGAGTTTACCTCGGCATTAGCACAGAAAGTTCAATCTTAGTTAGCCATAGGGCTAACAGAAAGAACATTAACAATAATATTCTTAATAATAATAATATTTTCAGAATTCCATGTGCACCGCAAAACAGGCCCAAATAACTATATGTGATTAAAAGGTGTTGAAAGGTAAGGGCATTCAATTCTCTTCACCTCGGCACTGTAGAGTTCTCGGCACTTGGTTTGGATTATACTGGTCGTTCTGAGAAAACAATTGATTAACCAAGGCAGGTTAATCAAACTAGAATTCTGAGAATCGAATGTGTCACCTGCTTTTAAAAGGTGCCAACCATTTGATATGAAAACAAGAGGCCCATGGGCCACGGTTCGCTCACCTGAGTGACATAACCACTGCAGATATGCAGATGTTATGCAACATTTTTCCAATCCTATCATCGCAACTAATGAAAAGATCATCATTTGAGCAGTTCTTAGTTTTGAAGAAGAATATATGGGCCTGACAGTCAATGGAGCATAATCATTTGAATAAACTATCTATCACATTTCAACAGTAGGATCAATGCGAAATTTGGTGGCAATTGGCTAAGTGGTTTCTGAAGAATCATGATTTTATACATGTAAACAGCACAGTGGCAGGGAAATATAATAAATATAAACAAGATGACGGCCATCTTAGATTTCCAATCAGAACAATTTTAACTACTGTTGATCTAGAAGTCACTTCGATACTTTCAATATAAATATATATGGCCCATACAAATGCACAGGGAAGCAAATTTCAACATAGAACCATCATTTTAGCAATTTTGGTAGATCTCTTGTCCCCCATAATTTGTGCAAAGATTAGGGCCCAGGGCTTATTTGGTTCTGGAGAAGAAGATTTTTAAATATACACATATGGGCATGACAGCCATTTTGATCAATGGATCATGCCCATTTTAGCAATCTTTCATTCTCCTGCCCAAGGACGCTCCACATGAAATTTGAGCAACACTGGCCCAGAGGCTTCAGAGGAAAAATCATTTGAAATTATCAACATTTTTTCCATACAAATGTATGGAGCCCATACAAATGCATACAGAAGCAAACTTGACCTTGCCGTAAAAAGGTCAAATGTCAATGTATGACAATTATTTTAGCAACTTTGGTAGACCGCCCATTCCCAATGATATATGCAAAGATTCAGCCATAAGGCGTCTTCGGTTTTGGAGAATAAGATTTTTAAATGTTTTTTCCCATATAAATGCATAGGGATGCAAACTTGACCTTGCCGTAAAAAGGTCAAATGTCAATGTACGACCATTATTTTAGCAACTTTGGTAGACCCCCTGTCCCCGATGATTTAAGCAAAGATTCAGCCCCAAGGCATCCTCAGTTCTGGAGCAGAAGATTTTCAAAGGTTTTTACCATATATGGGCATGGCGGCCATCTTGGTCAATGAACCGCGACCATTTTAGCAATCTTTCATTCCCCCAACCTAAGGAGGCTCCATATGAAATTCGAGCAAAACTGGCCCAGAGGCTCCAGAGGAGAAGTCATTTGAAATTCTGAGTATTTTTCCCATACAAATGCATAAGGAAGCAAAATTGACCTCACCGTAAAAAGGTCAAATGTCAATGTACGATCATTATTTTAGCAACTTTGGTAGACCTCCTGTTTCCGATGATATATGTAAAGGTTCAGCCATAAGGCATCCTCGGTTTTGGAGAAGAAGATTTTTAAAGGTTTTTCCCATACAAATGCATAGGGAAGCAAACTTGACCTTGCCGTAAAAAGGTCAAATGTCAATATACAATATTTATTTTAGCAATTTTGGTAGACCTCCCATCCCCGATGACTTATGCAACGATTCAGCCCCAAGGCATCCTCGGTTCTGGAGAAGAATTTTAAAGGTTTTTACCATATATGGGCATGGCGGCCATCTTGGTCAACGAACCGCAACCATTTTAGCAATCTTTCATTCCCCCAATCTATGGAGGCTCCATATGAAATTTGAGCAAAATTGGCCCAGAGGCTCCAGAGGAGAAGTCATTTGAAATTCTGAACATTTTTCCCATACAAATGCATAAGGAAGCAAAATTGACCTTACCGTAAAAAGTTCAAATGTCAATGTACGATCATTATTTTAGCAACTTTGGTAGACCTCCTGTTTCCGATGATATATGTAAAGGTTCAGCCATAAGGCATCCTCGGTTTTGGAGAAGAAGATTTTTAAAGGTTTTTCCCATACAAATGCATAGGGAAGCAAACTTGACCTTGCCGTAAAAAGGTCAAATGTCAATGTACGACCTTTATTTTAGCAATTTTGGTAGACCTCCCGTCCCCGATGACTTATGCAAAGATTCAGCTCCAAGGCATCCTCGGTTCTGGAGAAGAAGATTTTTAAAGGCTTTTACCATATATGGGCATGGCAGTCATCTTGGTCAATGGACCGCGACCATTTTAGCAATTTTTCATTCCCCCAACCTAAGGAGGCTCAATATGAAATTTGAGCAAAATTGGCTCAGGGGCTTCAGAGGAGAAGTCGTTTGAAAATAATAACGGACGGATGCACGGACGCACAGACGGACGGACGGACGACGGACGAAAAGTGATCACAATAGCTCATCCTGAGCATAGCTCAGGTGAGCTAAAAATACAAGAGGCCCATGGGCCACAGCTCGCTCATCTGAGTGAAATAGCCACTGCAGATATGCATTTGTTATGCAACATTTTTTTAAATATTGTCATTGTAACTAACGAATGGATCATCATTTATGCAGTTCTTGGTTTTGGAGAAGAAGAGGGCAGGCTAATGCATTTTAAATGGAATAAACCTCAAAATACCTCATAATTATGTCCAAAATAGCCCCAAAAACTTGGATGTTCACCCGTACAGATGGACAGACACTCAAAAATTTGGACGGTATAACATAATACACTTGTCATTTTTTGTGGCGGGGCATAAAAATGCAATTTAACCCTTTTCCTATTAGAAGTCAATGGGAGCTTTCTGTTGCCATGGCAACCAAACCAAGAGGCAGACCACCATAATTATAGCTATTTTGAAATGCCCTTACTCAAGCAACTTTTGTATCAAATTAGAGTCATACTGCTTCAGTGGTTTCGAAGTTGTCATTTGAAAAAGTCCTTTTTCATAACTGAATGTTGCCGTGGCAACCAAATGAAATGGCCACCAGTCATAAAACATACAAACTGGGTAGACAATCATCAGATGATCATAACTGCCAAATATGGCTCAAATCACTTCACTGGTTATGGAGAAAGTGCAATTTAATAAGTCTATGGGTGCTTTCTGTTGCCATGGCAACCAAACCAAGAGGAGACACCAAACTTTTGGCTATTTTGAATTATCCTATGCCAAGCAACATTTGTACTAGATTAGTCCTACTGCTTCAGTGGTTTTGGAGCAGTTGTCATTTAAAAAAATCTTTTTTTTTTTTTTTTAAATTTAATGTTGCCATGGGAACCAAACAAAATGGCCACTGCTCATCAAACACACAAACTGGGTAGACAATCATCTAATGATCATAACTGCCAAATATGGTTCGCATCATTTCACTGGTTATGGAGAAAATGCAATTTAACCGTTTTCCCATAAAAGAGGCCCACGGGCCACGGGTCACTCACCTGAGTGACATAGCCACTGCAGATATGCAGATGTTATGCAACATTTTCAAATCCTGTCATCGCAACTAATGAAAAGATCATCATTTAAGCAGTTCTTAATTTTGAAGAAGAATATAATATGACATGACAGTCAATGGAGCGTGTTCATTTGAACAAACTCTCAATCACATTTCAACTGGAGGAGCAATGTGAAATTTGGTGGCAAATGGCTAAGTGGTTTCTGAAGAATCACGATTTTATACATGTAAACAGCTCAGTGGCAGGGAAATTTATAAAACATAAACAAGATGGCAGCCATCTTGGAATTCCAATCAGAATGATTTTAGCTACAGTTGATCTACAAGTCACCTCAATACTTCCAATGAACGTTGAGTCAATTGCCCTTTCGGTTCAGGAGAAAAAGTTCAAAACAGATTTTCAAGATGGCCGCAATTTGGGATTTCCTATCGCAATGATTTGAGCTATTTTTTATCTACAAGTCACCCCGATGCTTCCTACCAAGTTTCGAGTCAACTGGCCTTTCAGTTCAGAAGAAGAAGGAAAAAATAGATTTTCAAGATGGCCGCCATCTTGGATTTCCGATCGGAACGATTTTAGCTATTTTTATATCTACAAGTCATCCCGATCTATAAGTCACCCCGATGCTTCCTACCAACTTTCAAATCAACTGGCCCTTTGGTTCAGGAAAATAAGTGAAAACAAGAGGCCCACGGGTCGCTTACCTGAGTGACATAGCCACTGCAGATATGCAGATGTTATGCAACATTTTTCCAGTCCTGTCATCGCAGCTAATGAAAAGATCAACCTTTAAGCAGTTCTTAATTTTGAAGAAGAATATTATATATGGCATGACAGTCAATGGAGCATGATCATTTGAACAAACTCTCCATCACATTTCAACAGTAGGATCAATGTGAAATTTGGAGGCAACTGGCTAATTGGTTTCTGAAGAATCATGATTTTATACATGTAAACAGCACAGTGGCAGGGAAATATAATAAACATAAACAAGATGGCAGCCATCTTGGAATTCCAATCAGAATGATTTTAACTACTGTTGATCTACAAGTCACCTCGATACTTTCAATGAACTTTGAGTCGGTTCAGGAGAAAAAGTTCAAAACAAGATTTTCAAGATGGCCACCATAGCCGCAATTTGGGATTCCCTATCGCAACGATTTGAGCTATTTTTCATCTACAAGTCACCCCGATGCTTCCTATCAAGTTTCGAGTCAATTGGCCTTTCTGTTCAGAAGAAGAAGGAAAAAATAGATTTTCAAGATGGCCGCCATCTTGGATTTCCGATTGGAACGATTTTAGCTATTTTTATATCTACAAGTCATCCCAATCCTTCCTACTAATTTTCAAATCAACTGGCCCTTTGGTTCAGGAAAATAAGCGAAAAAAAGAGTTTCAAGATGGCCGCCATGATGGCCATCTTGGATTTCCGATCCAAACAATTTAAGCTATTTTAGATCTACAAGTCACCCAAATGCTTCCTACCAAGTTTCAAATCAAATGGCCTTTCAGTTCAGGAGAAGAAGCGAAAAATAGATATTCAAGATGGCTGTCATGGCGGCCATCTTGGATTTCTGATAGGGATGATTTTAGCTATTTTTGATCTACAGGTCACCCTGATGCTTCCTACCTAGTTTAAAGTCAATAAGCCTTTTGGTTCAGGAGAAGAAGTGAAAAACAGATTTTCAAGATGGCTGCCATGGCGGCCATCTTGGATTTCCAATCGGAACGATTTTAGCCAATTTCAATCTATAAGTCACCCCGATGCTTCCTACTAAGTTTCAAGTCAATTGGCTTTTGGGTTTCGAAGAAGCAAAAAAAGATTTTCAAGATGGCCACCATGGCAGCCATCTTGGATTTCCAATCAGCATGATTTTAGCTAATTTCGATCTACAAGTTACCCTGATGCGTCCTACCAAGTTTGGAGTCAATAGGCCTTTCGGCTCAGGAGAAGAAGAGAAAAATAGATTTTCAAGATGGCGACCATGGTGGCCATCTTGGATTTCCGATTGGAACGATTTTAGCTACTTTTGATCTACAAGTCACCCCAATGCTTCCTACCTAGTTTCGAGTCAATTGGCATTTTGGGTTAGGACAAGAAGCGAAAAATAGATTTTCAAGATGGCCGCCATGGCGGCCATCTTGGATTTAGGATCGGCAAAATTTTAGCTATTTTTGATCTACATGTCACACCTATGCTTCCTAGCAAGTTTGGAGTCAGTTGGCCTTTCGGTTCAGGAGAAGAAGCAAAAAATAGATTTTCAAGACGGCTGCCATGGCAGCCATCTTGGATTTCCAATCGGAACAATTTTAGCTATTTTTGATCTACAAGTCACCCCAATGCTTCCTACCAGGTTTGGAGTCAATTGGCTTTTGGGTTCAGGAGAAGAAGCGAAAAATAGATTTTCAAGATGGCTGCCATTTGCGGCCATCTTGGATTTCCGATCGGCATGATTTTAGCTATTTTTGATCTACAAGTCACCCCGATGCTTCCTAGCAAGTTTGGAGTCAATTGGCCTTTCGGTTCAGGAAAAGAAGCAAAAAATAGATTTTCAAGATGGCTGCCATGGCGGCCATCTTGGATTTCCAATTGGCATGATTTTAGCTATTTTTGATCTACAAGTAACCCCAATGCTTCCTAGCAAGTTTGGAGTCAATTGGCCTTTCGGTTCAGAAGAAGAAGCGAAAAATAGATTTTCAAGATGGCGGCCATGGCGGCCGTCTTGGATTTCCCATCGGCACAATTTTAGCTATTTTTGATCTACTAGTCACCCGATGCTTCCTAGCAAGTTTGGAGTCAATTGGCCTTTCAGTTCAGGAGAAGAAGCGAAAAATAGATTTTCAAGATGGCTGCCATGGTGGCCATCTTGGACTTCCGATTGGCACGATTTTAGCTATTTTTGATCTACAGGTCACCCTGATGCTTCCTACCAAGTATCCAGTCAATTGGCCCAGGGGTGTAGGAGGAGTAGGCTTTTAAAGCAATTGTTGACGCCGCACGACGGACGACGGACATTGACTGACCACAATAGCTCACCATGAGCACTTCGTGCTCAGGTGAGCTAAAAAGAGTTTCAAGATGGCCGCCGTGGTGGCCATCTTGGATTTCCGATCCAAACAATTTAAGCTATTTTAGATCTACAAGTCACCCATATGCTTCCTACTAAGTTTCGAGTCAAATGGCCTTTCAGTTCAGGAGAAGAAGCGAAAAATAGATTTTCAAGATGGCTGTCATGGCGGCCATCTTGGATTTCTGATACAGAAGATTTTAGCTATTTTTGATCTACAGGTCACACTGATGCTTCCTACCTAGTTTACAGTCAATAAGCCTTTTGGTTCAGGAGAAGAAGTGAAAAATAGATTTTCAAGATGGCCACCATAGCAGCCATCTTGGATTTCCAATCGGAACGATTTTAGCTACTTTTGATCTATAAGTCACCCCGATGCTTCCTACCAAGTTTCAAGTCAACTGGCTTTTGGGTTTAGGAAAAGAAGCGAAAAAAAGATTTTCAAGATGGCCACCATGGCAGCCATCTTGGATTTCCGATCAGCACGATTTTAGCTATTTTTAATCTACAAGTCACCTTGATGCTTCCTACCAAGTTTGGAGTCAATTGGCCTTTTGGCTCAGGAGATGAAGTGAACAAGAGGCCCACGGGCCACTTGTCGCTCACCTGAGTGGCATAGCCACTGCAGATATGCAGATGTTATGTAACATTTTTCCAATCCTGTCATCGCAACTAATGAAAAGATCATCATTTAAGCAGTTCTTGATTTTGAAGAAGAATATTATATATGGCATGACAGTCAATGGAGCGTGATCATTTGAACAAACTCTCAATCATATTTCAACAGTAGGATCAATGTGAAACTTGGTTGCAAATGCCTAAGTGGTTTCTGAAGAATCATGATTTTATACATGTAAACAGCACAGTGGCAGGGAAATATAATAAACATAAACAAGATGGCAGCCATCTTGGATTTCCAATCAGAATGATTTTAGCTACTGTTGATCTACAAGTCACCTCGATACTTCCAATGAACTTTAAGTCAATTGCCCTGTCGGTTCAGGAGAAAAAGTTCAAAACACATTTTCAAAATGGCCGCCACAGCCGCAATTTGAGATTTCTTATGATAATGATTTGAGCTATTTTTGATCTACAAGTCACCCCGATGCTTCCTATCAAGTTTCGAGTCAATTGGCCTTTCAGTTCAGAAGAAGAAAGGAAAAATAGATTTTCAAGATGGCCGCCATCTTGGATTCCGATTGGAATGATTTTAGCTATTTTTATATCAAGTCATCCGGATGCTTCCTACCAATTTTCAAATCAACTGGCCCTTTGGTTCAGGAAAATAAGTGAAAAAAAGAGTTTCAAGATGGCCACCATGACAGCCATCTTGGATTTCCGATCCAAACAATTTAAGCTATTTTAGATCTACAAGTCACCCGAATGCTTCCTACCAAGTTTCGAGTCAAATGGCCTTTCAGTTCAGGAGAAGAAGCGAAAAATAGATTTTAAAGATGGCTGTCATGGCGGCCATCTTGGATTTCTGATACGGATGATTTTATCTATTTTTGATCTACAGGTCACCCTGATGCTTCTTACCTAATTTAAAGCCAGTAAGCCTTTCGGTTCAGGAGAAGAAGTGAAAAATAGATTTTTAAAATGGCCACCATGGCGCCCATCTTGGATTTTCAATCGGAACGATTTTAGCCATTTTTAACCTATAAGTCACCCCGATGCTTCCTACCAAGTTTCAAGTCAATTGGCTTTTGGGTTTAGGAGATGCTTCTTACCAAGTTTCAAGTCAATTGGCTTTTGGGTTTAGTAGAAGAAGCGAAAAAAAGATTTTCAAGATGGCCACCATGGCCGCCATCTTGGATTTCAGATCAGCATGGTTTTAGCTATGTTTGATCTACAAGTCACCCTTCCTACCAAGTTTGGAGTCAACTGGCCTTTTGGTTCAGGAGAAGAAGCGAAAAATAGATTTATTAAGATGGCGGCCATCTTGGATTTCCGATTGGAATGATTTTAGCTACTTTTGATCTATAAGTCACCCGGATGCTTCCTACCAAGTTTCGAGTCAATTGGCATTTGGGGTTAGAAGAAGAAGCGAAAAATAGATTTTCAAGATGGCCGCCATGGCGGCCATCTTGGATTTCCGATCGGCACGATTTTAGCTATTTTTGATCCACAAGTCACCCCGATGCTTCCTACCATGTTTTGAGTCAATTGTCTTTTGGGTTTAGGAGAAGAAGCGAAAAATAGATTTTCAAGATGGCTGCCATGGCGGCCATCTTGGATTTCCAATCGGCATAATTTTAGCTATTTTTGATCTACATCACCCCGATGCTTCCTAGCAAGTTTGGAGTCAATTTGCCTTTCAGTTCAGGAGAAGAAGCGAAAAATAGATTTTCAAGATGGCGGCCATTTTGGATTTCCGATCTGAACGATTTTAACTATTTTTGATCTACAAGTCACCCTGATGCTTCCTACTAAGTTTCGAGTCAATTGACTTCTGGGTTATGGAGAAGCGAAAATAGATTTTCAAGATGGTCGCCATGGTGGCCATCTTGGAATTACGATCAGCACGATTTTAGTTATTTTAGTTATTTTTGATCTACAAGTCAACTCAATGCTTCCTACCAAGTTTCGAGCCAACTGGCCTTTCGGTTCAGGAGGAGAAGCGAAAAATAGATTTTCAAGATGGCTGCCATGGCAGCCATCTTGGATTTCTGATCGGAATGATTTTATCTATTTTTGATCTACAAGTCACCCCGATGCTTCCTACCAGGTTTGGAGTCAATTGACTTTTGGGTTTAAGAGAAGCGAAAATAGATTTTCAAGATGGCTGCCATGGTGGCCATCTTGGATTTACGATTGGCACGATTTTAGCTATTTTTGATCTACAAGTCAACTCAATGCTTCCTACCAAGTTTCGAGCCAACTGGCCTTTCGGTTCAGGAGGAGAGGCGAAAAATAGATTTTCAAGATGGCTGCCATGGCGGCCATCTTGGATTTCTGATCGGCACGATTTTAGCTATTTTTGATCTACAAGTCACCCCGATGCTTCCTAGCAAGTTTGGAGTCAATTGGCCTTTCGGTTCAGGTGAAGAAGCATAAAATAGATTTTCAAGATGGCTGCCATGGTGGCCATCTTGGATTTCTGATCGGCTGGATTTTAGCTATTTTTGATCTACAAATCACCCTGATGCTTCCTAGCAAGTTTGGAGCCAACTGGCCTTTCGGTTCAGGTGAAGAAGCAAAAAATAGATTTTCAAGATGGCTGCCATGGCGGCCATCTTGGATTTCCGATCGGAACAATTTTAGCTATTTTTGATCTACAAGTCACCCCTACCAAGTATCGAGTCAATTGGCCCAGGGGTGTAGGAGGAGTAGGCTTTTAAAACAATTGTTGACGCCGACGATGCACAACGGACGACGCATGACAGACATTGACTGACCACAATAGCTCACCATGAGCACTTCGCGTCAGGTGAGCTAATAAGTCTATGGGAGTTTTCTGTTGCCATGGCAACCAAACCAAGAGGCAGATCACCATAATTTTAATTATTTTGGATTGCCCTTATCCAAGCAACATTTGTACCAAATTAGAGTCATACTGCTTCAGCGGTTTCGAAGGTTATCATTTAAAAAATTCCTTTTCCAAAACTGAATGTTGCCATGGCAACCAAACAAAATGCCCCTGGTCATAAAACACATAAACTGGGTAGATCAGATGATCATAACTGCCAAATATGGTTCACATCACTTCAGTGGTTATGGAGAAAATGTAATTTAACCATTTTCTCATTATAAGTCTATGGGAGTTTTCTGTTGCCATGGCAACCAAACCAAGCGCCAGATCACCACAATGTTAGCTATTTTTAAATCCCCCTACCAAAGCAACAGTCTTACCAAATAAGGGACAAATCGCATCAATGGCTTTGGAGGAGTTGTAGTTTGAAAGTGTTAACGGACAGACGGATGCAGGGACAACGGACAAGAAGTGATCACTATAGCTCATCCTGAGCACAGTTTTTTAAAAGTAAAACATATTTTAACTATCAATACTTAACCTATAGATAATGTGCTATTCTCTTCTATTTTCACACCTTCCACAGAAAAATGACCTTTCAGTTGTCAATTAAAGTCTTAAACCAGAAGGTCCCTTAGCCCTTAGGAAGTTACCTGTGTGACGCAACTCCTCCCGCTCAGTTGATCACGTGTCAGTTTCTTTTATGTGCAAAACAATAGACACAATTAGGAGAGATAAGCGAGGGGGGGGGGGGGGGGGGGGCGAGAAGGAAGGAGATAACTGATTATCTATAGGTTAAGTATTGATAGTTAAAATATGTTTTACTTTTAAAAAACTTCATTTTAACTGCACAATACATTAACCTATAGATAATGTGCTAGAATTTGCAGAATAGGAGGGAGGAGCTCTCCTAATTCTAACACCAAAAAAATAATATCCCACCACTTCTGGTTTAAGACTCGAGAAACTCTAAGGAATCAGATACATTCTAATTCTATATTTAATAGAAAGAATGATCTAGATTCACAATTATAACATATCTTTAAGTTGTTATGGTCTAACTACCTTATATGTTAATAGTAGAGACTCTAGAGGAAGCCAGTTCTTAAGCCTCAGAGACCTAATATTTGCCCCCCCCCCCCCCCCCCCCCCTTTTTTTTTTCTTTTTGGGAAAAAACTATTGGCTCCAAAAAGAAAAATGAGTCATTGAGACATAACCTTAATATTCCATTTGCAATGTAAGCTCAGGAATATAGTTGATAATATTTTCGAAAAAAAAATTTGTCAAACAGAAGCCTAGACTATAAGTTGTCTATCTTAGAGGCTAAATCAAAATAAGGAAATGTCTACTCGGATGAGTTTCCTATAGATAACTGACATATGTAGAGATTTTGGATAAAATTCTATATGTGAAGATTATCTAATTGTAATAGTCTAGGCTATTAGAATTATAAACTAATAGAGTCTGTTTAATTGGAGTGATAGGACCGTTTCCGATAAACAGACCATAGACTTAAAATAACCATAATGTTGTATAATTATTCCCCTTTGATCAAATTAAAAGAAGGGGAGATAATAATTGAGTAGATGGAGTAAACTTAACTGAATCTCAGTTATCCATCAGAAGAAAAGGTATATACAAAAATTAATGGTTTAAACTACTGCTAGACTAATTGTATTAATGTATTTTTAGACAAGTAATAAGATAATACAGAGGTTGCCTAAGACTGCTGGGAGGGAAAGGCAACCTAAGCCATTGATAAATACTTTTGTCATTGGACATATTAAGGCGTTTCGTGTCCTGGACAAAATAATAAAGGAAAAGACTGCCAACATCATAACGTAGAGTTTGACAGACAAAAAGAGAGAGAAGAATAAGGCTGATCACAGCTAACTGTAAGACAGTCATATTTTGGCTAAATCTTACCATACTGCTGAGATTAAGCAATAGGAAATAACTGGATAGAATTTTTCTATGCCAGAACAGATTGATCATCTCTGTAACACTTAACTGATAAGTTCAGAGATAGAGATACTATTCTGTACGAATATTTAAGAATAGTCAAAAAAGATATATAAATATTAAATTAAAATTATACTACTGGGCAAATTCCTGCTATGAATAAAAGGTTAAGCGTAACTATTTACTAAGCAAGGAATAATTAAACATACAACTTGTTATAAAATTACTGCCCGTAATTTTATAGATAAATATTCAATAAAATTTTAGAATTGAATATGAATAGTGTAAAAACCTTTTTCTGAATAACTGATAATTCCTGAAATACGAAATTACGTGCTCGTAAATGAATTCAGGAAGAATATATATATATACACTCTCCAGATCTATGCGTAAACCATAGAGAGTTATAATTATAGTATTGTTACCACGATCCCTAACACAAGGGTTAAACATGTATAAATTTGAAATAATATAGGTAATTATTAATTTAAAGTCATATAGGTTTAAGATATAATTTGTTCTATCTTTAACCAAATATGCAAGAACAGTGACTCATTATTCTGCATTCGTAGGTAGAAAATGAGTTCTTAGTCATCAAAAATTTGTATGGTTGAAATAAAGATAATGCGATCTGAATGGATGTGTCTCCTTGAACTGAGTCAAAGGATAGTATCAATTAAAAAAAAAACTAGAGCGTGTTTTTAGCTTAGTTTAACAAGCGCAGAGTTGAAAATACTTCCAAGTATTCATGTAGTCGTTACGTGTTGAATACTAAGAAAAACTGTTAAAATTGTTTAGGAACTATTTTATCTGTAACAAAAACGTGACGGGTCCATAATGTTAGTTAGATTTAGACCTGGAACGTAGCGAGAAGGTCAATCTAAACATAAAAGGAAGTTGAGAATGATAATTAATGAAGATAGATATATAAATATCGGTAGATATATAAATATCGGTTATTATGTATTATCTCCAAATATTGTCAAATAATCTTAATGGTTTAAAGCGTAAATGCTAAGCGAAAGTTCATTTACCGAATGTATAATCGGAAAACTTCCAGTATGTTCGAAATCGTATCACAAAATAGTAAGATCTGACCGGAAACGTAGGTGCGGCACTTACTACGTTGTGAAGTTTATATAAACAAACTCTATATTATGAATTGAGACTGTGCATTTCATAATCATCGAAACATCTTGAAATGACTTATCGTGTCTAAAGTATAAATATCCAGTTTCGGAAAAGATATTTATCTAAATATGGACCTTTATCTTAATGCCAATTGGAAATCAAGATATTAATCTTTCCATTACTCGCAAACATAACTTTTTTTTTTAACTCTTATAGCGAGAAGAACTATAGATCCCTTTAACAAATGTAACCATAAAAGGGTAAAGAGATAATGAAAAGTTTCTTATTTCTTTACCGAATCGTAATTAAATATGTTTTCCCCATTGTCTAAACCTACAACGTACAGAGTAGAACAAGGGAATGATTAATTTGAATATAATAATATCTGCTATTATGAGGTAAACTATCGTTAATTACCCTCTAAGCATTTTTAAAATATATATATATATAATCTATGCCTTCAAAGTGTTTAGACATAAGAAATAATTGACTTTGATGGTTTCTGAACAGTTACAAAGTCAATAAATAATTAAATAGACAAAAATTGTATATAATATGTAATTTAGGCAATAATAATCAGTCACGTACTGAATAAATTCATGCCTTTACTGAATATCTATCCATTGTCTATTCCAAGGGTCCGAGAAAATTTGATTGACATGGACGCTTGTTATACATGTAAGTGTAAATAGTAGAGGTATTAGAGCTAGTCGAAGCAAACTATTCCTCAATAAAAGATAATGTAGACCTATAATATACGTAGATTAGGTCTGATTGTTTATAAGTTTTACACCTTCCTAAATAATTTCCAATCGTCATCATAGTAAAATTATTATTCCCAGATGAAGAATCTTTAGCGTAATAAATTCTAAAACTGAGACAAAATTATCTGGTACATTACTATCATAGTCTTAGATGACCCAGGCAGAACTTGTGGCCCGACCCTATTGCTTGTTTAGATGCAATAAAATATGTTTAAACTAGGAAAATAAAAAAGGCACGGTAAAGAGCGTATCGAATTATATATGCCTTAATATATAATTTTCTTCTTATTATTTTATTCCAGAGTTTAGACAGGGCACGACTGACCTAGACTCTTTATATAATTAATCAATAGATAGTATAATATGGAATCATAGCATAACAGATCAGCTATTTTCCATGTACAAAAACAAAAGGAAATATGTACCTCAACTAGAGTTCTATGCTAATCGTTGTAATCTAGAGAGGTAGTGGATAAATAAATAAATTCTTAATTCAGTTACCTAATTCGTCTAGATTTCTGATATCTTATGAATGTAATATTAATAGAAAGTAGAGAGGATCGACAGCTACTTTCTTATCTAACTTATTCCCTAGATTACATGCTGATACATATCGCTAGCATGTAGAAAAACATGGAAGGAAAGAAGAAAATTTTAGATTCCGTGTATCTCTTTGTAGCAAATAAAGAGAGAGATAAGTTATTTTAAATATAGATAGAAGTATCTTCTACACTTAAGTCAATGAATTGCGAATTTGATCGTAACCGATAATTCTTAATTCATTTACCAAGAATAAATATATATATATATATATCTAGAATTCTAAGTCTAATTCAGAAATGACTGGACAGAATTCAACGATATAAGGGGCTGCTAGGTATTCGAGCCCATCGCTGTCATTCTATAACCTGTAACCCAAGGTTAGACATGTCTATGGTGCTCAATGAGTAATAATAGATTGATCGAGGACTAGTGACTACTACTCGGTCACTAGTAATCTGACATAATGACCTGACACTAGTCTACGTAACTACTGCCCGGTGAAAAGTTTGCTAGAATCGGAAGTTAACCTCTTTCCAGCGAATGAAAGAGAGAAAACATAAATTAATTTAAAATATTAATAGAATTACACTCCTATAATAAGTCAATGAATTATTTAGAATTCTAAGTCTGATTCGGGAAAGGCTGTATAGAATTCTATTATATAAGTGGTTACTAGGTATTTCATTTTATAACGTATATCCATTGACTTGACTTGTGTATAAAGCTCTATAAACAATAATAGATTGTTCGGGAATTAGTGACTACTATTCTGACACTAGTTACCCGACATAATGACCGGACACTAGTTTTCGTAACTGTTGCCCGGTGAAAGTTACTAGAAATGCGATAATGATGACCGGATACGAGTACTCATAATCTTTTGCCCGGTAAAAAATATTAATAATTTGACAAATTGATCGGACAGCATTATTCATAACTCTAGTCTGATGAAAAAACACGCATTATATGAAAAGTGACCGAGCACAAGTATTTGAAACTTTTTTTTTTTTCGGTGAGAAAAATAATAATTAGGCAAAAATGACCGGACACTGTATTGGTAAATCTTGCCCTGTGAAATATCAGTAATAATATGATAAAATGGCCGGGCATAAGTATTCGATACTATTTGCCTGGTGAAATTTACTAATAATTTGACATAATGACCGGAAACTAGTACTCGTGACTATTTTGCCCAGTGAAACATGTCAGAAAAGCTAAGTTTTTCCAGAAAATAATTGAATAATTGACTGGAGACTGGTTGACTGGTGCCTGGTTGACCGGTGACTGGTTGACCGGTGACTGGTTGATTGGTGCCTAATTGACTGGTGCCTGGTTGACAAGTGCCTGGTTGACTGGTGACTGGTGAAGCTGATTGACTGGTGCCTGGTTGACTGGTGACTGGTTGACCGGTGACTGGATGACTGGTGACTGGTTGACCAGTGACTGGTGGACTTAGACTTTATCGGATACTAAGTATCCAAAGATGCCACCTTGATGGGTCTTACCCCGGTAGTATAGCCATATGGGGTGGGGCTCCCATCAGTAAAGAATTGTCGTATAACCCATAAAGGGTTGACAAGTTCTTTACAATCAGCTTCTCCACCATGGAAATCTTCAGCCAACTCGAAGATCTCTGCAAGAAATCCAATAAAAGTCCAGGTATAGTATATCATATCGCTGAAGAACCTGGAACAAAAAGAACAAGTTAATATTCTGGATATATAAACACGACTCCTGAACCGACCACACACGAGAGTTGTGCCGAATAGCGAGAGTCGCGAAAACGCATGTCAAGAAAGGCCAGTCAATAATTACATAAAATCTAAAATCGAAAATTTCAAATAATAACATAGATAGTGAAAGGAGTGATAAGGAAACAAAAGAAACACAAAGATACAGAAATTTAACCGTGAGGAAAAGAAATAATCCGAATTTCTTTCACGGGTAAAAAATCTTTGTTGATTTTCTTTGTCCACAGAAAAGAAACTGACATGTGATCAACTGAGCGGGAGGAGTTACGTCACACAGGTAACTGCCTAAGGGACCTTCTGGTTTAAGACTTTAATTGACGACTGAAAGGTCATTTTTCTGTGGAAGGTGTAAAAATAGAAGAGAATAGCACATTATCTATAGATTAATGTATTGTGCAGTTAAAACACTGTATTCATACTAATAATCACAATTATCCCTAAAGGCAACCCCTCACTACTTTGTCTATATTTTATTAATCAAATAAATAAAGGGCTATAATTCGACAAAATTTTTTTTGGATGATTACCAAAATCAAACTCGACCTCTATGCTATAATGATACACCATTCTGCAAACTTTGAATAAAATCAATGCATCCCTTCAAAAGTTATTGAGAAGAAACAATTTCTTTATCTTGTATCTTTCTCCCAACAACAAAAACTAAGTCGAAAAAGGGCCATAACTTGGCCAAAATTTTGCTGATGATTATCAATTTCGAATGTGACCTGTATTTTACAATAATATATCCTTCTGCAAACTTTCAATAAAATCAATGCATCCCTGCAAAAGTTATTGAGCGGAAACCAATATCAACACACCAACAAAAACTAAGTCGAAAAAGGGCCATATATGCGGATCATTACTAATATCGAAGTTCACCCGTATTTTAAGTGATTTATCCTTCTGCAAACTTTCAATAAAATCAATGCATCCCTGCAAAAGTTATTGAGCGGAAACCAATATTGTCATTATATTTTGTAAATAGTATATATAAATACAAGAGGCCCATGGGCCACAACGCTCACCTGAAATAACTGATGTAAGTTAATCGGGTCATTTACTCATCATTCCCTATTAGCCCGTCAAGTTTCAAGGCAATGGCTTCAACAGTTTTTGAGATATCTTGTTTACAAGGTTAAAATTATCCAGTCCTTTAAAGGTTTTTTTTTGTTTTTTTTTTTTTTTTCTATTTTTAGGTCAGGCAACCATTTTGTTCAGCAGAGCAGAACCATTTTAGCAATTTTGGCAAAGGGGCAAGAGGAACATTGATGTGAAATTATTTTGAAATCCGGCCACTGGCCACCGAGATGTTGTTTAAAGGTTTTTTCTATTTTTAGCTCAGGTGACCATTTTGTTCAGCAGAGCAGAACGATTTTGGCAATTTTGGTAAAAGGGGATAAGAAGAACATTTCTGTGAAATCATTTTGAAATCAGGCCACTGGCCAAGAAGGAGATGTGGTTTAAAGGTTTTTTCTATTTTTAGCTCTGATGGCCATTTTGTTCAGCCGAATGGAACTTTTTTTTAGCAATTGTGGTAAAGGGCCAATTCTGTGAAATTACTTTGAAATCAGGACACTTGCTGCGACGGAGATGTCTTTTAAAGGTTTTTCTATTTTTAGCTCTGGTCGCCATTCTGTTCAGCCAAGCAAAACCATTTTAGCAATTTTGGTAGAGGGCCATTGGAGGAACACTGCTGTGCAAATATTTTGAAATCAGGCCATTGGCCAAGGATGAGAAGTCGTTTGAAGATTTTCTACTTTTAGCTCTAGCGGCCATCTTGTTCAATGGAGCAGAACCATTGGGGCCATCTTGGATTTCCCATCAAAACAATTTTAGCTTGTTTCAATCCAGCTGCTACAGAGCAAGTTTCGGCTCAAGGCGACCAAAGGTTTGGGAATAGATGTCGAAAATTGATTTTCAAGATGGCTGCTGTGGCAGCCATCTTGGATTTTCTATCGGCTCATTTAGCTAATTTGTATCTATTAGCAGCCATCTTGGATTTTCTATCGGCTCATTTAGATAATTTGTATCTACTAAGTGCCCTAATGCTCATCATCAAGTTTTGATTCAACTGGACAATAGAGGAGATGTCCAAAATATGAATTCTCAACATTTTTCCTATATAAAAAAATGTATATGGCCCATTCAAATGCATGGGGAAGCAAATCTGACCTTGTCATAAAAAGGTCAAACATTAACGTAGGACCATCATTTTAACAATTTTGGTAGATCTCTTGTCCTCTATGATTTGTGCAAAGATTAGGCCCCAAGGCTTATTTGGTTCTGGTGAAGAAGATTTTTAAAAGCTTTTACCATATATGCATGGTCAATGGACCATGACCATTTTAGTAATCTTTTGTTCCACTACCCCAAGGAGGCTCCACATGAAATTTGAGCAGCATTGGCCCAGAGGCTTCAGAGGAGAAGTCATTTAAAATTATCACCATTTTTTCCAAATAAAATGTTTAGGGCCCATACAAATGCATACGGAAGCAAACTTGACCTCGCTGTAAAAAGGTCAAACATCAATGTACGACCATCATTTTAGCAACTTTGGTAGACCACCCATCCCAGATGATTTGTGCAAAGATTCAGCCCCAAGGAATCCTCTGTTTTGGAGAAGAAGATTTTTAAAGGTTTTTACCATATATGGGCATGGTGGCCATCTTGGTAAACGGACCATGACCATTTTAGCAATCTTTCATTCCCCTGCCCCAAGGAGGCTCCACATGAAATTTGAGCAACATTGGCCCAGAGGCTTCAGAGGAGAAGTCGTTAGAAATTCTCAACATTTTCCCATACAAATGTATGGTGCCCATACAAATGCATAAGAAAGCAAACTTGACCTCGCCGTAAAAAGGTCAAATGTCAATGTACAACCAATATTTTAATAATTTTGGTAGACCTCCCGTCCCCGATGATTTGTGCAAAGATTCAGCCCCAAGGCATCCTCGGTTCTGGAGAAGAAGATTTTTAAAGGTTTTTACCATATATGGGCATGGCATGGCGGCTATTTTGGTCAACGGACCGCGACCATTTTAGCAATCTTTCGTTCCCCCCAACCAAAGGAGGCTCAATATGAAATTTGAGCAAAATTGGCTCAGTGGCTTCAGAGGAGATATCGTTTGAAAATGTTAACGGACGGAAGCACGGACAAACAACAGACAAAAAGTGATCAGCTCAGGTGAGCTAAAAAAATTGTAAAAAATTCTAACATTGTAAAAGTCTCTGTGTAGTAGTACAGTTAGGCATCACCCAACCCAGAGCTTAATCAAATAGAAAGTCACCCTCAGTAAGTCTTGGCCAGCTTTGGGCGTAACAGGTTGATCTTGGTATAGTTAATTTGTTCTGGGTATAGTTAACTATGAAGACTAATTAATCCATTATCCCATGCTTGAGTTCTTGGGGGAAATGAAATACTATAATATGATGATGATGCTGTTTATTTCCCTAACTCCCTTCCGCATAGCCATCACTACAACAAATACATATATATCCAGAGTCATTTAGTGTATGAAATATCAAATGACACCAACTAAGGGTGACACAAGTCTAACCTTGGTCATCACTGAGTACGGACTGACTGAGGGCCACTTTTATTTGCGTGCATGGTAAGAGTAGATAATTGGTGCATTGCATGATAGGCATGCAAATAACTGGCTTTAGCACTTGAATGGGTATAATTGCAGCTAACTTTTAAAAAGAATGATAAATACTAGAGATGATAAGAAAAAATGAGAATGAAGGATAACAGCAAAAAGGATAAGGATTTAGGGAATATCAGGTGTTTTCCATATTTTATCATTTCATCAACTACCCCAGAAAGAAAAACAGTAAAGAAGATGTCCAGGAAGAGCCACAATCAAGAACACAGCCTACCAAAGAGGAAAAGCAAACAAACCATGATAGAAAGGACAAATGCCACAAACCAAAACCAGAGGACCAATGGTCCTAAACTGCTCACCTGAGTGCTGAGTGTTTTTTGAAATGAATTTTAAGGTAATTATAGAAGACTGTCCCATGGACCGTTAACATGCTTATTGGAAGCCAGGCTTATGTTATGGGGCTTTATGCCCCTCCTTAGGATCATGAACCCAGGGGTCTGTACCATGAGTTTATTTGCTGATTATGTTGAATTCTATGCTAAGATCGAAGGTCAAGGACCTTGACCTTTAATACTCATGTAGCTTCATTTACTCATTTAGTTGATTGCAAATACAAAATTAAAGTTCACAGGCAACAATAGTTTCCAAAAAATTAACAATTTCCACTTTTTCCCATACAAAAGCATATGCGACCAAATTTGACCTTGATGTAAATTGGGTCATGGTCAAGCCAGTCATCATTTGAATAAACTACTATGGGTCCCTAGACCCCAATACTACATACCAAGTTTCAAGGCAATCAGTCCAGAAAAGAAGATTTTTTAAATGATTTTACCATATACGGGCATAGCAGCCATATTTGTCATGAGATCAAAATCATATTTAAAAATATTTGTTTCCTTGTTCCTAAAAGCTTTCCTATGAAATTTGGTTTTGTTTGTTTGTTTTGAGGTTTTACGGCCCAGTCAACCCAGTGGGGTCATGTCGAGCGCGGTCAGTTTACCTAACCACGCTTTTACTGGGCAGGCTTAGTCCTCTAAGCGGTTAACCAGTATTGTGCACATTCTTTCGCCAGAAACTGACAACTGCCCTTCTTGAATCAGCGGAAGGGAGAGAATGACCGTAGAAAATATTTCATGATCAATCTCCACGAAAGAATGTTGCCGACCTCGGCGGGGGTTGAACCCGCGACCTCCTGGTCTCCAGTCGGACGGCGCATCCAACTGAGCCACCGAGGCCGGTGAAATTTGGTCACAAATGGCCCAGTGGTTTCTGAGAAAAACAGGTTTTAATTCTCATATCCGAATGACCTTGAGCCAAGGTCAAGGAATGGCACTGATCTTGAATACTCATGTAGTTTCATTTACTTATTTAGCTATCTGCATCTACAAATTTTCAGATCACAGGCTGGAATCGTTTCTGAAAAATACACAGTTTTGGCTTTTTCCCATACAAAAGCCTATGGGACAAAAGTTGACCTTGACCATGGCCTAAAATAGGTCAAGGCCATCCAGGGGACATCATGTGAATAAACTATGATTGGCCTGAGTCCCCAATGCTACATACAAAGTTTCATGATAATTAGTCCACTGGTTTGGGAGAAGAAGATTTTCAAAGGGTTTTGAAGTTATATGGGCATGGCTGCAACTCATATTAATCCATTTTCATTTTCTTGTTCCTACAAGAGAATTGGTGAAACTTAAAGGTTGTTCCCCAAAGATGCGCAGTAGTGGGAGGGTTATGTTAGTGAAAGAGTAAGTACTTTAAGAGATATGCTATGGACAAGCTTATTATTGCAGCCAAAGCGCTGTAGACACTGGTGGCCTGGGCATCAGAAGGCCCAATGACAAATGACTAGAGATCCATTTGAAAGCCTGTAAAATGTACAAAAACAAAAAAACAAACTAAAAATGTGTCCACAGTACATGGATGCCCAATATAAGGCCCTTTGCCTGCAAGGTCAGTAACTCTTAAACAATGAGATTAAGAAACTCAATTTTGTGTTCTCTAGTAAGTGATTTTCAACAAAGAATCCAAAAATGATGAGAAATATAAGGCCTTTGCCTGCAAGGCCTGTAACTCTGAAACCATAAGACTAAGAAACTCAGTTTTATGTTCCCTAGTAAGTGATTTTCAACAAAGAATCCAACTAGAGCTGGAGTTTGTAAAACACTATGCCCCCAACTGCCTGACACTAACACTGCTTGACTCCAACATTGCTTGCCCATGATGATAACAACAATACAAATATACGAGATTTCAATGTTATTTTATTAAAAGGGAAATAACTCTAAAATGGGAGATAATTTGGATAGGAAAAAAAATATGGGTCACCTACTTTTTCATGAGGAATCCATATATGAAATTTCAAACTAGCATGCACAGTTCAAAACTTATGCTATGCATCAAAAAGTGTGCAATGTAAAAATGCCCAAAATGACAAAGGGCCATAACTCAAGAAGTACTTTTCAGAATTTATTCAAAAGTTAATCAGGTCATCTACTCATCAAAGGCTCTAGCTTCAATAACTTTTGAGATATTTTGCTGACAAGATTTCATCTATATTTTTTCAAAGGGCCATAACTCAGGAAAGGGGCATAATCCTGATGGGAAAAAAAATACGGGTCAGCTATTTTTTCATGAGGAATCCATATATGAAATTTCAAAACCCTAGCCTGCACAGTTCAAAACTTATGCTATGCATCAAAAAATGTGCAACGTAAAAAAGCCCAAAGTTATAAAGGGCCATAACTCATGAAGTAATTTTCAGAATTTATTCAAAAGTTAATCAGATCATCTACTCATCAATACCAATCTATTCACCAAGTTTCAAGGCTCTAGCTTCAATAGCTTTTGAGATATTTTGCTGACAAGAATTCATCCATATTTTTTCAAAGGGCCATAACTCAGGAAAGGGGCATAATCCTGATAAGAAAAAAAACACGTGTCAGCTATTTTTTCATGAGGAATCCATATATGAAATTTCAAAACCCTAGCATACACAGTTCAAAACTTATGCCATGCATCAAAAAGTGTGCAATTGTAAAAATGCCCAAAGTTATAAAGGGCCATAACTCATGAAGTAATTTTCAGAATTTATTCAAAAGTTAAGCAGGTCATCTACTCATCAGTACCAATCTATTCACCAGGTTTCAAGGCTCTAGCTTCAATAGCTTTTGAGATATTTTGCTGACAAGATTTCATCTATATTTTTTCAAAGGGCCATAACTCAAGAAAAGGGGCATAATCCTGATGGGAAAAAAAATACGGGTCAGCTATTTTTTCATGAAGAATCCATATATGAAATTTCAAAACCCTAGCATGTATGGTTTAGAAGTTATGCTATGCATCAAAAAGCGTAACGGACGGACGTACAGATGGACGGACGGACGCACGCACGCACAAACGTCCCAGAAGCAATATGCCCCTCCAACTTCTTCGAAGTTGGGGGCATAAAAATGATGAGAAATATAAGGCCCTTTCCCTGCAAGGCCTGTAACTCTTAAACTATAAGACTAAGAAACTCAGTTTTATGTTCCCTAGTAAGTGATTTTCAACAAAGAATGCAAAAATAAGGAGAAATGTAAGACCCTTTCCCTGCAAGGCCTGTAACTCTTAAACCATAAGACTAAGAAACTCAGTTTTGTGTTCCCAAGTAAGTGATTTTCAACAAAGAATGTAAAAATCATGAAAAAAAAAAATAAGGCGTGCATCCAGAGTATAAGTAAGAAAGATAACTCCAGACTGACAGATGACCGGACAGACGGATGTTCAGGCACCTTTGCCTGCACTCTACACTTCCTCTGATGGCCATCTATCAATGTATCAAGTTTCATTAAATTCCCTTCTATACTTTCAGAGATATACTCTGGACAAGCTTTTCATTGCAAAAATTAAGAAGGGAAGTAACTCCATAAATACTGGTGACAGGGTTATGGTTCTTGCATTCTGCAATTCCCTTCATAGCCCTCTATCACTGTATCACGTTTCATTTATTTATCTTCAACACTTTTAGAGATATGCTCCGGACAAGCTTACTATTGCAAAAATAAAATTACTTGTGATAGAGTTGATGGCCGTCTATCAATGTATCAAGTTTCATTTGCTTCCCTTCTATCCTTTCAGAGATATGCTCTGGACAAGCTTTTTACTGCAAAAATTAAGAAGGGAAGTAACTCCGTAAATACTAGTGACAGGGCTATGGTTCTGGCATTCTGCAATTCCCCTCATGGCCTTCTACCAGTGTATCAGGTTTCATTAAATTACCGTCAACACTTTTAGAGATATGCTCCAGACAAAAGTGTGACGGACGGACAGATGGATGGATGGACAAAGCTGCGACTATATGCTATCCCTTTGGGGAGCATAAAAAAATTTTCATATGACATTTGGTTACAAATGGCCCAGTAGTTTCTGAGAAAAACAAGTTTTAATTTTTACATCTAAATGACCTTGGGCCAAGGTCAAGGAATGACCTTGACCTTGAATACTCATGTAGTTTCATTTACTCAAATAGCTCACTGCATCTAACAATTTTCAGACCACAGGCAACAATAGTTTTTAAAAAATACAAGACTTTGACTTTCTCTCAAATTAAAGTCCATGCGAACAAATTTGACCTTGGCCTAAAATAGGTCGAGGTCATCCAAGTGTCATCATTTGAACAAACTATGATTTGCTCGAGTCCCCAATGCTATCTACCAAGTTTCATGACAATCGGCCTACTGGTTTTTGGAGAAGATTTTTAAAGGGTTTTTACCTTATATGGCACGGTGGCCATACTGGTCATGTGACCAAAATCATATTAATTAATTTTCGTTTTCTTGTTCCTAAAAATTTTTCATATGAAATTTGGTTACAAATGGCCAAGTAGTTTTTGAGAAAAACAAGTTTTAATTTTCATATCTGAATGACCTTGGGTCAAGGTCAAGGAATGACCTTGACCTAGAATACTCATGTATTTTTATTTACTCATTTAGCTCACTACATCTACCAATTTTCAGACCACAGGCTGCAATAGTTTCTGAACAAGAGGGCCATGATGGCCCTGTAACGCTCACCTGAGTATCATAGCACTTAGAGAACCCGACCCATAAATGATCAAGGCAAACATTCTGACCAAGATTCAAGATGACTACATTAACAAGTAAGACAATGTAGCATGCCTAATGGACCATGAAATATAGATCAAGGTCAAATATGAATGACTGTACTCAAGAGGCCATGCTAAGATGTATGCATGTGCTAAGTATCACTGGCTGTAGGACCATAAATTACTGAGAAACTGACCAAAATGCAAAAACTTAACAAAGTCAGTGAACCGTGGAATATTGGTCAAGGTCAAATATAGATGACTGCATTCAAAAGGCCATGCTCAGATGTCTGCTAGTGCCAAGTATCACTACTGTAGAACCAACAGTTACTGAGAAACTGACCTAAATGGAAAAATTTAAGAAAGTCACTGGACTGTGAAATATAGATCATAAGTGATCCAGGTCTAAACTTGACCTAGAAATCATCAAGACAAACATTTTGAGCAAGATTCATGATGATCGCACCTGCTTTGGGCCCTTTGGTTTCAGAGAAGTTTTTTCTATATTAATAAATGATTTGTTTGTTTGTTTGATTTGGGCTTACCGTCACTTTCAACAATCTTTCAGTCATATCGGACGGTGTCTGAATGTGGCAGGGAGCTCAATGCTCACTTTTAGAGTGCTGCCTCACTGAAATATCATGCCTCAGACACTCTGATATGATATTCCACCCAGTCACATTATACTGACACTCAGCTGACCTGTTCTAGCTCTACTTTCTTAATGCTGGGCGCCAAGCGAAAGAGCAGCCAGTACCATTTTTAAAGTCTTTGGTATGACCTGGCCGGGGATTGCACCCGCAACCTCCCAATCACAAAGCGGACACTGAGCCACTGTGCCAGTATTAATAAATGAACCATTATAAGTCTATGGGAGCTAATGACCCCAATTGTGACCAATTTGGACCCCAGGGGCATGGTTGGCAGGATTTATGTAGGAGACAACTAAACATTGCTATATACTATATATGTTAGCTCTGGGCCTCATGGCTTCAGAGAAGAAGATTTTTGGGGGTTCTTTAGCTATATAATTCTATATAAACAAATGACACCCTGGGGGATGGCCAGTTTGGGCACTAGGGTCTTGATTGGCAGGATTTATGTAGGGGACCACTAAACATTGCTATATATAAAATACATAAGCTGTGGGCCTCATGGTTTTAGAGAAGAAGATATTTTAAATTTTTCCCATTATAAGTCCATGGGAACTAAAGACCCCCAGGGGCATGGCCAATTCGGACCCCAGGGGCATGGTTGGCAGGATTTATGTAGGAGACCACTAAACATTGCTACATACTAAATGTATAAGCTGTGGGCCTCATGGTTTCAGAGAAGAAGATTTTTTAAGTTTTTTTTTCCATTATAAGTCTATGGAAGCTGATGACCCCTGGGGCATGGCCAGTGGACCCCAGGGGCCTGATTGGCAGCATTTATGCAGGGGACCACTAAACATTGCTACATACTAAATACATAAGCTTTAGGTCTTATGGTTTCAGAGTCTTTGGTATGACCAGGCTGGGGACTGCACCCGCAACCTTCCGATCATAAAGCGGATACTCCATCACTGAGCCACTGTGCCAGTATTAATAAATGATCCCCAGGGCATGGCCAATTTGGACTTCAGGGACATGTTTGGTAGGATTTATGTAGGAGACCACTAAACATTGCTACATACCAACTATAATATATAAGCTGTGGGTCTCATGATTTCAGACAAGAAGATTTTTTAAGTTTTTCTCATTACAAGTCTATGGGAGTAAATGACCCCCAGGGCATGGCCAATTTGTACCCCAGGGGCATGGTTGGCAGGATTTATGTAGGAGATCACTAAACATTGCTACATACTAAATATATGAGCTGTGGGCCTAATGGTTTCAGAGAAGAAGATTTTTTTTAAGGTTTTCCCATTATAAGTCTATGGGAGCTAATGACCCCCCGGGGCATGGCCAATTTAGATCCCAGGGGTTTGAATGGCATGATTTATGTAGGGGACCACTAAACATTGCTACAAACTAAATATATAAGCTGTGGGCCTCATGGTTTCAGAGAAGAAGATTTTTTAAGTTTTTTTCCATTATTAGTCTAAGGGAGCTAATGACCCCCAGGGCATGGCCAATTTGGACCCTAGGGGCATGGTTGGCAGGATTTATGTAGAAGACCACCAAACATTGCTACATACTAAATCTGTTAGCTCTGGGCCTTGTGGTTTCAGAGAAGAAGATTTTGAAGGTTTTATAGCTATACAGTTCTATATACGGGGATGTGGCCAGTTTGGACCCCAGGGCTTGATTGGAAGGATTTAAGTAGGGGACCAATACACATTGCCCCCCCCCCCCACCCCCACCCCCACCCCCACCCCCCGTGCATGGCCAATTTGGACCTCAGGGGCATGGTTGGCAGAATTTATCGCCACATACTTAATCTGTTAGCTCTCGGCCTCATGGTTTCAGAGAAGAAGATTTTTTGAAGGTTTTTTAGCTATATAACTCTATATAAGCTCTATATATATGGAGCCCGGGGGCCTGATTAGCAGGATTAAAGCAGGACCACTAAACATTGCTACATACAAAATATATCAGCTGTGGGCCTCAAGGTTTCAGAGAAGAAATTTTTTAAGTTTTTTCCATTAAAGTCTATGGGAGCTAATGACCCCAGTTTGAGCCCCAGGGGATTGATTGGCAGGATTTATGTAGGGGACCACTTAACATTGCTACATACTAAATATGTAAGCTGTGAGCCTCATGGTTTCAGAGAAAAAGATTTTTTAACTTTTTCCCTTATAAGTCTATGGGAGCTAATGATCCCTGGGGCGTGGCTGGTTTGGACCCCAGGGGCTTGATTGGGAGGGTTTATGTAGGAGACCACTAAACATTGCTACATACTTAATCTATTAGCTCTCGGCTTCAAAGTTTCAGAGATGAAGATTTCTGAAGGTTCTTTAGCTTAGCTCTATATAAACATATGACCCCCTGGGGTGTGGCCAGTTTGGAGCCCAGGGGCTTGATTGGCAGGATTTATGTAGGGGACCACAAAACATTACTACATACTAAATATATAAGCTTTTAAGCCTCATGGTTTCAGAGTAGAAGATTTTTTAAGTTTTCCCATTATAAGTCTATGGGAGCTAATGACCCTGCCCCCCACCCCCCTGGCCACAGTTTGGACCCTAGGGGCTTGCTTGGCAGGATTTACGTAGGGGACAACTAAACATTGCTACATACTAAATATATAAGCTGTGGGCCTAATGGTTTCAGAGAAGAAGATTTTTTAAGTTTTTCCCATTATAAGTCTATGGGAGATAATGACCCCTGGGGCATAGTGGTTTTGACCCCAGGGGCTTGATTGGCAGGATTTATGTAGGAGACCACTAAACTTCACTACATACTTAATCTGTTAGCTCTTGGCCTCATGGTTTCAGAGAAGATTTTTGAAGGTTGTTTAGATGTATAGCTCTATATGAATATATGACCCCCTGGGGTGTGGCCAGATTGGAGCCCAGGGGCTTGATTGGCAGGATTTATGTAGGGTACCACAAAACATTGCTACATACTAAATATATAAACTGTGGGCCTCATGGTTTCAGAGAAGAAGATTTTTTTGTTTTTTCTCCATTGTAAGTCTATGGGAGCTAATGACTCCCGGGGCATGGCCTATTTGGACCCAAGGGGCTTGATTGGCAGGATTTATGTAGGAGATCACTAAACATCACTACATACTTAATCTGTTAGCTCTCAGCCTCATGGTTTCAGAGAAGAAGATTTTTGAAGGTTCTTTAGCTATACAGCTCTATAAAAATATAATGACCCCCCCTGGGGTGGAGCCAGATAGGAGCCCAGGGGCTTGATTAGCAGGATTTATGTAGGGGACCACTAAACATTGCTACATACTAAATATATAAGCTGTGGGCCTCATGGTTTCAGAGAAAATTTTTTTTTAGTATTTCCCATTATAAGTCTATGGGAGCTAATGACCCCCAGGGCATGGCCAGTTTGGGCCCCAGGGGCTTGATTGGCAGGATTTATGTAGCGGAGCACTAAACATTGCTACATATTAAATATATAAGCCTCGGGCCTCACAGTTTCTGAGAAGAAGATTTTTAAAGTTTTCTCCATTATAAGTCTATGGGAGCTATATATGGGCATGGTGGCCATCTTGATTTACGGACCATGATCTTTTGTACATATTTTCAATCCCCCTTTAACACAAGGCTCCACATGAAGTTTGAAGAAATTTGGCCTAGGGGTTTCAGAGGAGAAGTCGTTCAAAGGTGTGAACGGACAGACAAACGTTCGTATGTATGGACATTTTTTGGGTACTACAGTGTTAATTTTTCGGCTCAAAATACCCAACAAGATGCCTAAATACCCAACAAGTGCCTCAAATTTATTGGGTACTTACTTTGGACACTTATGGAATAAATGGCAAGTACCCAATTCATGTCTACCCAATATATGCCCATTCTTGGGAGCGGACAGATGGACGGACAAGGGACGACGGAAGGGGAGTGATCACAATAGATCATCCTGAGCCTTCAGCACAGGTGAGCTAAAAATACAAGGTTTTGACTTTTTCCCATACAAAAGTCTATGCGAACAAATTTGACCTTGGCCTAAAATGAAGTTTTTAAAAGTAAAACATATTGTAACTAGCAATACTTAACCTATAGATAATGTGCTATTCTATTCAGTTTTCACACCTTCCACAGAAAAAACGACCTTTCAGTCATAGTCTTAATCCAGAAGGTCCCTTAGGCAGTTACCTGTGTGACGTAACTCTTCCCACTTAATTGATCTCGTATCAGTTTCTTTGATGTGTTAAAACAATAGAAACAGATAGAACAGAGCTGCGCGGGCAGGGAGGTGGGAGTCATGATTATCTATAGGTTAAGTATTGCAAGTTAAAATGTTTTACTTTTAAAAACTTCATTTTAACTGCACAATACATTAACCTATAGATAATGTGCTAGAATTCGTAGAATAGGAGGAAGGAGCTCTCCAGTTCTAGCTTAATTGTAGAAAATCCCACCACTTCTGGATAAGACTCAGGAAACTCTAAGGAATCAGATACATTCTAACTCTATATGTAATAGTAAGAATGATCTAGATTCATGTATATAACATATCTTAAAGGTATTAGGGTCTTACTATCTTGTATGTTAATATGAGACTCTAGAGGATGCCAGTTCTTAAGCCTCAGAGGCCTAATTATTGGCCCCCCTCTTCTTTTTTTTTGGGGGAAACAACTGTTGGCCCCAAAAAAGAATAAAGAGTCATTGAGACATCTCAATATTGCATTTCAAATGCAAGCTCAAGAATATTGTTTGATAATATATTCGAAACAGAACTTGTCAAACAGAAATCTAGACAATAAGTTGTCTATCTTAAGGCATAAATTAAAAGAGGAAAGTCTTCTCAGTCGAGTTTCCTATAGATAACCTACATATCTTGAGATTTTTGGATAAATTCTTGACATGTAAAGATTTAATCTAATTGTAATAGTCTAAGCTATTAGAATTAAGTCTAAGCTATTAGAATTAAGATCTCATTAAAGTCTGTTAATTGGAATGATATGACCGTTTCCAATAAACAGGTCATGAAATTGAGATAACCATAATATTGTATAATTATTCCCTTTTTAATATTGAATAAAAGGGAAATAATAAATTATGTAGGTGGAGTAGTCTTAACCGAATTTCAGTTATCCATCAGGAAATCAAAGTATATACATACTTTATTGTTTAACTATTGCTAGACTAAATGCATAAACGAATTTTTAGTCTAGGCAAAGAGAAAATACAGAGGTTGCCTAAATCTGCAGAGAAGAAAGACAATCTAAGTCATAAAATAAACACTTCTCATAGGACATATCGAGAACGTTTCGTATCCTGGACAAATTAAGAAAGGAAGAGACTGCTAACATCATACGTAGAGTTTGACAGACTTATATATAAGAGAGAAAATAAAGGCTGATAACAGTCAACTGTAAGACAGCCTTATATTGGCTTAAAATCCTGCCATACGTTGAGATTAAGCCATAGGAAATAACTGGATAGAATCTTTTCTATTGCCAGAATTAGAATACCATGAATCTACTCCAAAGTACATAATCATGGTATCCAAGCAAAAATCAAATATTAACTAGAAAAAAATATAAAATGTGGTTTTGCATTTTTTGTGTCGAATACAACCCCAAAACGTCAAATTCGGGCTAACTTTTTGGGTTTTAATTTTTTGTCCGGCTTTCTGTTAACCCTTCTCTTGCCGGAAATAAAATGAATCAGGCCCGTAAGAGGGGGTACCTCTACTTGAGAAGTCATTACCCCCTGAATTTTACCTCGATTTTCATGAAATTTTCACGTATAATTTGCCGATCCTAGGTGGCCATTTTACCGGAGAAAGGATGGTCACGTGACTAGAAAGTCACGTGACAGTCATGTGTAAACCGGGAACCGTTTAAGACACTTAAAAAAAAAAAAAAAAATTACAAGAGCCCAGCGCCTACTGTGTACTATTGCGAATGAAACGAGTGACATACATAGGTTCTACTGTTATTCCTACTTCTTCCTCACTGGAAATGATTCAGGTGTTATGGGCTTTTTTTCCAGAAAAGCCTGATCAATTTGTTGAAGTGAGTGCTGAAATTAATGGCAGCTTGAAATTTGGTATTCTCGGTCTTTTTTAGTGTGGGTAAAATCCAGCACCTGACTATCTAATGAAAAGTGGCGTGTTTGTATGAAAGTAGGTTCACTCCTGTATGAGAACACTTGCTCTGAATGGTTGCATGTGGTATATTGTAAGTATGACAGGCTTTTGAGTTGACAGACCCCCCCCAGCGTGACTATTGTCGCGAAAGGCAAGAAATGGGTTAACTTTGTAATGAAGAATCAGAATGTCCCAACAAAGGGAAAGAAGTCTAGAAAGAATGTAATTGGGCGACAGACATTCTCTAGGAATTTAATTCAATCATATTGATATATTATCTCTGATAACACTTAACTTATAGGTTCAGAGATAGAGTTACTATTCTGCACGAATATTTAGGAATAGTGAGAATAGATATATACTAGCGGAAAAAAGAAACTGTGCATTGGTAAAAAGTTATACAAAATAATAACATCGTAGCAGACAGTAATAATATATTTCAGATTTGTAACAATACACATTTCATCGAAGTTCAAGGGATTCAAAAGTGCGAAAAGAAGACCCATTTCATTACCAAGGCTCAACAAATCAAAAATGTCTCAAGCACCATGTCACAAAGTCAATATCTGGTGTGTCCACCGTTAGCAGTAATGCATGTGTTGCATCGCCGCCGCATGAATCCGACAAGATTGGTGAAAAACGCCTGAGGAATGCCGTTCCAGATGCGAACTAACGCGCGGGAAAGCTCAGCCAATGTCACTGGCTGATCTGGCAACTGACGTAGACGACGTTCCATCTCATCCCATGCGTGCTCTATCGGTGATAAGTCTGGTGATACCGCAGGCCATGGCAACACATTAACAGTCTGCTGAGTAAGAAAATCAGTCACAACGCGTGCAATGTGTGGTCTGGCGTTGTCGTGTTGAAGCGTAACGGCATGTTGACGCACAAACGGGACGACGTGGGCTTGCAGAATCTCATCGCGGTAGCGAGCACCAGTCAAATTTCCGTTAATGACCACAAGAGGCGTTCTTGCGTTTCCTGTTATTCCGCCCCATACCATTATACTGCCCCCGCCAAAGAAACGACGTTCAACAACACAGTTATCCTGGTACCGTTCTCCAACTCGACGGTATACCCTGGAACGACCATCACTGCTATCCAAGTGGAAACGTGACTCGTCTGAGAACAGGATACGCGCCCAATCTCGTCTAGTAAAGCGAAGATGGGCCCTGCACCATGCAAGGCGAGCAACACGGTGACGTTGCTGTAGGACTGGACGGATTGCTGGACGCCGAGGGCGAATGTTCCGTTCACGCAAGCGGTTTCTCACGGTTCTTGGACTAATGTTCCTCAAGCCAGGAATGCTTCTAGCCGTCAACGCAACAGTTTGAAGTCGGTTACGAAGATGCGTCACACGGATGTAAGTGTCTTGCCGTAATGACGTCACACGTGGACGTCCCGATCTGCGACGGTCCCTGGTGTTAGCAGATTGCTGATAACGTCTCCATAAAGCAGAAATCGTGTTCCTATGCACGCCAAACCGTCTGCTAACCTCATTTTGGGATACACCAGCCCAAATCATGCCAACCGCTTGGTGGCGCTGAGCTTCGTTGAGTCTAGGCATTGCTTACCAACACATTCAGGAGGAATAAATTTGTTTTTCTGTTTCACTTGGATAAAATGGTTTTACACAAGAGTCAAAAAGATTGTAAAGACGTTCACATTTAATTGCTAGCCACGAATATGCTTAATCTTGCACGTGCACAAGGACAACGCAATGCATGTGCAAGGACCTTATTTACCAATCGATATTGTTAAGGAGTATACATATCATGTTTGTGTAAAGTTTCAAGCATAAATGGATTTTAGAATTATAGAAAATTTATTTTTTATACATGCACAGTTTCTTTTTTCCGCTAGTATAGAAACACCAAATTAAGAATATACTACTAGGGCAAATTCCTGCTATGAATAAATCATTAAGCGTAACTATTTTATTCGGGCAAGGAAAACTCTACCTTTACCAGTTTAAAAGTGTATAAAGGATAGGTCCTTCACCGTGACTGAAAGACTGTCCAAGGAAAATAAAGATAAACAAGAGGCCCACGGGCCAAGGTTTGCTCACCTGAGTGACATAGCCACTGCAGACATGCAGATGTTATGCAACATTTTTCCAATCCTATCATCGCAACTAATGAAAATATCATCATTTGAGCAGTTCTTAGTTTTGAAGAAGAATATATGGGCCTGACAGTCAATGAAGCATGATCATTTGAATAAACTATCAATCACATTTCAACAGAAGGATTAATGTGAAATTTGGTGGAAATTGGCTAAGTGGTTTCTGAAGAATCATGATTTTATACATGTAAACAGCACAGTGGCAGGGAAATATTACAAACCAGATGATGGCCACCTTAGATTTCCAATCAGAACAATTTTAACTACTGTTGATCTACAAGTCACTTCGATACTTTCAATATAAATGTATATGGCCCATACAAATGGGGAAGCAAATTTGACCTTGGAGGTAAAAAGGTCAAATGTCAACATAGAACCATCATTTTAGCAATTTTGGTAGATCTCCTGTCCGCCATAATTTGTGCAAAGATTAGGACCCAGGGCTTATTTGGTTATGGAGAAGAAGATTTTTAAAGGTTTTTACCATATATGGGCATGGCAGCCATTTTGATCAATGGACCATACACATTTTAGCAATCTTTCATTCTCCTGCCCACGGAGCCTCCGCATGAAATTTGAGCAACACTGGCCCGGAGGCTTCAGAGGAAAAGCCATTTGAAATTATCAACATTTTTTCCATACAAATGTATGGGGCCCATACAAATGATTACAGAAGCAAACTTGACCTCACCGTAAAAAGGTTAAATGTCAATGTATGACAATTATTTTAGCAACTTTGGTAGACCGCCCGTTCCAGATGATATATGCAAAGATTCAGCCACAAGCCATCCTTGGTTTTGGAGAATAAGATTTTTAAATGTTTTTTCCCATACAAATGCATAAGGAAGCAAACTTGACCTTGCCGTAAAAAGGTCGAATGTCAATGTATGACCATTATTTTAGCAACTTTGGTAGACCCCCCGTCCCCGATGACTTATGCAAACATTCAGCCCCAAAGCATCCTCGGTTCTAGAGAAGAAGATTTTTAAAGGTTTTTACCATATATGGGCATGGTGGCCATCTTGGTCAACGAACCGTGACCATTTTAGCAATCTTTTGTTCCCCCTAACTAAGGAGGCTCCATATGAAATTTGAGCAAAATTGGCCCAGAGGCTCCAGAGGAGAAGTTGTTTGAAATTCTGAACATTTTTCCCATACAAATGCATAAGGAAGCAAAATTGACCTTACCGTAAAAAGGTCAAATGTCAATGTACGACCATTATTTTAGTAATTTTGGTAGCCCTCCTGTTCCCGATGATATATGCAAAGATTCAGCCATAAGGCATGCTCGGTTTTGGAGAAGAAGATTTTTAAAGGTTTTTCCCATACAAATGCATAGGGAAGCAAACTTGACCTTGCCGTAAAAAGGTCAAACTTCAACGTACGACAATTCTTTTAGCAATTTTGGTAGACCTCCCATCCCCGATGATTCCTGCATAAGTTCAGCCCCAAGGCATTCTCGGTTCTGGAGGAGAAGATTTTTAAAGGTTTTTACCATATATGGGCGTGGCGGCCATCTTGGTCAACGGACCGCAACCATTTTAGCAATTTTTTGTTCTCCCACCCTAAGGAGGCTCCATATGAAATTTGAGCAAAATTGGCTCAGCAGCTTCAGAGGAGAAGTCGTTTGAAAATGTTAACGGACGGATGCACGGACGGACGGACGACGGACGAAAAGTGATCACAATAGCTCATCCTGAGCAGAGCTCAGGTGAGCTAAAAATGACTGCCCATAATTTATAGATAAACATTCAAAAACTTTAGAATTGAAAATGTATAGTGTAAAAACCCATTTCTAGACAATAGATAATTCCTGAAATACTCGATTTCGTGCTCGTATCGAAATTCAGGAAGAAAATATATATACTCTCGAGATCTATGCGTAAATCATAGAGAGTAATAATTCATATTGTGTTACCAAAGATTCCTGACGCAAGGATAAAACATGTATTAATTTAAAATAATATAGGTAATTATTATTAATATGAAGTCATATAGGTTGAAGATATAATTCGTTCCATCTTTAACCAAATATGCAAGAACAACCACTCATTATTTCTGTATTCGAAGATAGGAAAATGAGTTCTTAGTCATCTAAATTGTATGGTAGAAATAAATAGAAATGGGATCTGAATGGATGTGTCTCCTTGAACCTAATCGTAGGATAGTATCCATTCTGAGAACTAAAGCTTGTCTTTAGCTTAGCTTAATGAACGAAGTGTTGAAATTACTACCAAGTATTCATATAGTCGTTACGCACTGAATACTGAGAAATTGCTGTTAGAATTGTTTAGGAAAGATTTTTGATCTGCAACGTAACATGAAAGGTCAATAGTGTTAGTAAGATTTAGACCTTGGATGTAGCGAGAAAGGTCAATCTAACATAAAAAGTTAGTTTAGCATAAAATTAAAGAAGATTATATATATATTGTAATAAATTAATTCCTAATTACTAAGGATCAGTTATCTAATTTGTCTAGATGATACTTCATGAATGTAATATTAATAGAAAGCAGAGAGGATCGACTGCTGCTTTCTATATCTAAGTTATTCCCTAGACTACAAGCTGATACGTATCACGAGCATGTAGAAAAAACTTAGTATGAGAAAAAGAAAAAAAAAATTAATTCTGTGTATATTTTTCTTCTTCGAAAATAACGATAATTTTATGGAATTCACCTTTGCCTTGGAGCCAAATAAGGTGAATACCCAGTTAATCTCTTTCCAGCGAATAAAAAGAAACATAAGTTATTTTAAATATAGATAGAACCACCTACTATATTTGGTCAATGAACTGCGAATTTGATCGTAACCGACAATTCTAATTCATTTACCGAAGATAAATATATATATCTAGAATTCTAAGTCTAATTCAGAAATGACTGGACAGAATTCTACGATATAAGAGGTATTCAAACCCAACGCTGTCATTCTATAACCTGTAATCCAAAGTTTGACTTGTCTATGTTGCTGTAATAGGTTGTTCGAGGACTAGTGACTACTACTCGGTCACTAGTAATCCGACACTAGCATACGTAACTACTGCCCGATGAAAATTGCTAAAAATCCGAAGTTGAACTCTTTCGAACGAATGAAAGACAGAAATCATAAGTAATTAACAGAATTACACTCCTGTAATGAGTCAATGAATTGTTTAGAATTCTAAGTCTAATTCGGAAAAGACTGGACAGAATTCTGTTATATAAGGGGTTACTAGGTATTCGAATCCAACACTGTTTTTTTATAATCTGTATCCATTGACTTGACTTGTCTATGAAGCTCTATGAACATTAATAGATTGTTCTGGGACTAGTGACTGCTACTCAGTCACTAGTACCCAGTCACTAGTAATCCAACACAATGACCGGACACTAGTCTTCGTAACTACTGTTCAGTGAAAAGTCACTAGTAATCCGATGCAATGACCGGACACTAGAACTCGTAACTTTTGCCCGGTAGACATCACTAGTAATCCGACACGATGACTGGACACTTGTATTCGTAACTATTGCCCAGTAGTATATACTAGTAATTGGACATAATGACCGGACACTAGTACGCGTAACTGTTTGCCTGGTGAAAAGTCACTAATAATGCGACACAATGACCGGACACTAGTACTTGTAACTGTTGCCCGGTAGAAGTAACTAGTAATCCGTCACAATGACCGGACACTAGTACCCTTGAATAATTGACTGGATGACCGGTGACTGGTGATAAATGCCTGGTAATTTTATCCTTGCCAGGATGCCCGGTGAATGAATGACCGGTGACTGGTAAGGAAATGACCAGTGATTTTATGCCTGGATGCCTGGTGACTGGTGCCTGGTGAAGCTGATGATGAATGACCGGTGACTGGTGACCGATGACTGGTGCCTGGTGGACTCAGACTTATTTTGGATACTTAAGTATCCATAAGATGCCACCTAGATGTGTCTTACCCCCGGGCAGTAAAGCCATGTGGGGTGGTGTCCCATCAGTAAAGAATTGTCATATAACTCATAAGGGTTGACAAGTTCTTTACTAATCAGCTTCTCCACCATAGAAATCTTCTGCCAACTCATAGTTCTCTGCAAGATATGCAGTAATAGTCCAGGTATAGCATGTTACATCGCTGAATAACCTGGAACAAAAAGAACAAGTTAAAATTTTGGATATAAAAACACGACTTCCGAACCGACCGCACACGAGCGTTGTGCCGATATAGCGAGAGTCGCGAAAACGGATGTCGAGAAGGCCAGTCAATAAATACATGAAATCGACAATCTAAATTTTCAAATAATAACATGGATAGTGAAAGAAGTGACATAGGAAACAAAAGAAACACAAGGATACAGAAATTTATCCATGAGGAAAAGAAATAATCTGAATTTCTTTCACAGGTAAAAAATCCTTGTTGAATTTCTTTGTCCACAGAAAAGAAACTGACACATGATCAATTAAGCGGGAAGAGTTACATCACACAGGTAACTGCCTAAGGGACCTTCTTGATTAAGACTACAACTGAAGGGTCGTTTTTTCTGTGGAAAGTGTGAAAACAGAATAGAATAGCACATTATCTATAGGTTAATGTATTGTGCAGTTAAAATAGATCAAGGTCATCCAAGTTTCATCATTTGAACAAATTATGATTGGCTTGAGTCCCCAATGCTACATACCAAGTTTCATGACAATCGGCCTACTGGTTAGGGAGATTTTTGAAGGGTTTTTACCATATATGGGTATAGCGGCCATCTTGGTCATGTGACCTGGACCCCGTGAACAAACTTTCATTCCCCCATCCCATAGATGCTCCACATGAAATTTTACTTCAATCTTTGGTTTCAGAGGAGAAGATGTTTGAAAATGTTGACAGACAACAGCATCAGACTACAGACAACAAAGGACGACAATAGAGGCCAGTCATACTATAAGCTCACCAGTGAGCCTTCGGCTCAGGTAAGCTAACAAAGCAAAGTAACCAGCTCCCTCTTCCCCAACCAAGTGACAGAATCCACCAAACACAATACAGTTCACTCTCGTTATCTGGAATTCCAAGGGACTCTCTGAAATACTTCGAGATATCCGTACTTCGACATATCAGATTTGCAGAATTGAGGAAAAACTAATTCGATTAACCACATTTAACAAATATATGTGTAATTGGACTCTTGAAGTTAGAGATATATTGAAAATATTGTGGAAAAGAGGAGAAATTGCTGCTTAGGAGCAATTTCTCCTCTTTTCCACAATATTTTTTACATGTAATGATGTTGTTAGAGTTTCATGAGTAGGCAGGGACAAGATTTTCACTTCGAGATAAGGGGTTATTCGAGATAAGCGAGGTCGAGATAACCAGAGTCAACTGTAGTTAGACAATAAACAGGACGAATCTTGAAAACAAGAGGGCCATGATGGTCCTATATCTCTCACCTAAGCCAACAGATCTGCATACTTAATATTGAGGTTTCACATATGTAGATTGTTTTAAGATTTTTGTATAATGTTCAAGAGTGACATGATGGTCCTATAAATGGAGTACCTATGCCATGTATGGCAAGTGGAGCTCATTTTTTGTCTGATCTTCAATAAAATTCAAAGAAGACCACCCAAGGATCTATCCAACTTGATCAAAATCCACACAATAAAGAAATTGTGATTGGACAGATGACGAAAATGGTTGGTGACCAATCATAACAGCTCACCATGAACACAATTGTGCTCAGGTTGAGATAACAAGTGACCCCTCGGGCAGGGCCATTTTTGACCCCAGGGCTGCAATTTGAGTATCTTGATAAAGGTTTACTAGTTGAAGCGACATATCAAATATCAAAGGCCTGGCCTTCTAGTTTCACATAAGATTTTTAAATAAATGAGTCTATATAAAACAAGTGAACCCTGGGGCAGGGCCATTTTTGACCCCAGGGCTATAATGTGAACAATCTTGGTAGAGGTCCACTAGATATAAGTATGTACCAAATGTCAAAGGCCTGGGCCTTCTAGTTTCAAATGTTTTTCCCCAAATGGCTATATAAGACAAGATGGCCCTATATCGCTCACCTGATTACCAGGTAAGTTTGAGTCAATTGGCCTTTCGATTAAAGAGAAGTACAATATTGATTTTCAAGATATCTTGGATCTCCAATTAGAATGATTTTAGCTACTTTTGATCTACAAGTCACCTCCATACTTCCAATGAAGTTTGAGTCAATTGCCCTTTTGGTTCAGGAGAAAAAGTTCAAAATAGATTTTCAACATGGCTGCTAGAGCGACCATCTTGGATATCCAATCAGAATGATTTTAGCTATTTTTGATCTACAAGTCACCCCAATACTTCCTGTCAAGTTTCAAGTCAATGGGCCTTTCTATTCAGGAGAAGAAGTTAAAAATAGATTTTCAAGATGGCAACTGTGGCGGCCATCTTGTATTTCCAATCGGAACAATTTTAGATATTGTTTATCTACAAGTCAACTCGATGATTCTTACCAAGTTTTAAGTCAATTGGCCTTTTGGTTCAAGAGAAGAAGTGAAAAATAGATATTTTCAAGATGGTCTCCATGGCAGCCATCTTGGATTTCTGATCCGAACAATTTTAGCTATTTTTGATCTACAAGTCACCCCTATGCTTCCTACCAAGTTTCGAGTCACTTGGCCTTTAGGTTCAGGAGATTTGCAAGATGGCCGCCATTCCAATCCGAATAATTTTAGCTATTTTTGATCTACAAGTCACCCCGATGCTTTCTACCAAGTTTCAAGTCAATTGGCCTTTCGGTTCAGGAGAAGCGAAAAATAGATTTTCAAGATGGCGGCCATCTTGTATTTCCGATCGGAACGATTTTAGCTATTTTTGACCAACATGTCACATCGATGCTTCCTACCCAAGTTCGAGTCAATTGGTCTTTCAAGAGTAGAAGAAGTGATAAAAATAGATTTTCAAGATGGCCCCCATGGTGGCCATCTTAGATTTCTGATTAGAACCAATTTTACTCTTTTTTTTTATGTACAAGTCACCCTGATGCTTCCTACCAAGTTTCGAGTCAAATGGCCTTTCGGTTCAGCAGAAGAAGCAAAAAATAGATTTTCAAGGTGACCACCATGTTGGCCATCTTGGATTTCCAATTGGAATGATTTTAGCTATTTTTGATGTACAAATCACCCTGATGCTTCCTACCAAGTTTCGAGTCAATTAGGTTTTCGGTTCAGGAGAAGAAGCAAACAATAGATTTTCTAGATGGCCGCCATAGCAGCCATCTTGGATTTCCTATAGGAACTATATTAGCTATTTTTGATGCTTCCTACCAAGTTTCAAGTCCATTAGCCTTTTGGTTCAGGAGAAGCGAAATATAGATTTTCAACATGGCCACCAAGTTTCAAGTCCATTCCCAGTAAGCATTCTACATAAATCTATAGCGGGCCGTAACCGGCCCGTCAGGGTGGCTGACTGGCCGATAACGGCCCGCTATAGATTTATAAAGAATGCTAGCTGGGTTGGCCTTTCGGTTCAGGAGAAGCGAAAACTAGATTTTCAAGATGGCCACCATTGCCCCCATCTTGGATTTCTGATCGGAATGATTTTAGCTATATTTGCTCTACAAGTCACCCCAATGCTTCCTACCAAGTTTCGAGTCAATTGGCCTTTCGGTTCAGGAGAAGAAACAAAAAATAGATTTTCAATAGCTAAAATCGTTCCAATCCAATATCCAAGATGCCGCTATCTTGGATATTGGATTGGAACGATTTTAGCTAATTCTGATCTACAAAAAAAGGGGGTAAGAGAATTACAAGTCACCCCAATGCTCCCAAACAAGTTTCGAGTCGATTTGCCTTTCAGTTGAGGAGAACAAAACCTGAAGTTTTTAAAAGTAAAACATATTTTAAATAGCAATACTTAACCTATAGATAATGTGCTATTCTATTCTGTATTTCACACCTTCCACAGAAAAAAATGACAGTTCAGTCGTCTTATAGAGTCTTAATCCAGAAGGTCCCTTAGGCAGTTACCTGTGTGACGTAACTCTTCCCACTGAAATGATCATGTGTCAGTTTCTTTGATGTATAAAAAACAATAGAAACAATTAGAACAGAGCTGCGCAGGCGGAATGTGGGATTCTCTTATCTATAGGTTAAGTATTGCTAGTTAAAATATGTTTTACTTTTAAAAACTTTATTTTAACTGCACAATACATTAACCTATAGACAATGTGCTAGAATTTGTAGATTAGGAGGGAGGAGCTCTCCTATTCTAACACAATAATAAATAGAGTCCCTATACTTCTAGATTTAGACTCAGGAAACTCTAAGGAATCAGATACATTCTATTTCTATATGTAATAGTAAGAATGATCTAGATTCACTAATAACATATCTTTAAGGTGTTAAGGTGTTACTACCTTATATGTTAATAGTAGACGCTAGAGGATGCTAGTTCTCAAGCCTCCGAGACCTAATTACTGCCCACCCCCGCTTTCTTTTTTGGGTAACAACAGTTGGCCCCCAAAAAGAATTAATGAGTCAATGAAACATAACCTCAAAATTGCACTTCAACTGCAACCTCAAGAATATTGTTTGATAATATGTTTGAAACCAAACTTGTCAAACAGATGTCTAGATAACAAGCTGTCTGTCTTTAGAGGCGCATACAGAATAAGGAGATGTCTTCTCGGACGAGCTTCCTATAGATAACCTATATTTCTGGAGATTTTCATATAAATCCTAGACATGTAAAGATTATCTAATTTGTAAATAGTCTAAACTATTATAATTATGATCTAATTAGAGTCTGATTAATTGGACCGATATGACTGTTTCCAATAAGCAGACCATAATCCTTAATTAACCATAAGGTTTTATAATTATTCCCTTTTTCATTTTAATATAAAAAGGGATAATAATAATTCGGGTAAATGGTCTAATCTTTACCGAATACCCAGTTTATCCATCAATGATAGCAAATATATCATTGATAATTTTATCTATTGTTAGGCTAATTTTATTAACATATCTTAGACTTAGCAATGATACTATACAGCGATTGTCTACTTCTGCGGATGAAGAATGACAATCTAAGTCATTTAAATAAAACACTTCTGTCATAGAAGATTTCAGAAGCATTTCGTATCCTTGACAAAATAAGAAAGGAAAAGACTGCTAACATCATCACGTAGAGCTAATACAGACTTAATATTGAAAAACAAGAATAAAGGCTGATAACATAACTTACTGTAAAACAGCCTCCTAATTTAGCTTATTGATTGTGTTGGGGTTTAACGACACGTCAACCCTTGTGGGTCATTTTGTGTCGTCTCCCAGAGAATGGGAGAAGAGAGATAGAAGAGATAGTAGAGGAGAAGAAAGAGAGGGACAGGGGAGAAGGAGGAAAATGAATGAAAGTGAAGAAACAGAAGAAGTAAAAACATTCCCCCTCTACCCCCACCTGCTGCAAGGGTAGCAGGCCTTGCCCAACTGTAAGCCAATATCAGTTGGACGCCCCGGTGACCTAATTTAGCTTAAGATCTTACAATATTATTAAGATCTAATCAATTAGAAAGAACTGTCTAGAATCGTTTTTATTACCAGGTCTAATATAACATACCATGGATCTAATTCCAAGTAGTTATGGTCATGGTATCCAAGCCATAAAACAATGTCATAAATCTGTAAATGAATGACGAATCAGAATGTTCCGACCAACAGACATGGACCCCAGAATAAGGGGTGTAATCAAGCGTTAGACATTCTTACGAATATTATTATTCAAATTCCGAGGATATTAATAATTGATTACGATAGAAAAGGAAGTAATTTCGATATGACTTTTCTCTATGAGATAATATAGGACATACTTAGTCCCTAAATGCCTTAACTTCCCTACTAATATGAGAATAGGGGAGTTTATTATGCAGCTTCAACTCATATAGTATAACTGATAAGTTTAATGTCGAGTCAAAATAATACTGATTTTAGTATCTCTGGTAACACTAAACATATAGGTTCAGAGACAGAGTTAACTATTCTGCACGAATATAAGTGGAATAGTGAGAACTGATTATTTAATCATCAAAATATATATATATATATATATAATTATAAAATATTCTTGATATGAATAAATTGTTAAATGTAACTAATTTATTCAAGTAGAAAATAAATTTATATTTAATAATCTATAAGATGTTCCATTTATGGATAAATCATTAATCGTGAAGGTAAGATTATCCAAAGGAACTAGATATAAAATAACACCAAGGATTTTATATATATAGATAAACACTCCATTATAATTTAGACTTGAATATATAAATAGTCTAAAAGAAATTTCTTAATAATAGATACCTCCTGAAATATCACAATTTTCTATGGGAGAGTGATTACATCACAGTTGTGTTACGGACGAATCTTAACACAAGAGTGAAAGATGTATTGTATAGTGTTCTTATTTGATAAAATTGTATATCATATTGGTTGAAGATAGATGTATTTTCTTCAACCCAAGATGCAAAGAATAGAAACTCATTATTTCTTTGTTCAAAGATAGAGAATGAGTTCTTTATCGACAATGACTGTATCGATGAAGTAAGACAGTAATTGGAACTTAATGGATGTATTCTCCCTGAACTGGACCGTAGGATATTATCCATTATATAAACTGAAAGATTGTCGGTAGCTTGACTTAACAAGTGCAGTAGTAAATGAATACTCCCGAGTAATCAGACATAGTAGTTACACACTGAAGACCGAGGAATTACTTGTTTAAGAATGTTTCAATAAGATTTAAAACCTATAAAATGCAACGTGAATAGGTCAATCTAACCATTAAAACAAGTTTAATTTATCATAATTAATGACAATATGAAGATAGATATATATATCGGATCTTATATAATATCTCCAATCATTATCAAGTAATCTTTTAATGGCCTATAAACGTAAATGTTTAACGAAACTTCCATTTACAATATGTATAATTGAACAACTTCAGGTACATTCCTAATAGTTTAATGAAAAAGACTAGGAAGATCTGACAAAAAGCGTAAGTGCGGAACTTCCTAAAATGTGAGGCTTAATTATATAAGAACTCCATTAAAATTTACTAAGACAGTCCACTCTTATGACAATATCGATATGTCTTGAATAAATTGTCTTTATATTCAATTATAAATATCCATTATCTAGATCTTTCAGATTGTGTTCTTCTTATTACTCTTTAACGGAACTTTGAATTCTTTATGACGAGAAGAACCACTAGTTCCTATTAACGGAGCGGACCACAGATGGGGAATGTAATTATATGGTCCGAACATATTATAGAATAATGTAAAATTTTTTATTTCGTCACTGTTTCGTAAATGTACTAACTTTTTCACATTGTCCTAATCGCTGACGTACGAAGATAGACAATGGAATAATTGTTTTAAGACATAATTGCCACTGTATTATACTTTAGGAAATATATATATTAGATCTATACCGTCGATCTGTTTAGATCTAAAATAATTATTGGCTGTAAGGTTTCTAAACAGTCCCAAATATTTCATAAGAAGTCAAACTGTATATTTCAAAATTAGATTTGCAACTTCTTGAATTGAATTTATAGGTTAAGGCAATAATAATAATGACATACTGAATCTATTAATGCCTTTACTGATTACAGCAGAACCTCGATAATTCAAACTCCAATAATTCAAAATTCTCAATGATTCAAAATCATTTTGAAGTCCCAACTGAAATATATGTATGCATTTTAACCCTCAGTTATTCAAAGTCTCAATAATTCAAACAAAACTGTTTGGTCCCTTGGACTTTGAATTATCGATGTTCCACTGTATGTACCTACTGCAAGAGTCTGAACATCTGACTGACATGGACTCTTGTTATAGGTGTAAATAATAGAGGAAGTAGAGCTACTCGTAGCATAATATTCCTCCAGAATTTCCTTTATACTAGACTTAAGGATTATAAATAATATAGACCTATACTACACGTAGATTAGGTTTGACTGTTTATCAGCTGTATGGTTTTCTATCCTTACCACAACCAATGTGTTAATTTATTATTCTCAGAAGAAGTAATCTTCATCGTAATAAATTCTTAATCTGAGAACTGAATTACCTGGAACATTTCTCGCATAAACTAAAATGATCCAGAATTTAAGTAAGGTATTACCATAGCCAGTGTGTTAAATTATTATTCTCAGAAAAAGTAATCTTCATCGTAATAAATTCTTAATCTGAGAACTGAATTACCTGGAACATTTCTCGCATAAACTAAAATGATCCAGAATTTAAGTAAGGCAAACTAAAAGGACGTATTGAATAGAATTTATGCCTTAATATATAAATATCTTACTTACAATTTACTTTATCAGAGTTTGGAAAGGACACGACTAACCTAAACTCTTTCAGTTTCAGCAGGTATTAAAGTTTGGAAGCTTAAAGACCCTCAGACAAGCATCATTTCTAGGAGGTCTTCAACTTGCATATGAGCACATCTGCAGGTGTAGCTGATGGGGCCACTGAGGATATCTGGAACAACATCAAGACTGGACTGCTCAAGACAACTGAGGAGGTGTGTGGCACAACTCAGCCACACCATTGGTGTTGTGAAACCTGGTGGTGGAATAAATACGAGGAAAAGGTCAGTGCTGCCAAGCGGAAAGCTTTCAAGGCCTGGAAGGCTGGTAAAGGCGCTAGGGCATCATATGATGCAGCCAAACGAAATGCCAGACATGCAGTGCACCATGCTCGTCAAGAAGCCGACAAGAAGGTCTACAAGAATATTGACCCCAAGTCTTCAGAAGTCTACTGCCTTGCTAACCAGTTTAGAAGAGAGAACACTGATGTTGTTGGTGACAAACCTGTGAAGAATGATGCAGGAGAGATGTCAATGAGCAAAGACTCAAAGCAGAAGGCCTGGCTAAAGCACTACCAAAGGCTTTTCAATGTTGAGTTTGACTGGGACCCAGACCACCTGTCTTATCAACCACCAGTAGAAGGCCCGCCCATCCCAATCACCATTGATATGGTTAAGAAGGCTATCTCACAGATGAAGGCGGGCAAAGCACCGGGCCCATCAGGCATAGTGGTGGAGATAATACGAGCAGCCGGTGACATGGGCGCCTCCAAGATTCGTGACCTCACAGCTGCAATCATTCGTGATGGCAAGGTACCCTCTGACTGGGAGCAGAGTTTCATTGTCTGCCTCTACAAGGGAAAGGGTGATGCATTGGAAAGGGGCAACTACTGCAGTCTCAAGCTGACAGAGCAGGTTATGAAAATCCTGGAGAGGATTGTGGACAGCCTCATCAGACAGTTGGTGTCAATCGACGATTCCCAGTTTGTCTTCGTCCCAGGCAGAGGCACTACAGATGCAATCTTTGTTGTTAGGCAGCTTCAAGAGAAGTATCTAGCTGCCAACAAGAGACTGTACATGGCTTTCGTAGACCTGGAGAAGGCGTTTGATCGAGTACCTCAGAAGGTCATCTGGTGGGCGCTTAGAAGACTTGGTGTGGAGGAGTGGATTGTGCAACTGGTGCAGGGGATGTATGCAAATGCGCGGAGCCGTGTCCGTGTTGGTGAGGGGTACAGTGAAGAGTTTGAAGTGAAGGTTGGTGTTCACCAAGGATCAGTACTCAGCCTGCTGCTCTTCATCATTGTGCTTGAAGCCTTATCATGTGAGTTCCGCTCTGGGGTGCCCTGGGAGGACCTCTATGCCGATGACCTTGTTATTATCGCTGAATCACTTGAGGAATGTGTCAGGAGGCTCTTGACTTGGAAAGAAGCAATGGAGAAGAAAGGACTGAGAGTAAATGCAGGAAAGACAAAGATCATGATTTGCGGTACAGGACTGGACCTCCTGCAGAGTTCAGGTGAGTTTCCATGTGCCGTCTGTCGCAATGGAGTGGGCAGCAACAGCATCTTCTGCAATGGCTGCAAGCACTGGGTGCACAAGAAATGCAGTGGGCTCAAGCGCTTGACAAAAGACCCTGACTACAGATGTACAAGGTGCCGGGGAACTGCACACCCCTTGGATGGCAGACCACAGAAGGAAGTCCAGGCCGGACCTGACAAGCTTGAGGTGGTAGCTTCCTTTTGCTACCTAGGAGACATGCTCTCAGCAGCTGGTGGCTGTGAACTTTCAACCACAACACGTGTGAAAACCGTCTGGAAGAAGTTCAAGGATCTGCTACCAATTCTCTCTTCACGCCACCTCTCTTTCAAAACACGTGGCCATGTGTACAGCTCTTGTGTGCGGAGTGCAATGCTCCATGCCAGCGAGACTCGGCTATTGACAAAGCCAAACCTCCAGCGTCTGCAGCGAAATGACAGGGCAATGATCAGACAGATCTGCAATGCCAGGCCGCAAGACATTGTCACCACCAGGTCCAATGAGCTACTTGCGCTGCTTGGTATTGAGGATCTGGACCTCATTCTGAAGGAGAGAAGACTCCTATGGTATGGACATGTGGAACGCTCTAATGGTGCAGTCAAGACAGCCTTTCACATACAGGTTGAGGGAAAGCGTGGGCCTGGGAGGCCCGAGATGACATGGAAGCAGCTGACAGTGAGGGATTGCAGAGAGTGGAAGCTCTCGGCTATCAACCCTCATGATAGAAATATGTGGAGATCTGGTGTGAGATTTGCCATGCGTGCAGCAAGCCAGCTATCTGGAAGGGGGCCCACTGATGTGGATGTTGCCCCTGTACCTGCACGTTAATCAAAAATCTGATTATGATATGATGATGATTAATAACTAGAACAGTGTTTTCGGAGGAAAACATATGTCCCCCCACCAGTTTGAACAGACATATTGTTAAAATAGATTGTATCTATAATAAAGTCAAGGTCACAATGTACCTATATGTAAGTTTGGTCAGAATTCATCCATTCCTCAATGAGATAGGGTGCTGAGAAGCCATTTTCTAAAATCATAGCCCTTGTGTAACCTTGAAAATGGGATCAAGGTCACCAAAATCTAATCAGTTCTTGTCTCTGTCTCAACGATATAGCTGTGCAAGTTTGGTCAAAATCCATCCATTCATTCAGCAGATAGCGTGCAGACAAGCCATTATCCAACAATCTGAGCCCTCCTGCGACCTTGAAAATGGGGTCAAGGTCACCAAAATAAAATTAGTTATTTTCCATGCCACAACAATTTGGCTGTGCAAGTTTAGTTAAAATCCATCCACTCCTTCAAGAGATACAGTGCAGACAAACCATTTTCCAACAATCTATGCCCTAGTGTGTCCTTGAAAGTGGGGTCAAGGTCACCAAAATCTAATCAGTTCTTTTCCATGTCCCAAAAATATAGCTGTGCAAGTCTGGTCGAAATCTACTCATTCCTTCAGGAGACAAGGTGCAGACAAGCCATTTTCCACCAATCTAAGCCTTAGTGTGACCTTGAAAATGGGGTCAAGGTCGTCAAAATCTAACCAGCTCTTTTCAATGTCTCAACAATTAAGATGTAGAAGTTTGATCAAAATCCATTCATTCTTTTAGGAGATAGGGTGCAGACAAGCCATTTTCCAACAATCTAAGCCCTCCAGTGACCTTGAAAATGGGGTCAAGATCACCGAAATCTAATCAGTTCTTTTACATGTCCCAGCATTGTAGATGTGCAAGTTTGGTCAAAATCTATTCATTCCTACAAGAGATAGGGTGCGGACAAGCCATTTTCCAACAATCTAAGCCCTCCTGTGACCTTGAAAATGGGGTCAAGGTCACTTAAATCTAAACAGTTCTTTTACATGTCCCAGCATTGTAGATGTGTGAGTTTGGTCAAAATCTATTCATTCCTACAAGAGATAGGGTGCGGACAAGCCTTTTTCTAACAATCTAAGCCCTCCTGTGACCTTGAAAATGGGGTCAAGGTCACCAAAATCTAATCAGTTCTTTTAAATGTCCCAGCAATATAGATGTGCAAGTTTGGTCAAAATCTATTCATTCCTTCAGGAGATATGGTGCAGACAAGCCATTTTCCAACAATCTAAGCCCTCCTGTGACCTTGAAAATGGGGTCAAGGTCACCAAAATCTAATCAGCATTTTTCCCCCTCTCAATGAAATATTTGTGTAAATTTGGCTAAAATATGTCCATTCAATAAGGAGATAGAGTGCGGACAAGAGGCTACGCCGACGCCGCCGCCGATGCCGCCATGGTGGGGGGATATAATTATCAACACATAAATCTAATATGGGACTAATAGCATAATTTACCGGCTATTTCCCATATTCTTCTTATTCAAACTAGAAACTTATCAGTATGACACAGATGTCCCCACCCAGGGCCATCCTCACCCACACGCAGGCATTTTGCAAAAAATGAAGTTGAAAAAAGGGCCATAACTCTTATAATAATTGGCAGATTTTACCCTAAATCGAACTTGACCATCTTTTATGATTATAAACCTATGTATAAAATATGAATCAAATACACAAATCAATCTTTTTTAAAAAAATATCGGAAGGAAAACATCTTTTGAAGGTAAAAAGGGCTGTAACTCCAAAAACAATTGGTGAATTTTACCCTAAATCAAACTTGACCTATATTTTATAATTATATGCTTGTGTATAAAGTATGAATCCAATTCATTAATCTTTTCGAACCATTTTCCGAAGTTGAAAAAGGGCCATAACTCCCAAAATAATTGGTGGATTTTACCCTAAATCATCTTTAAAGGTGAAAAAGGGCCATAACTCCAAAAATAATTGGTGCAGTTTACCCTAAAACAAACATGACCTATATTTTAAAATTATATGCTTGTGTATAAAATATGAATTCAATTCACTAAACTTTTCAAAAGTTATGGAACGAAAACCATTTTCCTAGGTTGAAAAAGGGCCATAACTCCCAAAATAATTGGTGGATTTTACCCTAAATCGAACTTGACCTACATTTTATGATGATATACCTGTGTATAAAATTTGAATCCAATACACTAATCTTTTCAAAAGATATCAAAAGGAAACCATTTTTCAACTATTTTTCAACATTGAAAAAGGGCCGTATCTCCAAAAATAATTGGTGGATTTTATCCTAAATCGAACTTGACCTATATTTTAAATTATATGCTTGTGTATAAAATATGAATCCAATACACTAATCTTTTCAAAAGTTATGGAACGGAAACCATTTTTCAAAGTTGAAAAAGGGCCATAACTCCCAAAATAATAAGTGGATTCTACTCTAAATCGAACTTGACCTACATTTTATGATTATATACCTGTGTATAAAATTTCAATCCAATACACCGATCCTTTCAAAAGATATGGACAGAAACCATTTTTCAAAGTTGAAAATTTTTCAAAGTTGAAAAGGGCCATAACTCCCAAAATAATTGGTGGATTTTACCCTAAATCGAACTTGACCTACTTTTTATGATTATACACCTGTGTATAAAATTTCAATCCAATACACCAATCCTTTCAAAAGATATCGCACGGAAACCATTTGTGTTACGTACGGGACGGACAGACGGGAGGGATGGGACCGGACGGACGGACGTACGTACGTACGTATGGACAGTGGTGATACTATATGCCCCCCATTGAAAATGGCGGAGGCATAATAACACATACTCAGACAAGTTTAAAACAATTGATGAGTATGCTTAACCAAAACTATCCCCTGTAAATCTGGATATATGAGGGTAGTTCAATAAGTTCGTAGAACTCGGTATTTTTCTATACAATTCAAGATTTCTTTTTTTTATTTTTGTGCAGTGTAAACCTTTGTCAGTTGAATGATAACAGCCGTTCAGTCAACACGTACATTTTTTTCTCTTACTTTTTGTTTGAAAACCTATACCCATAGGCAAAAATGGAAAGTCAGAATACTGTGTTCAGAGCAGTCATAAAGTTCCTCACTAAGGAGGGTGCAAAGGCCAAAGAAATCCATTGGCGCATGGCTGATGTGTATGGTGATAGTAGCCCAAAGTATTCCACAGTGGCAAAGTGGTCAGCAGAATTTAAACGTGGGCGAGACTCTTTAGAAGATGACCCAAGGCCAGGTCGCCCTACTGATGTCATCAGCCAGGAGATGACTGACCGTATTGCGAGACTTGTGCTAAACAATCGCCGAATCAAAGTTGCTGAACTTGCTTCAGAATGTGGTATTTCTAATGGAAGTGTTTACACTATAATCTATGAACATTTAGTCATGTCAAAAGTATCTGCCAGGTGGGTACCCAGAAACCTGAACATGCAAGATCATCAGCAAAGGGTGGAGTCAAGTCAAGAACTTCTGGAAGTGTACAATGCCAATCCAGAAGACTCACACTTGTCTTGTAACAGGAGATGAAACTTGGCTTCACCACTGGGACCCAGATACTAAAAAAGAGTCCATGCAATGGAAGCACCCCACCTAAGAAATTTCGTACCCAACCATCAGCCAGCAAGGTAATGGCCACGGTGTTCTGGGACTCCAAAGGGATTATATTGATAGATTACAAGCCTGCTGGTACTTCAATTACAGGAGAATACTAAGCCAATGTCATTAAACAATTAAGCGTTGCTATTAAAGAAAAACGAAGGGGAAAGCTAGCTGCTGGTGTCCTTCTTTTGCATGATAAATCCCCTGTGCACAAGTCCAGAGTTGCACAAGCGGCTATTCGTGAGTGCAAGTTTGAGCAGTTAAATCATCTGCCATACAATCCAGCCCTGGCCCCAAGTGATTATTATCTGTTTCGAAATTTGAAGTCCCACTTGCGTGGAATGAGATTTCAGGACGATGATGAGCTCAAGGCTGCTACAGAGGCTTGGTTTGAGGACCAAATAGACGACTTTTATTTCAAAGGCATAGACTGCTTAAAAGAAAAGTGGGCCAAATGCATTGAAGTAAAGGGGGATTATATTGAAAAATAATGTTGAAACCATCTTCCAATCTGCGAGTTAAACCCCGAGTTCTATGAACTTATTGAACTTCCCTCGTAGTTGGAAATATTTCAATCTATTATACAGGAACAAAATATATAAGGAAATTAGCGCAATTGTAATAATTTAATTCCTGATTATTGAAGGATCAATTATCTAATTCATTTAGATCTATGATACGTTTTATGGTAATAATATTAAAGGAAAGAAGAGAGGATTGGATACTTCTTTCTTATACCTATACTGATTTCTTAATCTCTATGTTGTTGCGTACCGAGAGCAAGGAGAGACTGTGGAAGAAGAAGAAATAATTAAGTTCCGACTACATTTTCCTTCTTCGTATATTATAAGATAAAATTATGGAGCTCACCCCTTGCAGTGATGGCAAATGAGGTGAGGTTCCTTAAAGCGGTGATCTCGTTTAAATGTATTAAAGAGAAACATATTAATATTTTTAAGTATTGGCCGATGTTCAATAACAATACTAATATTGATAGCATTAAAACTCTTTATATAAAGATCACTGAATTCAGAATTTGTTCGTAACATTCAGAATTTGTTCGTAATAAATAATTCTGATTCATTTATAATTAAAATATATCTAGAATTCTGAGTCTAATTCGGTAATGACTGGGCAGAATTCTATGATATAGATGGTTACCAGGTATTCGAACCCAATGCTATCATTCTATAACCTGTACCCATTGATTTGCTTGGTCTATAATGCTCTGTGAGCAGTAATAGGTTGTACAGAGACTAGTGACTGTATCCAGTCACTAGTAATCCCAGATAATGACCGGCGACTAGTACCCAATGACTGGTACCTGGTGAATAGATGACCGGTGAATTATTGACTGGTGAATAGTTGACTGGTGAATAGATGACCAGTGACTGGTTGACCAGTGACTGGTGATTGGTTGACTGGTGCCTGGTAGCACATTGCCTAGTTGACTGATGACTGGTTAACCGGTGACTGGTGACTAGTGCCTGGTGAAGCTCATGTAGATTGACTGGTGCCTGGTTGACTGGTGACTGGTTGACCGGTGACTGGTGGACTTAGACTATACTGAGTACTTATAACACCCATAAGATGCCACCGATGGGTCCTACCCCTGGCAGTATACCCTGTGGGGTGGTGTCCCATCAGTAAAGAATTGTTTTATAACCCAAACAGGTTGACGTTCTTTACTAATCAGCTTCTCCACCATAGAACCTTCAGCCAGTTCGCCGTTGCAAGATATTCATACTCTTCCAGTTATTACATATCACGTCAATAAATAACCTGGAACAGAAATAACAAGTTAAATATTTGAGTTATAATACACGACTACGGAACCGCACACGAGCATTGTGCCGATGAATACGAGAGTCGCGAAAATGTATGACACAATTCAACAATCAACTAGACCATGAAGTGAGCATATGCTCACTAATACCCCCGGCCATGGCCATCAGTATAGCCAGAACAACAAAGGGAAATAACTATAAGGGACCGGGCCCCACAGCCCCTATTTTCTTTCCCACAATACAACTAGTCATACTTGTCATGTGTACAAAATTTCAAGATTCTAGGTATAGTAGTTCTTGAGAAATCTTTGACACAAAATAAATGTTAACTCACAGACAGACACACAGAAAAGACAAAAACTATATACCCCCTTAGCATACTTATATGCCAGAGGTATAAATAGTCAGAATTACAAAGGGAAATAACTCTTAGAGAACTGGCCCCATGGCCTCTATTTTCTTTCTCACAATACAACTATTCATTCTTGTCATTGGTACCAAAAATCTTTGACACATAATAAATGTTATTAAGAAAAATACATACTTCAATAGCACGAATTACAAAGGGAAATAACTCTAAGAGACCTGGCCCTATGGCCCCCACTTTCTTTCCACAGTACAATTAGTCATACTTGTCACCTGCAGTTTATAAATGTGCATGTGTAAAATAAATTCACACAAAATCTGGAAACAGGTATAGAAGTTATAAACAAAAATACATAATTAAATAGCCAGAACAACAAAGGGAAATAACTCTGAAGGACTTGGCCCCATGGCTCCTATTTCCTTTCCCACAATACAACTAGTCGTACTTGTTATGTGTACTTAATTTCAAGTTTCTAGGTGTAGTAGTTCTTGAGAAATCTTTGACACAAAAATAAATGTTAACACACACAAATAGCCAGAACAACAAAGGGAAATAACTCTAAGGGACCTGGTCCCATGGCCCCTATTTTCTTTCCCACAATACAACTAGTCATACTTGTCATGTGTACTCAATTTCAAGTTTCTAGGTACAGTAGTTCTTAAGAAATATTTGACACAAAATAAATGTTAACTCACACAAATAGGCAGAACAACAAAGGGAAATAACTCAAAGGGCCTGGTCCCATGACCCCTTTTTTTCTTTCCCACAATACAACTAGTCATACTTGTGATGTGTACAAAATTTCAAGATTCTAGGTACAGTAGTTCTTGAGAAATCTTTGACACAAAATAAATGTTTACTCACACACAAATACCCAGAACAACAAAGGAAAAAAATACAAAATTTAATAGCAAGAACAACAAAGGGAAATAACTCTAAGGGACCTGGCCCCATGGCCCTTATTTTCTTTCCCACAATACAACTAGTCATACTTGTCATGTGTACAAAATTTCAAGTTTCTAGGTAAAGTAGTTCCTGAGATATCTTTGACACAAAATAAATGTTAACAGACAAACTGACACACAGACACACAGAAAAGACAAAAACTATATACCCCCATTGCATACTTCGTATGCCGGGGGTATAACAATAGCAAGAAATTGAAATTCGATTAATTGAAAGTATTAAGATTTTTAGTGAAAGCATGAGCAAGGAACACAAGAACGAGAAGGATTAAGAAAGTTAACCGGGGAAAAAGAAATAAAATACTGATTTCTCTCACCGATAAACAAATCCTTTGTTTACTTTCTTGTCCACAGAAAAAAAAAATGACACGTGATCATTTAAGTGGGAAGAGTTACGTCACACAGGTAACTGCCTAAGGGACCTTCTGGATTAAGACTCTATAAGACGACTGAACTGTCATTTTTTCTGTGGAAGGTGTGAAATACAGAATAGAATAGCACATTATCTATAGGTAAATGTATTGTGCAGTTAAAATAGACTTTCAAGATGTGGCCATGGCAGCCATCTTGGATTTCCGATCCGAACGCTTTTACCTATTTTTGATCTACAAGTCACCCCAATGCTTCCTAACAAGTTTTGAGTCAATTGGCCATTCTGTTCAGGAGAAGAAGTGAAAAATAGATTTTCAAGATGGCCACCATGGCAGCCATCTTGGATTTCCGATCGGAAGGATTTTAGCTACTTTTGATCTAAAAGTCACCCCAATGCTTCCTATCGAGTTAAATTGGCCTTTCAGTTCAGAAGAAGAAGCGCAAAACAGATTTTCAAGATGGCGGCCATGGCAGCCATCTTGGATTTTCAATCAGAACGATTTTAGCATTTTTTGATCTACAAGTCACCCCGATGCTTTCTACCAAGTTTCAAGTCCATTTGCCCAGGGGTGTAGGAGGCGTAGACTTTTGAAGCAATTGTTGACACTGCATGATGAATGACAGATGACGCATGACTGTATCAGTCTGTGTAAAACCAAAACCCCAGAGCAGGGTCATTTTTTTACCCCAGGGCTCTAATCTGAACAATCTTGGCAGAGGTCCACTAGATAAAGCTACCTACCAAATATCAAAGGCCTGGGCCTTATAGTTTCAGACAAGTATTATAAAAGCCTGAACAAACCTTGGTTTCTGTTTCACACTGTTCTTTGAAGTGTAGCCTTCTGGAAATATGTGAGTTTTCCTATTACAGTGTGACTTTAGGGTCTCTTTGCTTGTGTAGGTTACAGGACAGGAGCCACACCTGAATAACATCCCACAATGTCCCATGTGACGATGAAGTTCTCTTTCAATACCAAATGCTGCAGTACATCTGTCACATTTGAATACTTTTTCAGCATGGACTTTCTGGTAATGCTTGAAAAAGAAGAAAAAACAGAGTTCTCATATTGAAATCTAATGGTCATTTTGAAGGTGGGTACAAACAAATAAGATGCATTTCAGTATAATTTACATATTAAGATTACAAACAAGAGGACCAGGATGGTCCTGAAATGCTCACCTGAGAATCTAGGCTATTGGTATGTAGTCCAGGAGCAAAGGCAGACAGCAACAAGAGCAAAATTTGCATCCAAGTTTCCCATTACAAATCTAAGGACATTCCCTAAAAAGGTCAAAAGTCAACCTAGAATTACTATAAGAATAAAAACTGGTAGATCCCCATTCATCACTGATGCTTTATACTATTACTCAGACTCAAAGCTTTCTTGGTTCTGGAGCAGATTTTTAAATGGTTTTCAACATCTATGGGCATGGCAGCCATCTTTGTCAATGGAGCTTGATTTTTTAAATAAATTCTTTTGTTTGTGTTAAGGTTTTACAGCCCAGTGAACCCAATGGGGTAATGTTGAGCGTGGTCAATTTACCTAACCACACGTTTACTGGGCAGGCTTAGTCCTCTAAGCGGTTAACCAGTATTGTGCACATTCTTTCGCCAGAAACTGACAACTGCCTTTCTTGAATCAGCGGAAGGGAGAGAATGACCGTAGAAAATATTTCATGATCAATCTCCACGAAAGAATGTTGCCAACCTCAGTGGGGGTCAAACCCGTGATCTCCTGGTCTCCAGTTGGATGCGCATCCAACTGAGCCATCGAGGCCAGCTTAAATAAATTCTCATTCCCACTATGACACAAAGCTCAACATAAAATTTGGTGAAAATTGGCGAAGTGATTTCAGAGAACTTATTTCATGATTTTCTACATGTACATGAAACTCAGGGGTGACAGGGTTAAAAACACTAGTAGTTACATTTATATATCGACCTACACAGCAAAGGGCCATTACTCAGGTGATCTCCTCCTCAGTCCCAACCAGTATATTAAATATCAGGGCTCTAGCTCAAATACTTTTTGAGATACCTTGTTAACGAGATTTCAATGTTATTTTATTACAAGGCAAATATAACTCTAAAATGGAAGACAATTTGGATAAGAAAAAAATACAGATCACCTATTTTTTCACGAGGAATCCATATATGAAATTCCAAAACATTAGCATACATGGTTCTAAACTTATGCCATGCACATGAAAACAACAAATGGCCAAAAATTGCAAAGGGCCATAACTCCAACAAAATTTCATTACTTGGTTGAGAATTTAATCAGGTTATCTCCTCCTCAGTCCCAATCAGTATACCAAATATCAAGGCTCTAGCTCAAATACTTTTTGAGGTATCTTGCTAACGAGATTTCAATGTTATTTTATTAAAAGAGAAATAACTCTAAAATGGGAGATAATTTGGATAAGAAAAAGCAGACAGGTCACCTATTTTTTCATGAGGAATTCATACATGAAATTTCAAAACATCAGCGTACATGTTCTGAACTTATGCTATGCACAATAAAGCAACAAATGATCAATATTGCAAAGGGCCATAACTCCAACAAAATGAAATGAAATTGGTTGAAAATTTAACCAGGTGATCTCCTCATCAGTCCCAATCAGTATACCAAATATCAAGGCTCTAGTTCAAATACTTTTTGAGATATCTTGCTAATGATATGTCAATGTTATTTTATTAAACGGGAAATAACTCTAAAATGGGAGACAATTCGGATAAGAAAAAAATACGGGTCACCTATTTTTTCATGAGGAATCCTATTATGAAATTCCAAAACATTAGCATTCATGGTTCTAAACTTATGCTATGCATATGAAAGCAACAAATGGCCAAAAATTGCAAAGGGCCATAACTCCAACAAAATTTCATTAAATTGGTTGAAATTTTAATCAGGTTATCTCCTCCCAGTCCCAATCAGTATACCAAATATCAAAATTCTAGCTCAAATACTTTTTAGAGAGATCTTGCTATCGAGATTTCAATGTTATTTTATTAAAAGGGAGATAACTCTAAAATGGGAGATAATTCAGATAAGAAAAAAAATATGGGTCACCTATTTTTTCATGAGGAATCCATATATGAAATTTCAAAACATTAGCATACATGGTTCTAAAGTTATGCTATGCAAAAGAAAGCATGACGAACGAACAAACAAACAAGCCAGAAGCAATATTTAAAGTTGGGGACATAAATATATACTGATTAAGTAACATGAGAATTTTTTGCACTGATGTAATTGAATCTTGTCACACAAATGATGAAAAAAGATGATATTGGGGGCTGGGGGCAGGGGGGTGGGCCCCACCAAGCCAAAGGGTTTCTTCCAATTTTAACCTTATGAAGACTGGAAAATGAGAAAAATTAGAGATGTTAATGGAAAATAAGGGCTTTTTTAGGAATTTGACCCTTTTGAGCGATGTTTTTAGGAATTTTAGGGAGACTCAAAAAAATTAGGATTTTTAGTTCCACTTTCAGCCTCTATAGGGAAAATAAGCTCTGCCCACTAGCGGCCGTGTTTTTTTGACGTATCATGACGGCTTGAACAATCTTGATAGAGGGTCACCAAAGAACATTTCTGCCAAGTTATATTGAAATCGGTCCAGTAGTTTCTGACAAGAAGATTTTTAAAGTTTTCTATATGGATATACAGGGAAAATGAGCCCTGTCCCCTGGCGGCCATGTTTTTTTGATGATTCACGACAGCTTGAACACTTTTGGTAGAGGGTTACCAAAGAAGCATTTTTGTCAAGTTATATTGAAATCGGTCCAAGGGTTTCTTATGAGAAGATTTTTAAAGTTTTCTATATAGATATATAGGAAAAATAAGCCCTGCCCCCTAGCGGCCATGTTTTTTTGATGAAGCATCACAGCTTGAATAACCTTGGAGAGGGTTACAAAAGGAACATTCCTGCCATGTTATACTGAAATCAGTCTAGTGGTTTCTGACATGAAGATTTTTAAAGTTTTCTATATAGATATGTAGGGAAAATACGCCCCGCCCCCCAGCGGCCAATTTTTTTTACGAATCATGACGGCTTGAATAATCTTGGTAGAGGGTCACCAAGGAAACATTTCTGCCAAGTTATATTGAAATCAGTCCAGTGGTTGCTGACAAGAAGATTTTTTTTAAGTTTTCTATATAGATATATAGGGAAAATAAGTCCGGCCCCCTGGCGGCCATGTTTTTTGAGGAATCAAAATGGCTTGAACAATCTTGGTAGAGGATCACCAAAGGAACATTTCTGCAAAATTATATTGAAATCGGTCCAGTGGTTTCTGACAAGAAGATTTTTTTAAGTTTTCAGTTAAAACATCTATGTTTAGCTCCTGTGACCTAGATATGCAATGGACCGGAACCATTTGAACAACTTTGAAAGAGGACTAACCAAGGATCATTCCTGTGAAGTTTGGTCAAAATCCAATCAGTGGTGTAGAAGGAGATGTCGTTTGAAGAAATTGTTCACGGATGGACGGACGGACGCACGCATGCATAGACGGACTGACTGATGCACGCACAGATGCACGACAGACAAATTGTGATCACAATAGCTCACCTTGTCACTACATGACAGGTGAACTAAAAATGTGAGGTCCCTTTTTTACTGCATAGGTCCATTTTCAACCTGCAAGTTTAAAAGCGCAAATTGTTACACAAAAATTTATATTTAAATCACATGGAAATATGAAACATTAAGATATTGATTTTTTCATGGTCATTATTGACTATAAATACACCCACTGAAATTATATCCACAGAGGGCATACCAGTTATGATGCGAAATGGCACCAGTGACATTTGTCAGAATCCTTTCGGTGAATGGTATTTTTTTTTATTATAATAATTTAATTGTAGGTTTTCAGTGCAAATTCCAAAACAAGAGGCCCATGGGCCACAAATCTCACCTGAGTTAACTGCTGAAAGTTAATCAGATTATTTGCTCAAAATTCCCTATTAGCCCGTCAAGTTTCAAGGCAATGGCTTAAACAGTTTTTGAGATATCTTGCTTACAATGTTAAAATGCTGAAATTTTCAAAGGGCCATAAGAAAAAAAAGTTCACATTTTTTTTCAGAAGTTAATTGGTTCATCTACTTATCCTGTCCTTTAAAGGTTTTTTTTTCTTCTACTTTTAGCTCTGGCAACCATTTTGTTCAGCAGAGCAGAACCATTTTAGCAATTTTGGCAAAGGGGCATAAGAGGAACATTGATGTGAAATTATTTTGAAATCTGGCCACTGGCCACAGAGATGTCGTTTAAAGGTTTTTCTATTTTTAGCTCTGGTGACCATTTTGTTCAGCAGAGCAGAGCCAGTTTGGCAATTTTGGTAAAGGGGGATAAGAGGAACATTTCTGTGAAATCATTTGAAATCAGGCCACTGGCCAAGGAGGAGATGTGGTTTAAAGGTTTTTTTTCTATTTTTATCTCTGGCGGCCATGTTGTTCAGCCGAGCAGAACTTCTTTAGCAATTTTTGTAAAGGGCCATAAGAGGAACACTTCTGTGAAATTACTTTGAAATCAGGACACTGGTTATGGAGGAGATGTCTTTAAAATGTTTTTCTATTTTTAGCTCTGGTCGCCATTCTGTTCAGCCAAGCAGAACCATTTTAGCAATTTTGGTAGAAGGCCATTGGAGGAATACATCTGTGCAAATATTTTGAAATCAGGCCATTGGCCAAGGACGAGATGTCGTTTGAAGATTTTCTACATTTAGCTCTGGTGGCCATCTTGTTCAATGGAGTGGAACCATTGGGGCCATCTTGGAATTCCGATGATACAACTTTAGCTTGTTTTGATCCAGAAGTCATCCTGTTGCTACAGAGCAAGTTTCAGCTCAAGGCGACCAAAGGTTTGGGAAGAGATGTCGAAAATTGATTTTCAAGATGGCAGCTGTGGTGGCCATCTTGGATTTTCAATTAATTCATTTAGCTAATTTGTGTCTACTAAGCCCTAATGTCATCATCAAGTTTCGATTCAACTGGATTATAGAGGAGCTGTCCAAAATATGAACTCAACATTTTTCCCATATAAATGTATAGGGCCCATACAAATGCATGGGGAAGCAAATTTGACCTTGTCGTAAAAAGGTCAAACGTCAACGTAGGACCATCATTTTGGCAATTTTGGTAGATCTCCTGTCCCTGATGATTTGTGCGAAGATTAGGCCCCAGGGCTTATTTGGTTCTGGAGAAGAAGATTTTTAAAGGTTTTTAACAAATATGGGGATGGCAGCTATCTTGGTCAATGGACCATGACCATTTTAGCAATCTTTCGTTCCCCTGCCACAAGGAGGCTCCACATGAAATTTGAGCAACATTGGCCCAGAGGCTTCAGAGGAGAAGTCATTTGAAATTATCACCATTTTTTTCCATACAAATGTATAGGGCCCATACAAATGCACACCGAAGCAAATTTGACCTCGCCGTAAAAAGGTCAAACGTCAATGTACTACCATCATTTTAGCAACTTTGGTAGATCTCCTGTCCCCCATGGTTTATGCAAAGATTCAGCCCCAAGGCATCCTCTGTTCTGGAGAAGAAGATTTTTAAAGGTTTTTACCATATATGGGCATGGCAGCCATCTTGGTCAACGGACCGTGACCATTTTAGCAATCTTTTGTTCCCCCAACCTAAGGAAGCTCCACATGAAATTTGAGCAAAATTGGCTCAGCGGCTTCAGAGGAGAAGTCGTTTGAAAATGTTAACGGATGGACGGATTTGCCTGGACGGACGACAGACAAAAAGTGATCACTATAGCTCATCCTGAGCATAGTTCAGGTGAGATAATGAAAGGATACAAATACATACAAATCAAACTAGAGCTGTCAGAGGATCTGACTATAGCCCCATCAGAAAATCATGTGTAGGGAGAAGCTTGCAATCATCAGTATTTTTACATCATACATTACCATTTTATTGAAAATAAGTTTTAAAAATAATTTAAGTTTATCAGAAAACTCCATTTAAATGCAATGTGTCTGATTCCAGAGGAAATTGTAACAGTTAAATTGTAACAGTTTCTGTGTACTGCATAAAGTAATGAGGCCAAAATGTAGATCGCTGCCTAGCACTTATTTTGCAATTACTTCACATCTGAACTCCTGTCTGCGTATTTTATGCACTAATAAAGTACAGCAACATATATGTCATTTCTTAAAACAAGCTACCTATAAATCCAAGCAAATTCAACTTTATACTTTTTTTTTTTCAACACTATTAAAAGAACTTCAACTAAAGACTATTTGATAGAATTTTGAAACGTAATATTTATGGCATATGGAGTGCTTCATTTCTATGGGAAGAACAAGCAGTGGCTATTGAAAGCACAATGCATGAAAGACCATGCGTAACGGACACAGAGTTATCACAATAGCACACGCTGAGCACAGCAAGCTCATAAGAGCAAAATTTGGTTTGCGTTTCCAAAAATGATGTCATCTGAAGCAAAATGCTGACAAAAAAATCTATTTTTAGCTCTGGCAGCCATGATGTGCAGTGACCATGCTGCAGAAAAAACATTTCAGAAACTTTGTAAGTGTACTGAAACATGTCAATGTAAAAGGGCTTAGTGGTTCAGAAGCAGATAAGGTTTGAAGATTTTTATATTTTATAATGCTCATGTGTACATTACGTGCAGTAGATGGGCACCCTTTGCACAATTTCAGAAAAGAACCATCTAAGGAACATTACTGGAAGGCTCGGTGAAAAATGGCTTAAAGACTCCATATTCCCCAAAAACAGACATTTTTTTATCCAAGACAGGTTTAATAAATTGACACAGTATTAATATTATCATGAAATGTGGCATCTGACAGCCTGTAAAATTTCAGTTAGTCTCTCGTTTTTGAGCTGGATCAAAATTGAAATAATTTTTTATCGTATCTTTGAACTAATGTTAGAAACATTAATTCAGAGATACGATAAGAAATCATTTCATTTCAAGAAAAGATTAGTTTTAGCCATCAGTCTTAACTACATATTGAAAAAAATGATTTTTAAACTTTTCCTCCCATACAAATCTATAGACGCAAATCTGACCTTGCTGTAAAAAGGTCAAAGGTCAACCTATGATCATCATTTGAACAAACTTGGTAGAGCTTGAGTCCTCGATGCTATATACCAAGATTCAGCCCCAAAGTTTTCTTGGTTCTGGAGAAGATTTGTTTCAAGAGTTTTTACCATATATGGACATGGCGGCCATCTTGTTTAATTGCGCTGAACCATTTGAACAAATTGGCAATACCCTTTCAACAGAATTAAGGTCCATGTAAAATCTGGTGAAAATTGCTCAAGCACTTTCAGAGAAGACATTTAAAAATTACAAAATTTTATACATCCAGTGGCAAAGACAGACAACCTTCAAGGGACAAAACTTTGATTATATCTAACATGTTTTACTACTGTAAAAATGCATTGTAAGTTTCAGCCATTAATCTTAAATACATTCTGAGAAAATGACTTTTCAACAATTTCCCTACACAAACGCAAATTTGACCTTGCAGTAAAAAGGTCAAAGGTCAACTTACGGTCATCATTTGAACAAACATGGTATGGTAGACCTTGAGTCCTCAATGCTATATACCAAGATTCAGCCTTGAAGCTTTCCTAGAAGAAGATTTTTAAGTGTTTCTACCATATATGGGCATGGCTGCTACCTTGTTCAATTGTGCGGAATCATTTGAACAAATTAGCAATACCGTTTTGAGAGAACACCCCATGTGAAATCTGGTGAAAATTGCCCAAGCAGTTTCAAAGAAGACATTTAAAATCACACAATTTTATATATGTATAAAGCCCAGTGGCAAGGGCTGATAACCCTCAGGGGACAGATAACCCTCAACGGTATTGCCAATTTGAACAAATTAGCAATACCGTTTTGACACAACACCCCATGTGAAATCTGGTGAAAATTGCTCAAGCAGTTTCAGAGAAGAAGACATTTAAAATCACACAATTTTATACATGTATAAAGCCCAGTGGCAAGGGCAGATAACCCTCAGGGGACAGATAACCCTCAACGGTATTGCCAATTTGTTCAAACGGTTCTGCGCAATTGAACAAGATGGCCACCGTGCCCATATATGGTAGAAACACTTAAAAATAGCAATCAGAGGAGATGGCAAATCCCCCGACCAACCTGCCATTTCTAAATTTAGTGTATTTTAATTGATATCATGGAAATATTGAAACTGGGTGAAGTAAAAAGATGCAAAGATAGTATGAAATGTGACCAAAATAATAAGTGAAAACAATAATAGGTGTACTGTTAATGATTTTATTTTTGTGTGTTCTTTTATTTATTTTTTTTTATTTATTTTTGTCAAAATCATCTAATAGTTACTTCTGATGTGATAATTTGTACAGGATACACAATATTTGCAAATACTTTGAATTTGTGAGTGTACATATTCAGAAATAATAGCAAAAATAAATGCTTTGTAAAGGTAAAGGAACTTGCTGTATGTTTATTGGGATAAAAAAATCAACAGAGTAAAAGTTGTCCTTCTTGCATGCTACACACCTTCTTGACCTGACATATGTCCCTACCAAAAATTATCAAGTTATCTCAAACAGTATGGGAGTTATGGCCTGCACAAGATTTCGGCATCAGGGGAGATAAGTACATAATGGAGAAAGTGAGAACACGACATGCCTAGTGGTCCTTATCTATGCCTCTACCAAACATTAACAAAGTATTTCAAACTCAAGAATTTGGCTTAGAAATTCATTCAGGGGAGGTAACTAGAAAACAACCACAGCAGAGGTTGTCTACTCTTGCATGTGACACACCCAGTGGTCGTTACCAATGCCTCTACCAAACATTATCAAAATATGTCTAAGGATATCAAAGTTATGGATTGCACGAGATTTTGGATTCAGGGGAGATAACTACATAATGAAGAAGGAAGTGAGAGTTGTCTCTCTTGCACGTGACACGCCTACTGGTCCTCCTTTTCATTTCTACTAAATATTATCATAATATCTCAAACAGTTTGGGAGTTATGGCCTGCACAGGATTTTGGCTTCAGGGAAGATAACTACATAATGAAGAAAGTGAGAGTTGTCTCTCTTGCACACAATATGCCTACTGGTCCTCTCCATTTCTACCAAACATTATCAAAATATGTCTAAGGGTATCAAAGTTATGGAGCACAAAAGATTTTGGCTTCAAGGTAGATAACTACATAACGAAGAAAGTGAGAGTTGTCTCTCCTGCAAAAGACATGCCTACTGGTCCTCCTCTTCATTTCTATCAAATATTATCATATTACCTCAAACAGTACTGGAGTTATTGCCTGCACAAGATTCTGGCTGAAGGGGAGATAACTACTTAACAAAGAAAGTGAGAGTTGTCTCTCTTGCATGTGACATGCCTACTGGTCCTCCTCTTCAATCCTACCAAAATAGTACCAAAATATGTCTAAGGGTATCAAAGTTATGGAATGCCAAGGATAAGTACAATTTCTGCTTCAGGGGAGATAACTACGTAACAAATAAAGTGAGAGTTGTCTCTCTTTCATGTGACAGGCCTACCAGTCCTTCTCTTCATCCCTACCAAATATTATCAAATTATCTCACAGTATTGGAGTTATGGCCTGCACAAGATTTCGGCTTCAGGGGAGATAACTACATAATGAACACAGTGAGAGATGTCTCTCTTGCATGCGACATGCCTACTGGTCCTCCTCTTCATTCCCACTAAATATTACCAAAATATGTCTAAGGGTATCAAAGTTATGGTGCGCACAAGGATGAGTCTACAATTTCTGCTTCAGGGGAGATAACTACATAATGAACAAGCAAATTCCATAGGGAATTTATGTCCCCCTGCCTTATTTTTATTTCAGCTGTTAAAAATGGGTAAGTTAACCAGAGGACCATTGGTCCTGTATCACTTACTTAAGAATTGAAGCAGGAAACCAGTGATAAAAAATAATTTCAGGATTCTGAAAAAACCACATGCATATCTTAAGACCATCCTTAAAGCACCTGTAAAGTTTCAAAAGGATCGGCTTAAAACTGTGGTAGGAGTTACGGGGACAAGGTACCTACTCCCTATACGCTTCTGTAGTATTAGAACTCAAAAAATGTCTAAGTTAAAAATGCGGAAAAAGTGATAAAAAATTATTTCAGGATTCTGAAAAAAACCACATGCATATCTTCAGGCCATCCTAAAAGCCCATGTAAAGTTTCAAAAGGATCGGCCAAAAACTGTGGGAGGAGTTAAGGGGACAAGGTACCTACTCCCTATACACTTCTGTAATATTAGAACTCAAAAAATGTCTAAGTTAAAAATGCGGAAAAAGTGATAAAAAATTATTTCAGGATTCTGAAAAATCCACATGCATATCTTCAGGCCATCCTAAAAGCCCATGTAAAGTTTCAAAAGGATCGGCCAAAAACTGTGTGAGGAGTTAAGGGGACAAGGTACCTACTCCCTATACACTTCTGTAATATTAGAACTCAAAAAATGTCTAAGTTAAAAATGCGGAAAAAGTGATAAAAAATTATTTCAGGATTCTGAAAAATCCACATGCATATCTTCAGGCCATCCTAAAAGCCCATGTAAAGTTTCAAAAGGATTGGCCAAAAACTGTGGGAGGAGTTAAGGGGACAAGGTACCTACTCCCTATAGACTTCTGTAATATTAGAACTCAAAAAATGTCTAAGTTCGAAATGTGTAAAAAGTGATAAAAAATAATTTCAGGATTTTGAAAAAACCACATGCATAGCTTCAGACCATCTTAAAAGCACCTGTTAAGTTTCAAAAGGATCGGACAAAAATTGTGGGAGGAGTTAAGGGGACAAGGTACCTACTAAAAATTCGGAACCACGCACCACGGAAGCCAAAAACAGTGTCCCTCCGCTTTTCTTCGAAAAGGCGGGGGACAATGAGGTGAGAGTTGTCTCTCTTGCACGCGACACACCTACTGGTCCTCCTCTTTATCCCTACCAAATATTATCAAATTATCACAAACAGTTTGGGAGTTATGGCCTGCACAACATTTCGGCTTCAGGGCAGATAACTACATAAGACAGTGAGAGTCATCTCTCTTGCATGCAACACACCTACTGGTCCTCCTCTATATTCCTACCAAATATTATCGAAATATGTCGAAGGGTACCAAAGTTATGGAGCGCACAAGGATGCGTCTACGGACGGACGCCATGCTGATTGCTATATCCCCCGAACCCATCGGTCCAGGGTTAAAAATCTTCTTCTCCAGAAGCAAAAGGGTATTGCCAATTTGTTCAACGGGTTTACTGTTGTTGTTGTTTCTCACAGAAAATAAAGCTTGGTATTTCCTGTAAACTGTCTAATTCACGTGAAATGCCAAGCTTTATTTTCTCTCAAACAATTAGAATTTTGTATGCTACACTTATGCTTGGTGCTTTATGAATTAAGCATTGGAAATGGTCATTTAAGTATTAAGCTTTAACTCTTGTCCTGCTGAACCCGGATATACCCTTTCTTTGCACACAATGTAGATCCAAATTAGTTAGCTTCTGAAGAAGCTAACTGATCTGCATCTGCACTGTTTGCCAATAAGTATGTGACTTTGTATCAACAACCAGAATCAAGTAATCTGATTGGCTGAAAATTATAAGTGGGTGTGGCAACTTAATATATTCAGCATGACAAGGGTTAAAGTATGGGTAAAATACTCTCTGTACAAAAATCATATCTAGAGCACTGGATAATCATCAAATGATCATAACTACCAAATATGGTTCACATCACTTCACTGATTATGAAGAAAATGAAATTTAACCATTTTCCTATAATAAAAGTATGGGAGCTTTCTGTTGCCATGGCAACCAAACCAAGAGGCAGATCATCATAATTTTATTATTTCTATTTGCCCTTACCCAAGCAACTTTTGTACCAAATTAAAGTTATGCTGCTTCAGTGGTTTTGGAGATGTCATTTAAAAAATTTTTTTTTTTTCAGATTTAATGTTGCCATGGTCACCGGTCATAAAACTTATCAGTTGGGTAGACAATCATCCAATGATCATAACTGCCAAATATGGTTCACATCACTTCACTGGTTATTTAAATTTATCCATTTTCCCATTTGGTCTATGGGGGATTTCTGTTGCCATGGCAACCAAACCAAGAGGCAGATCACTATAATTTTATCTATTATGAATTGCCCTTACCCAAGCAACATTTTTAACTAGAGGCCCAAGTGGGCCAGATATCACTCACATGGATTAGGCTGATCATGATATGTTACACTGTGCCATGGTGGCATCTTGGCTATCAGATCAGAATGCCTTTAGCAATCCAGAAACTGATGTTGTTTGAAGAGTTTCAAGACTGCCACCATGGCCACTATCTTGGAGTTTAAGCTCAATCAGACTTACCGTTCTGGCAGATGTAATCTGAAGACTTTCAAGATGGCTGCCATGGTGGCCATCTTGGATATCAGAACGGAATCATTTTAGCAATTCTAAATCTCCATGCTGCCCCAATGCCTTTCACCAAGTTTCCACTCCATCCAACTTACGGTTCGGGAGCAGATAACAACTGAAGACTTTCAAGATGGCCACCATGGATTATGATTCTGATGGAAATGTGGAAAATGTGAAAAGTTGCTGATGGACATACCGATGAGGGACGGACCATGGTCAACAGACCACGGTATAAGCTGACAATTGAAGATCTTCAAGATGGCTGCTGTGGCAGCAATTGTGGATATCGTAACAAAATGAGCAATTCTGAATCTCCATGTCGCCCCAATGCCTCCCACCCTGGCGGCCATCTTGGATGTCGGAAAGGAACAAATTTAGCAGTTCTAAATTTCCATGTCTCCACAATGCCTCTCACCAATTTCAGCTCAATCAGACTTACCGTTCGGGAGCAGGTCGTTTCAGGATTTTCAAGATGGCCACCATGGTGGCCATCTTGGATATTGGAACAGAACAAATTTAGCAATTCTAAATCTCCAAGTCACACCAAGTTTAGGCTCAATCCGACTTACCGTTCGGAAACAGACGTGGTTTGAAGACTTTCAAGATGGTCCCCGTGGCTGCCATCTTGGATATGGGAATGGAATAATTTTAGCCATTCTGAATTTTTATGTTGCTCTGATGCCTCCCATCAAGTTTCAGCTCAATCCGACTTTGGATGGAGATGTTGTTTGAAGGCAGCCATCTTGGATATCAGAATGGAATGATTTTAGCAATTCTAAACCTCCATGTCGCCCCAATGCCATCCACCAAGTTTGGGCTCAATCTGACTTAGGGTTCGGAAGCAGATGTGGTTTCAAGATGGCCACCCAGGCAGCCACCTTGGATAGCCGAACAGAACAATTTTAGCAATTCTGAATCTCTCCGATGCTTCCCATCAAGTTTCAGCTCAATCTTGGCAGCCATCTTGGATATAGGAACAGAACTATTTTAGCAATTCTGATTCTCTTTGTCGCTCCGATACCTCTCATCAAGTTTCAGCTTAATCCCACTTTCGGTTCGGGAGGAAATGTCATTTGAAGAATTTCAAGATGGCCACCATGGCGGCCATTTTGGCTATCGAATGGGACAATTTCAGCAAATCTCAATCTCTATATAGCTCCGATGTCTCCCATCAAGTTTCACTTCAATCTGACTTATGGTTTGGGAGGAGATGTCGTCTGAAGAATTTCAAGATGGCCACAGTGGTGGCAATCTTGGATATCGGAATAGAACGATTTTAGCAATTCTGAATCTCTATGTCACTATGATGCATCCCATCAAGTTTCGGCTCAATCCGACTTACGGTTTGAGAGATGTTGCTTGAAGAATTTCAAGATGGACTCCATGGTGGCCATCTTGGATATCGGAACGGAAGAATTTTAGCAGTTCTGAACCTCAGTGTTGCCATAATGCCTCCCACTAAGTTTCAGCTCAATCCAATTTATGGTTCTGGAGGAAATGTCGAAAATGTGGAAAGCTAACGACGGACGATGGACGACGGACGGACAACAGGCCATGGCATAAGCTGACCAGATGAGCTAACAAATTAGTCATACTGCTTCCATGCTTTCGGAAATGTCATTTAAAAAAATCCTTTTTTTTTTTTAATTTAATGTTGCCATGGCAACTAAACAAAATGGTTATTGGTCATAAAACATATAAACTGGATAGACAATCATCCAATGATCATATTGCTGCCAAATACAGTTCACATCACTTCACTGGTTATGAAGAATGTGCAATTTAACCATTTTCCCATTATGTCTATGGGAGCTTTCTGTTGCCATGGCAACCAAAGTCAGAGGCAGATCACCATACCTTTAGCTATTTTTTAATCCCCCTACCTAAGCATCATTCTAACCAAGTTAGGGACTAATCGCTTCAATGGCTTTGGAGGAGTTGTCGTTATAAAGTGTTAAAAGACGGACCGACAACCGGGTGGAGGGATGTTCTAACATTTTGGATCTAGGTGCTACTTCAATGTTACATTTCCATAGGGACTTAGGGGCTATTTTTTTTTTTTTTTTTTTTTTTTGGGGGGGGGGGGGGGGGGGGGGGGGGGGAGGGGTTTAGGGGCTAGTCTAATATAATTTAAATGGAATTAACTTCAAAATACCTCATAATCATGTCCAATATAGCCCCGAAACCTTGGATGTCACCTGGATGGACAGCTGACGGACAAAAAGTGATCACTAAACCTCATCTTGAGCATAGCTCAGGTGAGCTAACAAGATGGCGGCTGTGGTGGCCATCTTGGGTAGCTCTTTTCAATCTAGAGGTCATCCTGTTGCTACAGTGTAAGTTTCAACTTAAACTGCCTAATGGTTCAAAAGGAATAGTCAAAAATTGATTTTCAAGATGGCAGCTGTGGTGGCCAGCCTGGATTTCTGATTGGCAAAATTTTATACACTTTAGATCTACAAGTCATTCTGTTGCTACAATGTAAGTTTCAACTCAAATCTCCCAATGGTTCAGGAGCAGATGTCAAAAATCGATTTTCAAGATGGCAGCTGTGGTGGCTACTTTGGATTTCCAATCAACAATATTTTAACTATTTTTATATTTACTAGTGGCCTTTCGCTCCATCATAAGTTTCGACTTAATTGGCAGATAGGTTTGCGAGAATATGTCAAAAATAGGTTTTCAAGATGGCCATTGCGGCAGCCATCTTGGATCTCTGATCGGCACAATTTTAGCTAATTTCAATCTAGAGGTCATCCTGTTGCTACAGTCTAAGTTTCAACTGAAATCGTCCAATGGTTTGGCAAAAATCAAAAATTAGTTTTCAAGATGGTGGCTATGGCAGCCATTTTGGATTTCCAAATGACACAATTTTAGCTTTTTTTCATCTACTCATCAACGCCATTATAATGCGGTCCCTTATGAGGGGCATTTTTTAACTAGTGGCAACAACCTGATAAAATCCCGATTAGCTCATGCATATACATGTGTTAAATATCATTGGAAAGGGTAAAGCTTTGCCGTCACAGTTGTATGATTTTTGCACAATTATTGAATGCCAAAATGAAAATACATGTATTTGAAAACTACATGGTAATTTATACTGGTAGAAAAATGGACGAAAATCAAGGTGACTTTAGAGAAGAGCAAAGAGCGTATTGCAAAATTCGCAGATTGCTGGGTAAAAGCGCATAAGAAATTAAGTCTGAATTGGACTCAGTGTACGGCAGCCATTTTGGATTTTGGATCAGAACGATTTTAGCTATTTTTGATCTACAAGTCACCCCAATGCTTCCTACCAGGTTTCAAGTCAAATGACCTTTCGGTTCAGGAGAAAAAGCGAACAATAGATTTTCAAGATGGCGGCCATTTTGGATTTCCGATCAGAACAATTTTAACTATTTTTAATTTACCAGTCACCCCGATGCTTCCTACCAAGTTTCAAATTAATTGGCCTCCCGGTTCAGAAGAAGCGAAAAATAGATTTTTAAGATTGCTGCCATGGTGGCCATCTTGGATTTCTGATCGGAACAATTTTAGCTATTTTTGATCTATAAGTCACCCCGATGCTCCCTACCAAGTTTCAAGTCAGTTGGCTTTTGGGTTTAGGAGAAGAAGCAAAAAATAGATTTTCAAGACGGCGGCCATGGCGGCCATCTTGGATTTTGGATCCGAAAGATTTTACTTTTTTTGTTCTACAAGCCACCCCAATGCTTCCTACCAAGTTTTGAGTCCACTGGCCCAGGGGTGTAGGAGGAGTAGGCTTTTAAAGCAATTGCTGATGCCACATGACACACGAAGGACGATGGACATTGACTGCCCACAATAGCTCACCTTGAGCACTTCGTGCTCAGGTGAGCTAACAAGAGGGCCATGATGGCCCTGTAACGCTCACCTGAGTATCATAGCACTTAGGGAACCTGACCCATAAATGATCAAGGCAAACTTTCTGACCAAGATTCATGATGATTATATTAAGAAATAAGACAACATAGCATGCCTAATGCACATGCATCAAGGCCCCAGGGGCATGGTTGGCAGGATTTATGTAGGAGACCACTAAACATTGCTACATCTGGAAATTGTTAGCTCTGGGCCTTCTGGTTTCAGAGAAGAATATTTTTGAAGATTCTTTAGCTATATAGCACTATATAAACATATGATCCCCTTGGGTGTGGCCAGTTTGGACCCAAGGGGATCATAATTATTGGCAGGATTTATGTAGGGAACTAAACATTGCTACAAACTAAATATATAAGCTGTGGGCCTCATGGTTTCAAGAAGAAGATTTAAGTTTTTCCCATTGTAAGTCTATGGGAGCTAATGACCCCTGGGGCATGACCAATTTTGACCCCAGGGGCATGGTTGGCAAGATTTAAGTAGGAGACCACTAAACATTGCTACATACTAAATATGTTAGCTCTGGGCCTTATGGTTTCAGAGAAGAAGATTTTTGAAGGTTCTTTAGCTATATAGCTCTATATAAACAAATAACCTCCTAGGACATGGCCAGTTTGGACCCCAGGGGCTTGATTGGCAGGATTTATGAAGGGGACCACTAATCATTGCTACATACTAAATATATAGTTTCAGAGAAGAATTTTTAAGTTTTTCCCATTATAAGTCTATGGGATCCAATGACCCCTGGGGCGTGGCCAATTTAGACCCCAAGGGCTTGACTGGCAGGATTTATATAGAGGACCACAAAACATTGCTACATACTAAATATATAAGCTGTGGGTCTCATGATTTCAGAAAAGAAGACTTACGTTTTTCCCATTATAAGTCTATGGGAGCTAATGACCACTGGGGCTTGGCCAATTAGGACCCTAGGGACATGGTTGGCAGGATTTATGTAGGAAACCACTCAACATTGCTACATACTAAATATATTAGCTCTGAGCCAGTAGTATATATAATAAGGGTTCTGGGCCACCTCCCTCTGGGCCCCAAAAGGGCTCCCACGTAGACAAACAACTCCGTATGCACGTCGAGACGCTCCCACGCAGACAAACAACTCGGTATGCACGTCTAGACGACTCCCCCGAGCGTGCGGCTGCTTCTCCTAGGCCCGAGCCCCTGCAGCCCCAAGCGAGCATAGTGATAGCCCCTGGGATGGCCCCCGCCCCCGCCGGCCTTGGGGCTCACCTATTAAAGAAGTGGGCGACTGCCGATATACCAATACAAGCAATATGCCTAAGGGACACAACACATGCAAATGGTTGACCTTGAGTTCAACGGAGCTCTGTGGTAAAAGCTGTCTTACGGACTTTTGTAAAGTTCATCTGGTGAGACTCCGTAAAGGCTTACTCACTCAGCCCTGCCGGGGTTGTGGGGTAGGGGTTACGAACAAGCAACAGCTCTGTTGTCAGTGCGGGTATAGGATTGAGCAGTGTTGTGCAGCAAGAGCGGTACGAAAGGAATTTAGGCGCCTCGCCGCCATCGAAATTTTAATTTAGAGAAAGCGATTCAAAAGATATACCTATATATATATTTCATTTAGAGAAAGCGACTCAAGGGATATACTCATACCATCTTTCATTTAGAGAAAGCGATTCAAGAGATATGCCTACACTACCTTCAATTTAGAGAAAGCGATTCAAGGAATATACTCATGAATACCATCTTCCATTTAGAGAAAGCGATTCAAGGGATATACTCATACCATCTTTCATTTAGAGAAAGCGATTCAATGGATATACTCATACCACGATAGCATGGATGACACAGTGAAGCATCTTGCTAGACTACTTCGATCGGGGGCTATTACGCCACAAACCTATGCGGAAGGCCTGAGCGCCCTTGCAGAAACCCCACCTACACCGGTCCTGCGCCAGCGACGTGAGCCACCCACACCGGCCCCGCGCCAGCGGCAGGAACGGCCCACCCCGGCCCCATGCCAGCGAAGGCCCATCCCGGGCCCGCGCGACGTGCCGACGGCTGAGATGGACGCCTACATTGAGGAGATCCTTTCAGAAATGCCGGGCGAGCAGCCCATCCCGCCCCCACGCCGGCGAAGGCCTATCCCGGCCCCGCGCCAGCTGGTCTTCCGCCGGACTCGCTGGGTCATCGGCTCATTCCTGCGAGGATGGCAGATGGATGTGCCTCAAGGGTACCCCGGGCTTTCTTAAAGGGGGTGCGACCACAGATTCGGGCCAAGCTCGAGGAAGAGATCAAGGCTCTGAATGGAATTAAATTTCAGCTGGCTCTCAAGGTACAGCTTCGGAAGGACAACCCAGACGGCAGTGAGGAGTACACAGACCCTGTGCTGCGCCACAAGCAGGAGGCTATTCTGCAAAACAGTGAAATCGAGGGGGCCCTCAATCAAGCTTTCCCCACGATCCAAGAAACTCTGGAGAAGTGGACGCAGAGAGGGTCAGGCTGGGTTGTAGATCGAGTGGAAGTCCTTTGGCTGGACATCGCCAGATCAGCCACTAAGAGGCGGCTGCTATATTCCACTACCAGCGGCGGTGCGACTTAAGAAAGCAGTTGTCAATGTGAAGAATAAGGATAACCACTGCCTGCGGTGGGCTCTCCGATCGGTTCTGTTTCCTGTTGCCCATGGGCAGCACGCCTATAGGCCTAGCAAATATCCACAGCAGGATGGTCTAGATTTCACAGGGATCGATGCTCCCACACCAATCTCTCAGATTCCAAGAGTTGAGCGGCAAAACGACCTGGCCATCAACGTCTTTTGGTGGGATAAGGGGGTGATTGTTCACCACATCAGCAAATCAGCCCGAAGACATGCCAAGGATCAACCTGCTGCTGATTGAAAAGGCTGGTAAATTCCACTACACCAGGATCAAGGACCTCAATCGCCTGCTCCACGACCAGAGCAAGTGCAGTAACCGCAAGCACTACTGCGAGCGCTGTCTTCATGGCTACACGAGGGAGGATCTGCTAGAAGCCCACAAGCCAGAGTGTCGTGGGATCGGCCAGACAGCTGTACGGGTGGAGATGCCAAAATAAGGTAAAAACGCGCAGGCCTTTCAGAACCACCACAAGCAGCTGCCAGCCTCTAACATCATCTACGCCCACTTTGAGGCTCTCACCGCCAAAGTCGAGGGACCTGAGCTCGACCCCACGAAGAGCAATACTCAACGGACACAACACCACGAGGCTTGAAGTTATAGCTACAACGTGGTGCGATGTGATGGCCAGACAGAGCCGCCAGTCGAATATCGAGGTTCCAACGCAGCAGAGCACTTCTTAGAATCACTGCAGGAAGAAGAGCGCAAAATCAGGGCGTGCTGGCTGATCCTAAGGCCATGAGGATGACGCGAGAGGACTGGCATGCCTTCCGCACCACTGAGACGTGCCACGTATGTGACAAACCTCTCGATGGTGACTCCGTGCGTGACCACTGCCACATTACAGGAAAATATCGAGGGGCAGCCCATAACACCTGCAACCTCAAGCTATGGCTAAACCCCAAAACCACCACCATCCCCGTGGTGTTCCACAACCTGCGGGGCTATGACTCCCACCTGCTGATGCAGGCCATTTCGAAGGTCGAGGGTGAGATAAGCTGTATCCCCAACAACACGAAGTATATCTCCTTCTCCCTCGGGCAACTGCGCTTCACTGACAGCGCCCAATTCCTGCTAGCCTCCCTCGACAAGCTGGTTGCGGTGAACCTGCCAGAGGCTTTCCAGATAACAGCCCAACACGAGCCCAACAGAGAAAGACGGGAGCTCCTAATGAGGAAGGGTGTGTACCCTTACGAGTACATGGACACCTGGGATCGCTTCACCGAGCCCAAACTCCCCCCCAAAGAGGTCTTCTACAGCAAGCTCTCTGATGCTCTCTGATGCGCATATCAGTGACGTGGGACGCCTTACTCAAGAAGACAGGTGTTGAGCTAGAGCTGCTTACAGACTACGACCAGCATCTGTTCATCGAGAAAGGCTTGCGTGGAGGCATCTCAATGGCCTCAAAGCCCCACGCCAGAGCAAACAATCCCCTGGTCGAGGGGTACGACCTAGGGCAGCCAAGTAGCCACATCTTATACCTCGATGCGAACAATCTCTACAGTTGGGTTATGAGTCAATATCTCCCCACCGGCGGCTTTCGGTGGATGGATGACTGCCAGCAGCTGGCAAAAACTATCGCAGAGCAACCAGCTGACAGCCCCGAGGGCTACATACTTGAGGTGGACCTGGAGTACCCAGAGGACCTACACGACGCGCACAATTCATATCCGCTGGCACCGGAGCGTATGGTGGTTCAGAAGGAGTGGATGTCGGAGTATCAGCACAACCTCCTCGGCATTGTGGTGGCGCCAACAGAGGTTGAGAAGCTGGTCCCAAACCTCCGTAACAAGGACCGCTATGTGCTTCACTATCGGAATCTGCAGCTATACATGTCTCTGGGCATGCGTCTGACTAAGGTCCATCGTGCCCTCCGGTTCGACCAGAGCCCTTGGATGGAGCCATACATCCAGATGAATACTGAGCTCCGGAAGAAGGCCACCAGCGGCTTTGAGAAAGACCTTTACAAGTTGATGAACAACTCGGTCTTCGGGAAGACCATGGAGAACCTGCGGAGGTGGGTGAAGCTGGTGCGATCAAATGAGGAGGACAAACTCAGGCGCCTCATCGCTAGCCCAGCATTTGCTCGGGCTAATATCTTCAATGACGACTTGGCAGCTATCCAGGTCCACAAGAGCCGCCTAGAGCTCAATCGCCCGGTGTTCGTGGGGATGAGCATTCTGGATCTCTCCAAGCACCTGATGTACGACTTCTATTACAACCAGCTCCAGGGGCAGTACGGGGATCGTTGTCAGCTCCTCTACACCGACACCGACAGCCTCCTCCCCGAGGTCCAGACCGAGGATGTCTTCAGGGACATGGCCTTCCAGGCAGAGCTCTACGACACCTCAGACTACCCACCGGAGCACCCACTGCACAGCATCGCCAACAAAAAGGTGTTGGGGAAGATGAAGGAAGAGTGCAGGGCGCCCTATTTCCGAACATGTCAGTCTGCGCCCTAAGATGTACTCAATTCTTGAGGCCGGCGGGGGAAACATCAAGAAGGCAAAGGGTGTGAAAAAGAATGTTGTGAAAAAGCACATCAGACATGAGCAGTACAAAGAGGCTCTCTTCCGAAAGCGAACCTTCCGCCATAGCATGGACGTCCTGCGGTCAGAGCGCCATCACATCTACGGGCAGCGCCTGAATAAGGTCTCACTCTCACCCTTCGACTCCAAGCGCTGGATCGCAGTAAATGGGCTGGACACGCTGGCCTATGGGCACAAAGACGCCCTTCCGGCTGGTGCTGCTTAGATGGATGCATACATTGATGAACTGCTCAGCGCTTGAGAACCCCATCCGGAGGAAGCTGAGTGTCGGGTGGCACTACGAGGAGTTCCTCCCTGACAAAACCACGCGGCTGGCCGTCCTGCAAGTAATACAACACGGGTTCGTCGGGCTTGGTCACCGAGCGTCCCAGCCGGCACACCTCAAGAGACCATACAGGGTCAGTCGCGCGGCGCCGACCGCCTTCCAGCTCGCCGGGCTGGTACAGATAGCGAACACCAACACCTGAAGGGAGCCTCTGCTCCTTGAGACCAACAGGGCGGTCGGGAACTACAGAGGAGGGCTTCTGAGCCATGGTCTTTGCCTTGATGGCATCAGAGGGCTTTTTGCCAGTCAACCTATTCACTTCGCCGTTCAGAGCACCTACAACGCTAGGCAGCCGAGCCACCCACTCTGTTGACCTCTGATGGCGTATTGGTGCCCAAACAACCGCTCTGCGAGGGTCCTGTTCCAGCGCTCTACGATCCCTTGGTCCCGGTGGATGTCAACCCGACCGCGCCGAACCTGAACAGAGTGCTTTGCCAGCAGCTGGCTCACCGCACCCATGAACTCACGCCCAGGGTCAACCTGGAGAAGCTTAGGCCACTTCAATGGCCCCCGTCTGTAGATGCGAGACAGAGCATCGGCAACATCTTTAGCCTCTTTTGTGGCCAGAGGCTCAGCCTCTTTGTAGCGTGAGGCTACATCAACGACCGTGAGAGCGTAGCGGAAGGTTTTCCGCCCAACGCGGTCGTGTGGCAGAAAGAGCAGATCCGCCTGGTGGACCTCGTTGGGCATGGCCACGTCAAACTTCGGCCGTGGTAAGGGATGTGGGGCAGGCAGATAGATCTGCCAGATGGCCTGCCTTTTGAGCCAGTCCTTGGCCTGCTGCTCAGTCACCTTTGCTGCAGACGCCAGCTTCTCGACGGCTGCGAGCCCCTTCCAGTAACCTGGGGGGCTGTAGTATAGAGCAGAGTGCTTACTGTCGGCCATTGCTACTAAGGTATTCCAGCAGCCTGACCAGCCTCCAACATGCGGACGCCACATGCTCAGGAAGCTGTCCAGTTGTCGCCCGGAGGTTGGTCGGGCCAGCCAGCACCCACGCGGCGAACCGAATGGCTGCCCGTTCATCTTGCCGCCAGAGCTCAAGCGACTTTTGCGAGATATCGATCATGGTGTCTCTTGGCTCCTGAGCACATTAGGGAAGGCCGCGACTTGGCTCGCTGACAACGTGTGGGCCTTGGTCATCGGCGTGGGGGCGCTTCTTCTCGTGGCCGCAAGGGACTGGCTAGCGTGACGCCAACCAAAGCACCACTAGGCCAACCCTGACCCCTGCGGCTATGAGAGCCGTTTTCTCTACTTCGTGGCTTGTCACAGCCGCGGCAGATGCCTGTTGTTGCGGAGCAACAGCGGCTGGTGTTGGTGGTGACTCTGTGGGTCTGCCACTCGGTGGCCCCTTGTGATCAGTCCCGGCCGGTGCTGCAATTTTTCCTTCGAAGGACTTATCGCCTGTGGTCTTGCCGATCTGCTCCGACTCGTTGATTCCCGGGTTGTGGCCGATGGCTGCTTCAGATACGGCGATCACAATTTCGTTGTTGTAGCCCTGAACATTACCCGTGTGGAGGGCCATGTCGCTCGGTGCGAGGTAGAGCCCTAACCCGAAGACATAATCCAGCTGCGTAGAGGCTTATTGCAGCGTCTTTTGATATCGAGCGATGCTGGCGGGGATGTTGACTGGAGAAGCAATTGCATCTTCGACGTTGGCCAGGAATTGCTTTTCTACGTCGAACCCAGTCCCGGCCTTGAGAATGTTCGAGCGCGTCTGGGCTTGCGCCCCCAGGATAGCCCACACATACATCCATATACTGTCGTTGAGGCTCTCCACGCCCGCTTGCGTGAAGCCTTCTGATTTATCGGCAATGAACATTGTCCACGCCCCTGATATATCCCGGTTATGGCGGATGGCGTCCATCAGATGGAAGAAGGGGCCATCGGAGTAGTGCGCATGCCGGTAGGCACCCGACGGCTCCATATACGTGCTCCAAGATCCGAGGCCTTGGCACCCGTGGTCTAGCTTTTGCCTCCAGTCGGTCATAGGTGCCACTCCAAACTCGGTGCAGAGCCGCTTGTAGGCCCTGGCATTGTAGGCATTCTGATACCAAGAATGAGAATGGTCTCCAGGAAGGGCGACTTTTAGCTCCACAAGCAGAAGCCTCGTCGCATAGTAAACATGGAAGCGATACAGACTCGCAAGGAGGGGGTCTTTAGCCTGGTGATGGTCATCAGCAGAGACCCCGCAGCCAGCAGTCGTGCACCAAACCGCGAAGTTCAGTTGGCACTGCCACCAGGTCATCGGAGTGTGTTGCCAGTTGCCCCACGCCTTGTTTCCCATATTGATGTCTCCAGTGAGCGGGGGATTTTGATAGTCGGCGAAGATGTCTGGGAAAGAGGCCTGAAAGTCCCCTCCCTCGTCATCAACCATAATCTTCTGGCTGGCCAGAGAGAGCGCCTGCTTCTCTTTGAAATGGCCCCCCGCCCTATATTTTACGGTGCTTTTGAACGAGTAAGCCGACTTATCCATCGCTATGTACGTCACACTCACCGACATTCAAAATGGGGAACCGGTCTCTGTTCCCGGCACTGCGTGTAGGGGACTGGAGGTCGCTCTCTGTGAGCTCATGTATTACCACCGCTGGCTCAATATCAGCACCGAGTTAGAGAATGGCGTCTTTGATGGGCGCACCGTGTTGGGCATACCCAAAGGGTACTATAACGTCTGTGAGCTAGACAAAGAGGCGTTCCGGCCTTTGGGTGCTGAACTCAGTTTGCATGCCCCAATCGGCGGCCTGCAAATTTCCTCAAAAAAATGCCTGGTGCTGGATCGCGGGCTGGCCGACCTCCTAGGGTTCTCCCGAGAGTTCTTTGAGCCTGGCCAGAGCCACATTGCAGAAAAGCCTCATCGTCTGTTCACCCATCGGGAGATCTGCGTGCATCTTGCCGAGGTCAGTACGTCGGAGAACCTCCACAACGGTCGCCCCTCCACACTGCTGAAATCCATCCCTGTCGAGAACGAAAGGTGCGGGGGTGGCCGGACAGAGACATTCCCCGTCTTGCACTACAAACGGTTGGCATCGGGGCCTCTTTCCCAGCTGATGCTCACGATATTAGACACGGGCGGCAGAAAGATAGGTTTCGACTATTTGAGTGCAGTCCTACACATAAGAAGAAATGGGTGATGCGGGTGGCCCAGGGAGCGCCAGCAAATGCCCTGGGGTGGCTTTAGCCGATCTCAGGGATACCGAGGGATTTGAAAAGGGTGGGGAAGAGGGCCGGCTGTACGCTTTCGAGCTGTCCAACGGGGTGTACAAATGAAAAAAGGTCACAGAGGGAGGTGGGGCACAGAAGCTCGGAGAGTTGAGCGACATCGATGTTTCATATGCTGTCCCCAAACGGCTCCACCAGCTGGCATTTACTGGGAGCAAGTGGATCGCCTTCGCAGACCCCACACAACAGACGGGGTGGCTGAGCAACATTCGAATCTCCTCTCCCTACGTCGCAACGGGGCAGCATCACAAGGTTCGAAAGGTGACGAATAGCGGTACCCGGCAGTGTTCCTACTTTCCTGAGACCAAAAACGTGGTCATTTCCGAGCAGTACACGCTGAAAACGAGCAACAGCCGGGAGGGGATTCTAAAAATGGTATCTGAGTTCTCTCCAGCGGGAATCATTGGCGCGGGAATACCTACATCAACAATCCTTCTCGAGGTGATCCTCGGAGACCCGCCCGACGACTTCGTAGAAGTTTTGCCCGGCTTCAAGCTCAAATGGACAAGCGTGCACGCACGAAAAGAACTTGGGGCCTTCTCTGGTGCGCTTTACATTGGAGGGGGTCCAGCATGAAGCTGAGCACCGCTTTCTGGATGTCAGCAAGATCCATGTTGGAAGGGTCGAGCTCAAAAGGCTGAGGGTCATGCCCACAGACCTCACCTCAGACCAAAGCTCAGTGGTCCTTGGCCATTTGAACTTGTCCGACAGCGGTGATAGTTAAGCACGATGGGACTTTACCCACCACTTAAGACGACTGGAGACAATCACCGACTTCAGCACTTGGCCGAGGTCAGAGCCCACCTGGAAAAGGAGCATGACTTCAGAGCATCACTGTATAAGAAATACCGGTGGGGGGCTAATGTCATAGACGGACTTGACACCGGGCTTTCAGTAGCCGGCGCGGTCATGGCTGCCACGGGTGTCGGGCTGTTGACGACGATAATCGCTACGCCTATCGCCATTGGCTTACAGGCCGGAGCGACTGCTAGTTGGTTGCTTGGAGCCGGTGGGAGGTTCATTTATCGGAAGCTTGAAGCCAAAGCTAGGAAACATGACCAAATCCGGGTCCTGGCCGTCTCAAAGCTAAACTCAATCGCTGACAGGATCTCGGCCGCGCTGACTGACTATAAGATCTCCGAGGAGGAGTTTCGCCCGATTCTCTCTGAGGTCGACAAGTACGACCAAATGAAGGCTGAGATTTGCCGCGGGCGTCAGAAAGATGGCTGTCTGCCCAAGACCGAAAAAAAACGGCTTATGAACCTCATGAGAGACTAGATGATGCTAACGGCCCATGGACAGCTCTTGGAAGAGCTCTGAGCTGCTGGAAACAGTGGCACCTCTCAGTAAATATATCTTATTCGCGGGCTTAAAAAAAAAAGAGAGCAGGCTGGTTAGGGCCCTTTGATGTGGTTCAATCCCAAACCCACCTATGATCACACCCTCACTTACTACGATGGTTCCCCCTCCCCCCTGTTCACCCAGTTTTACACACACTGACATCAGCCTTCTCGTCTGGTAAACGGTAATATTATCAAAGGTAGACAACCACGTCTGTTTTCTGAAACTAAATATCTGTTTTACAACTTCCTCGATGTGTTTTACACATGTCATTGAAATATTAATCGTCTGCTTATGCTCATCGATTTTCTGGTCAGTAACGGTAAAGTTTGTTAGTGAAAGATTTTCTTGTCAAGTTTTAATCACACTGACGATTTTATCGCAATGCACAGAAAAAGAAATGTCCCGATACTCCTTTTTCTAAGTGAATATCAGATTTTTGCGAGGCAAATGGGCCAGTTTTGGAGACGTTTCTTTTTCTGAACAGCCTACTAGCAGACGACATTCACCGGATGTGAAAGTTGAAGCGGTTTGTCAAAGCCTGATCAACCTTTTACGCGGCACGACGTATGGCTTACGGGTAAGTGCATCCTTCTTGCGCTCAGCCCCAGGCCGGCAGTGGGCCGGCCCCAGGCGGCTCGGGCGCCATAGCAAAGCGGGCTGGAGGCCGGAGGCTGGCCTGGATAATGGGCTCGGCCTGGAGGTCTGTGCGATGGAGACGGTCGGTTATATGAATTACTGGTGTTCCACCTAATCCTCCTATTTAATTTCGCATTTTAAAAGAACCCTTACCATGATGCTTATGGGCAGATTCAGCAGATGCTGGCCCACGGTACTTTAAAACCCCAGGAGCTGGGTAGAATTCTTTACACGCACATCCCAGTCCTGGGGGTGAATCACCTGTCTGTGCCAAATCCTGTTTTCTGAGAAAAATATATCAATATGTCGTCTGCTGAAAGTTTTACTCAGAGCGTTAAAATATACAATCAGGTAAATTACTAAGTACTGCTCATTCAGTACACATAATCCCATATCGTCGTAATATCCACCAAGCAGAACGGATGCGGGGCACCAGATAAATCAGATAGTTTTCATGTTCAGGTAAGTGCCTCTTTTTTTGCGTTCAGAGCCCCTGGGCCGGCGGGGGTGGGGGCCGTCCCAGGGGCTCTCACTATGCTCGTTTGGGGCCGCAGGGGCTCGGGCCTAGGAGAAGCAGCCGCACGCATGGGGGAGTCATCTAGACGTGCATACGGAGTTGTTTGTCTGCGTGGGAGCGTCTCGACGTGCATACGGAGTTGTTTGTCTACATGGGAGCCTTTTGGGGCCCAGAGGGAGGTGGCCCAGAACCCTTCTTATATATACTACTGAGCCTCATGGTTTCAGAGAAGGTTCTTTAGCTATATAGCTCTATATATACATATGACCCCCTGGGTTGTGTCCAGTTTGGACCCAAGGGGCTTGACTGGCACGATTTATGCAGGGGATCACTAAACATTGCTACATACTAAATATATAAGCCTCATGTTTTCAGAGAGGAAGATTTTTTTAAGTTTTTCCCATTATAAGTCTATGGGAGCTAATGACCCCTGCGGCATGGCCAATTTAGATTGGCAGATTGATTGGCAGGATTTATGTAGGATACCACTAAACATTGCTACATACTAAATCTGTTAGCTCTGGGCCTTATGGTTTCAGAGAATATTTTTTGAAGATTCTTTAGCTATAATAGCTCTAAAATATAAGTTATGTAGTAAACCGCTCAACATTGCTACATACTAAATATATTAGCTCTGAGCCTCATGGTTACAGGGAAGAAGATTTTTGAAGGTTCTTTAGCTATATAGCTCTATATATACATATGACCCCTTGGGATGAGGCCAGTTTGGACAGGTAAATTACTGAGGACAGTAAGGGGCTTGATTTGCAGGATTTATGTAGGGGACCACTAATAATTGACACATACTAAATATATAAGCTGTGGGCCTTAAGGTTTCAGAGAAGAAGATTTTTTAAGTTTTTTCCATTATAGGTCTATGGAAGCTAATGAGCCCCCTTTTTCCCCATCCCCCTCCCCCACCCATCCATGGCATGGCCAGTTTTGCCCCCAGGGGCTTAATTGGCAGGATTTATGTACAGTACAGCTCAGGTAAAAAAAAAAACAACATTTTTTTTTAATCCGCGGACCAATTTTACAATCCATGATTTTCCGCTGAGTGCTTTGGAGTAAACCACTCCGAGTGAAAAAGTTTTACCCAAAGTTATGCGCTGGATATTCTGAGCACATTCCGCGGACCTCAGTGTACCCATGATATTCGAAGTGTTTGCGAGTATTTGCGAGTGGTGATAGATTATTCTGTACAGGTAAGTTTGGCCACTCTGATCATTCTCTCTCTCTCTCTCACGATGATAACCAAACAAAAAATGTTACAACTGCAAATACAATATATACCCTCTAAACTAGTGCTGCCAGCAGCAGGATCACACTGCAAAAATGCACACACTTACATAAATATTTCTGCTTCCGACGACCAAATCTGCGACTGATTTTATGTTTCAGTCATGAGTATCAAAGGGTATATCCGAACAACAGCTGGTAACCCCAATGCGCTAGGCCGGCGACATATTTGGACCAAAGCCTCGGATGATTTCTAATCGCCCAGTTTTAGTTTTGTATTAGGGGCGGTGGTGGCCTGAGTCTTCCTATATTCGTTTTCATGTGACAAGCACTTTTAACCAGTCTGGCCCATTTTTCCTGTGTCATTTTAGCAGCAGAAATATCCTTTTTCAAACTATCTTGTTGTTTTGTACCAATTTATCATGCTTTTCTTCCTAAGTCGGAAATTCCCGCCTTTCAAATCATTTTATTTTCAAGCTTAGCACGTGCTGCTGCTGCCAAGAAAATAGTTTGAACCCCTGAAGCGCTGCTGAAAATTCTAGAGGAGATGCTGATCTGTTTTAGTATTTTAAAGCGAAAATTAGGCTGAACATTTCATGTGAATCATCTGCCCAGCAGATGATTCACATGTAATGTCACGCTTAATTTACACTGGAAAATAAGAAAAAAAAATGAAAATGCCGTCTGCTGAATATGCTAAGCGCTTCAAGCTTAAAGTATGGATACATTTCATTTGACAAGGGAGACAGAAATGGACAGGCTGAAATGTATCTACACTGCTCAAATCGAGGCCTGGACGGTTGATGATTCGACCAGGCTGTCCATTTAAATCACCACTTAATGATGATGGTGATTTGGTGTCTTATGTCTCTTTCAACAAAAAAATATTTGTCATATCGAAATGATAGAACGCGGAGTCTGATCAGGGTATTCACTGTTTGCAAAAACAGTTCAGCCATTTTTCTTCAGTGTACCAATACTAAGTTATGAGGATAAAGTGTCTTGCTCATGCCCCCTCTTTATTGGCATGATTCATGAAAAATGCTGTTCCCCATCCCATTTCGCATGGGCCCGACTCGTAAAGCAACTGCAGTTAACTCCCTTTTAATAGTCAATTGCAGTTAGCTCCCTTAAAACAGTAACTGCAGTGTGAGGACCTTATCCCACATTTTATCAGGGTACAAATGAATATAATGTTATGTTATTCTCTTACAGTATATACATTAATAACATTATATTTATTGGCTTACACAGCAATCTTCAAAACTTTCGTTTCCCTGTAAAGTGTTCTGCTTTTTGTGTCTTCAACATTTGATATGCAAAACCAAGACCGTAATTATTTAACGACCAAAAGAGACGCATGTATAAACCTACGAGTAGCATAGGTGGGAAAGCGTCTTCAAAATGATATTTGTCCATATAAATATTGTCATATACCCTCGCGAACATTCTAGGCAGAGTCTTCCTGGATAGAAACCAATACTAAGTTATGAGGATAAAGTGTCTTGCTCATGGACACAACACTTGGTGCTCACGGGTATCGAACACGCAACTTCTGGATTACCACTCTCTGGGCTAATTCAGCAGATGACAAATTTGTTATTTTTTTTATTACCAAGTAAACATGATTTGACATTTCATGCAATGGAGACAATTTGCATGAAATGCAAATCCTGTTTTCTTGGAAGAATGAGAAAAATATTTCCAAATGTTGTCTGTTGAAAATTTTACCCAGAGTGCTAAGCGTTAAGATTTGCACAAACAAATCACGCATGGCAAAACCTACAATAAAACTTGTACGAAGAGACGAATCAGCCTGCACAGTCTTCAGCCTGCACATCAATAGTCTGATCAGAGCCTTCGCTAATCATATGTACCTCCTATAATCTCTGGGTTTAACAAAACGTCTTGAGCGACGAGCAAAGACTCGGGTCAGTCTGCGCAACTGCACATTCTGATAAGAGCATTGGCTGATCGTATTTACCTTCGATAGCCTGGGTGTCCAAAGCAGGATAAACAGTGCGACTGCAACAGCACATTCTGATCAGACCCTTTACTGATCATAGAGTATGCACCTTCTTTGGACCGGGCTATCCAAGAAGATATAGTGGGTTGATGCACAGACTGACCTGAGTTTTTGCTGGTTGCACGTACATTGTAGTATCGTAGGTTTTGTCCGGTTCTATGTACGTACATTGTAAATCATACTTCAGACATGAGAACTTTGTACCGACGTAATTTTGGTTTGAACTGGAGTTAAATGGCCCAGTCAACACAATTTGGGTCTTGTCCAGCCCACATACTTTTCCGGGGCAGGCTTATTCATATGCTATTAATCATTTCAGCAGAAACTGACAACTGCCCTTCTTTTCTTTCATATACTTTGATGATAGAGCCTACTTTTGGAGTTATGGCCCTTTGAACACCGAAAATATTTTAGTGATTTCTGTAATATATTTGTGTCCGCTCTGTAACTTGAAAACTATACGAGATATTTTCTTGAAACTTTACTAATTTATTAACAGAGTTATGGCACTTGCTTGATGTAAGTGCAGTGGCAGTGCATGGTGAAATGTCTGCAGCCCTTTTATTAGATACTTAACAGTATGAAATATTGGGAAAGAGTGCCTCGGTGGTGTAGTGGTAAAGCTGCTCGCCTTGTCACCCAGGGGTCATGAGTTCGATCCCAGGCTTCTCAAGCCTTTCATATGGGACTTTAAACCAAGGTCCACATCTCCGTATGACCTAGCTGTTAGTGGGACGTAAAAAACTCACTCATTTAAATTGTCATTAGCTTCTATGACCCCTTGTGTGCATAAAGTGTGATTTTGTGTGACAGACACCCTTTTCACATGGGCTGTCTTATTGATTCAATGCCTCTTTGATAGCAGAAGCGCCCCTTTAAGTAAATTTATATTGACACATGCGGTTGCTGCATGGGAGTGAGAATTTCCCAGTCTTTTTCAACAGTACTCATTTATATTGAGCATGTGTGGTTGTTGCATGGGAAAAGGCAGTTACAGAAATACCAAACATAAATACATAATTCGTGGATTGGGGGCAGCTGTTTGATTCTCTTTGTGATTTTTGTGTGTTTGTTTTGTTTTCTTTGGCACATTAAGTAAAAATGACCATGCCGGACCCACTTGTGTGGCCGGACCAGACTAAGCCACAGAATCCGGTACTTTTTCATATGGAGCTTTGTTGAGGCCCATGTTACGTACTCCAACAGTGAATGGGGCTACCGGGGTTTTCTGTGGACCAAGGGAACACCCAAATATATTCAGGGAACAAGGCAGCATTGGTTAATATTTTAAGAGAACAAGGGAATGAACCTATTTCTGGGGGATCGGAATGTGGCAATTTGGAAAACACTTTTGGGACAATAAGACCTTTGCGACCAGTGCAGACTCAGATCAACTTGTGCATCCTCATGAGGGTGGTCGATATAACCTTCACGCTGACTGTACTATATGATGGAAAAATAAATATATAAATAAATAAATATATTTATTAAATAAATAAATAAATAAAAATCGGACAGGTATTTTGTCAAATTACTCCGAGAAACTTCGCATAGCTTCACGAGAAATATTGCCTCCGGGTACAATAATACAACTCCGAGTAACTTTGCGAAACTTCGCATACCGCAGATTTTATGTGAAACTTGCAAGTGTTGTCCGAGGAGTATATGCCTTACTCAGAATTATTCCGAGTGTTTTTGGGAGGTTCGTGAAACGCCGAGATTCGGAGTAAAGTGTTGTTTTGTTCTTTTACCTGAGCTGTTCTGTAGGGATCCACCAACATTGCTATATACTAAATATATAAGCTGTGGGCCTCATGGTTTTAGAGATGTTTTTTAGTTTTTCCCATTGTAAGTCTATGGGAGCTATATATGGGCATGGCCGCCATCTTGATTTACAGACCATGACCATTTGTACAAATTTTCAATCTACCTTTTACACAAGGCTCCACATGAAGTTTGAAGAAATTTGGCCCAGGGGTTTCATAGAAGTCATTCAAAGGTGTGAACTGATGGACGGATGACAGAAGGGGGGTTATCACAATAGCTCATCCTGAGCCTTTGGCTCAGGTGAGCTAAAAAGCAATTTTCTTGCATATGACACTCTAACTTGACCTGATATATATCCCTACCAAATATTATCAAATTATTGCAAACAGTATGGGAGTTATGGCCTGCACAAGATTCCAGTTTCAGGGGAGATAAGAACATAATGAAGAGAGTGAGAGTTGTCTTTCTTCCACAGAGCGACTCTTCTGGTCCTTATCTATGTCTCTACTAAATATTATCAAAATATTTCGAAACCATTAAGAAGTTATGGAGTGGCTTGGAAATTCTTTCAGGGGAGATAACTAGAAAAAATAACAAAGCAAGAGTTGTCCTTCTTGCAAGTGACACTCCTACTTGACCTGATATATGTCCCTACCAAATATTATCAAATTATCTCAAACAGTATGGGAGTTATGGCCTGCACAAGATTTCGGCTTCGGGGGAGATAAGTATATAACGAAGAAAGTGAGAGTTGTGTCTCTTGCATGTGATACTCCTCTTCATTCCTACCAAATATGAAAACAATCCACTGAAGAATAAACGTAATAAGAAGAAAGTTAGAGCTGTCTCTCTTGCACGCAACACACTACTGGTCTTCCTCTTCATCCCTACCAAATATGAAAGCAAGCCATTGAAGAATAAAGGTAACATATAATTTTGAAAAGAGGTTAATCAAAAGGTAAACCTCGGACATTGCTATTTTAAAGGACAGATTTTTTTTGAAAACTCGTCCAAATTGTATCACTAATTTTCATGTAAAGTATATATGAAGATGGTGGATTCACAGACAGGGTAAATCCAGTAGACAGTTTTTCGAAGCTTAGGACATAAAAAAGTTAACATTGTGAATCTTTACTCAAAATGATTTGAATATAGTTGATAGGATATAATATTAAAAACTCTCTATCCTGCCAAACCATAATGAACCTACCTGTTTCAGAAGTTTGAAAGATGTAAAAAATCTGTTTGTAGATTTTTTATAAACACATTTGTCATCAGGACAAAAGAAATGGTAAATACAGCCATCTTCACACTTGTTTCTTTTGATGCTGGAGTAAAGTGCTTGATCCTGACTTGTCTAGAAAAAAAAAAAGCAAAGAAATATATACTGCAATTTAAAGAGAATTTCATTTCATATAATATAATCATATCAAATTACAGAGCAACTACATGTATATCTATGTAAAAGCATTCTCTACTTGACAGGCCTAATCCAGTCAGTATAAAGAACCTGGGGCAGTTTCTTTGATGTTTTTATGAATATTTTCAGATAAAAAATAAAGGACCCCTGACCTCAGCTTATCCCAGTTTCCATGATTCCTTGCTACCCCACACCCCAGAAAACTTGGCAAACTCAGTTAAAAATAATATTTATTTTTTATAACAAATTCATATTGCACAGTTATTAGAACTGTAGTAATATATGCTTTTAACTAATTTTCTCCTTATGGAAAGAGGTTGAGGCCAAGATACTATGGCCTAAATAGTTTCCTCACAAACTCAGAAAGCCTTGCAGACACAGTTCAGCAAGATTTTTTATCACTTTTAATAGAATTTCCCATTGAACAGATCATTAGAATAATTCTAATATTTACTATTTCCTGTATTTCTGAAGATACCAACTACCCTTCATTGGCGCATAGGCAGTTTGCCCCCCATCCCCTGCAAACTCAGAAAAGATATTTAATCAGTTTAAACAAATTTCTAATGCCCAGACATTAGAATTGTAGTAATACATGCTTTTACCTATTTTGCTTTTTGTGGGAAGGAGGTGGGACCTAAATACTGTGGCCTGAGCAGTTTCTTCCCAACACGAATGTAAAGTTAACATCTGGTTCACTGTTCATTATTCACTGTTCAGGATTCAGCATCGGGTTCAGAATTCAGCATACGATTAAAAAATGACCAGCTTATTAATCAGCCTCTGGTTCAGGATTCAGCGTACGATTCAAAAATGACCAGCGTATTATTCAGATTCAGCGTCTGGTTCAGGATTTAGTGTACTATTCAAAATGACCAGTGTATTATTCAGCGTCTGGTTCAGGATTGAGTGTACAATTCAAAAATGACCAGCGTATTATTCAGTGTCTGGTTCAGGATTCAGTGCACAATTCAAAAATGACCAGCATATTATTCGGCATCTAGTTCAGGATTCAGTGTACAATTCAAAAATGGCCAGAGTATTATTCAGCTTCTGGTTCAGGATTTGCTGTTGCCCTACCACAAGATGGAATGCCTTTGACAATAATTATAATCGCAGTGCCTATGAAAGAATATGCAAAGAATTCTATGTCAACATTAACGCTGATTGGAGGCAAAAGCAGAGTGACAATCAAGGCCTTGGAAGAAAATACAACTACTGGACTGGTGCTGGATACCACCCATTTGATAAAGGAGTAGAATATGACAAAAAGGAGTATTCATTCACACACGCCACGACCAATTATATATACTCCACATAGATTACATTGCTCAGGGATCCAAGGCTAATAACGCCTGGGCCACTTTCATTCTGGATGATTCAAATGGCTTCACAAGAGCAGGCGTCGAGCGTATCAACGACAGAATCCGAACATACTGCTGGGTTATTCTTGGTTCACAGTCTCAAATGAGGACCGATATCTTGCGGACTGGTACTGCATTTGATGCACAAAAACAATTTCTTACTAACATAAACAGCCCAGTAGATTTACCCAGCCAAATAGCAAGATATCAAAGCACACTAAAATATGCAAGAAGCAAAGTGGATTTTGTCTGTGTATGTCTCCCAGCAATATGGAGTTACAAATAGAACAATACAAGATTATATTAATAAAATTGTCATAGCAAATGATGCCCAAGTCCTTGGGCTAAATAATGGTACCAATGCAGCACCGATTCCACCAAAACATGAAGTTTTTTAAAAGTAAAACATATTTTAACGAGTAATACTTAACCTATAGATAATGTGCTATTCTCTTCTGTTTTCACACCTTCCACAGAAAAAACGACCTTTCAGTCGTTAATTAAAGTCTTAAACCAGAAGGTCCCTTAGGCAGTTACCTGTGTGACGTAACTCTTCCCGCTCAATTGACCACGTGTCAGTTTCTTTTATGTGTAAAACAATAGACACAATTAGGAGAGATAAGCGAGGGTGGGTGGAGGGAGATAATTGATTATCTATAGGTTAAGTATTACTCGTTAAAATATGTTTTACTTTTAAAAAACTTCATTTTAACTTCATAATACATTAACCTATAGATAATGTGCTAGAATTTGCAGAATAGGAGGGAGGTGCTCTCCTAATTCTAACACCAATAATATCTCACCACTTCTGGTTAAGACTCAGGAAACTCAAAGGAATCAGATACATTCTAATTCTATAAGAATGATCTAGATTCACAAAATAGCATATCTTTAAGGTGTTATGATCTAACAACCTTATATATATTAGTAGACTCTAGAGGAAGCCAGTTCTTAAGTCTCAGAGACCTAACATTGGCCCCCCCCCCCCCTTTTTTTTTCTTTTTGGGAAACAACAATTGGCTTCAAAAAGAAAAGGGAGTCATTGAGACATAACATAAATATTCCATCGCAAAGTAAGCTAGGAATATTGAAATATTTTCAAAACAAAATTTGTAAAACAAAAAGCCAAGACCATACACTGTAAGTAGTCTATGTAGGGTCTTGAATAAATAAGGAAAAGTCTACTCGGTGGAGTTTCCTATAGATAACTGACATATGTAGATATTTTGGATAAAATTCTAGATATGTGAAGCTATGTAATTGTAATAGTCTAAGCTATTAGAATTATAAACTAATTAGATTCTGTTAATTGGAGCGACAGGACAGTTTCCGATGAACAGACACAGACTTAAAATATTTTAACCATAATATGTAATTATTTCCCTTTGATCAAATTAAAGAAGGGGAGATAATAAAAGTAGATGGAGTTAACTTAACTATAATTAAGTTATCCATCAGAAGAAAAAAGGTATAGACAAACATAATGGTTAAAACTATTGTTAGACTAATTGTATTACGAATTTTTAGTCAAGCAATAAAATAATACAGAGTTTGCATATAACTGCTGGGAAGAAAAAACAACCTAAACCATTGATAATTAGTTTTGTCATAGACATATAAAAGCGTTTGATGTCCTGACAAAAAAAATAAAGAATAAACTGTCAACATCATAACTTTAGAGTTTGACAGAGAATAAGAGAGATAAGAATAAGGTTGATCGCAGCAAACTGTATGACGGACATAGTTTGGCTAAATCTTACCGTATTGATAAGATTAAGCAATAATAAATAAGCTGGATAGAATCTTTCTATACCAGAAGATTGCCATGAAAAGTACTCCTGAGTAAATAATCATGGAAATCAAGAAATGTTAAAAAATCCACTTTGATACGAATCAAAATGTTCATAAAAAGAGAAGGACTCAGAGAAAAAGTAATAGTGTGATAATCTCTGAAGAAAGATTATACAATAATACTGATTAATAATCTCAAAAAACACTTAATTTATAAGTTAAGAGATAGTATTACTATTCTATACGCATATTTAAGAATAGTAAGAAATATATTAATACTAAATAAAAATTATACTACTGAACAAAATTCCCGCTATAAATAATAGGTTAAGCATAACTATTTATTAAGCAAGGAATTATTAAACATATAACTCTCTATAAAATTACTGCCCGGAAATTTTATAGATAAACATTCAATCAAATTTTTAGAATTGAATATTAATAGAATAAAATCTATGTCTGCATAATTGGTAATTCCTGAAATATCAAATTACGTACTCGCAAATGAGTTCAGGAAGAAAATACATATATATACTCTCGAGATCTATGTGTAAACCATAGAGAGTAATAATATTATTACTGCGATCCCTGACAGAAGGGTAAAAACATGTATATGAAAGAAATAATAATTAATTTAACGCCATATAGATAAAGATAAAATTTGTTTAATCTTTAACCAATATGCAGCAACAGTGACTCGATATTCTGTATTCGTACGTAGAAAAGGAGTACTTAGTCATTAGAATTTTGTATGATTGAAAAAGAGATAATGGGATCTAAAAGGATGTATCTCCATGAACTGAATCGAAGGATAATATCCATTCTAAAAAACTAGGGCTTGTTTTAGGCTTAGTTTAACAAGCGTAGAATTGAATTATTTCCAAGTATTCATGAAGTCATTATGCTCTGAGTACTGAGAAAAATGTTAAAATATTGTTTAGGAAATAAAAAAGTGACTGTTCCACAATGTTAGCTAGATTTAAACCTGGAACGTAGCGAGAAGGTCAATCTAATTTAAAAGTAAGATGAGAAAGATAAATAATGAAGATAGATATATAAATATCGGAATAATATATTATCTCCAACAATTATCAAATAATCTGAATGTTTAAAAGCATAAATACTACTCGAAAGTTTATTTACCGAATGTATAATCGGAGAAAACTTTCAGTATGTTCAAAAACGTATCACAAAAGTAAGATCTGACCAGGAACGTAGGTGCAGCACTTACTAAGTTGTGAAGTTAATATAAACATATCTTATATTATAAATTGAAGCAGTGCATTTCAAAATCATCGACGTCTTGAAATGACTTATTGTGTGGAAAAATAAATAAATATCCAGTTTCGGAAAAGATATTTATCTATATATATAGACCATTTTTGATGCGGACTGGAAATCAAGATATTAATCTTTGCATTATTCGCAAACTATACTTGAACTCTTAGCGAGAATTACTATGATCCCTTTAACGAATGTAAACATAAAGGAGGGGTAAAGAGATAATTAAGAGTGTCTTAATTCTTTACCGGCTCGTAATTAAGGATGTTTTCCCTTTTGTCTAAGCCTAGACTATAGATTGATTAATATAAATATAATAATATCTGCTATTATGAGGTAAACTCTCGTTAATTAACCTCTAAGCATATATCAAAAATATATATCAACATAATCTAGAGCTTCGGTAAGTTTAGAGGAAGGAAATGATTGACTTTGACAGTTTCTGAATAGTTACAAAGTCAATAAAACAAAATATCAAAAGGAAAGTATTGTATATAATATCTAATTTAGGCAATAATAATCTGTCACGTACTGAATAATTAATGCCTTTACTAAATATGTATCCATTGTCAATACCAAAGTGCAAGAAAATTTTGATTGACATGGACTCTAGTTATAAATAAAATATTAGAGGTATAGAGCTAGTCGAAGCAAAACTATTCCTCAATAAGATAAAGTAGACCTATAATATACGAGGATTAATTGGGTCTAGAAATTATAATCATAATAAAATTATTATTCCAATATGAAGAATCTTCGGCGTAATAGATTCTTACTGAGGCAAAAAAATCTGGTATATTGCTATCGTAGTCTTAAATGATCCAGAAGAAAAAATAAAACAGGCAAAGTTAAGAACGTATCGAATTATATCTATGCCTTAATATAAGATTTTTTTCTTATTTATTATTTTATAGCAGAGTTTAGACAGAGCACGACTGACCTAGACTCTTATATAATCAATCAAAAGATAGTATAAAATAGAATAATAGCTTATCGGATCAACTATTTTCCATGTAGAAAAGGCAAAAGGAAAATATGTACCTCAACTAGAATTTTAAATCGTAGTAATCTAGAGAGGTAGCGAATAAATAAATAAACTGTTAATTTATTTATCTGGTTGGTGTAAATTTCCGATACCTTAAGAATGAAAAATTAATAGAAAGTAGAAAAGATCGATTGCTACTTTCTTGTCAATTTACTCCTTAGATTACATGCTGATTACATATCGGAGCATGTAGAAGAAAAACAGGGGATGAAAGAAGAAAATTTTTTTAGATTTCGTGTATATTTTTCTTCTTATAAATAACGATAGTTTTATAGTTCACCTTTGCCCTAGAGCCGAATAAGGTGAATATGTAAGAAGTTAATCTCTTTGTAGCGAATAAAAGAGATATAATTATAGCTGGAAGTATCTTCTACACTTAGTGAATGAATTGCGAATTTGATCGTAACCGATAATTCTTAATTCATTTTCAATAATAAATATATATATAGAATTTAAGTCAAGTTCAAAAGTGACTGGACAGAATTCAACAATATAAATGGCTACTAGGTATTAGAACCCATCGCTGTCATTCAATAACCTATAATCCGAGACTATACATGTCTATAGTGGTTATTAAATAAATATATGTTGAGCGAGTACTAGTGACTACTACTCGGACACTAGTAATCCGACATAAAGTCTACGAAACTACTGCCCGGTGGAATTTCGTTAGAATGACCTGGCACTACTCTACGAAGTGCCTCCCGATGAAATTTTCGTTAGCCAGAATTTAACCGCTTTCTAGCGAATTAAAGAGATAAAACATCATTTGAATGACCTGGCACTAGTCTACGAACTGCTGCCCGGTAAGAATTTTGTTATAGTCAGAAGTTTAACTCTTTCTAGCGGATAAAAGAGATAAAACATAAGTTAATTTAAAATATTAATGGAATTACACACCTATAATAAGTCAATGGAATATTAAAGATTCTAGTCTGATTTGGGAAAGACTGTACAGAATTTTTTGTATAAAAAGTTATTATGTATTTCACTTAATAACCTATATCCATTGACTTAAACGTGAATGGAGCTCTATGAACAATAATAGATTGTTCGGGAATTAGTGATCATTATTTTGACACTAGTTACCCGACACAATGACCGGACACTAGTATTCGTAACTGTTGCCCGGTAAAGTTACAAGTAATTTGACAAATTGATCGGATAGTAGTATTCGTAACTCTAGTCCGATGAAAAAGGGAGATTATATATGAAAACTGAGCGGGCACAAGTATTCGAAACTTTTTCCCGAAGATAATTAATTATTAGGCAAAAATTGACCAGACACTTTCTGTAAAAGTTTGCCTGGTGAAAAATCAGAAATAATATAATAATATGACTGGGTATAAGTATCAGAAATATTACTGATACTTTGCCCAGTGAAAAAAAATGAAGTTTTTTTAAAAGTAAAACATATTTTAATGAGTAATACTTAACCTATAGATAATGTGCTATTCTATTCTGTTATTCACCCCCTCCACAGAAAAAACGACCTTTCAGTCGTTATAAAGTCTTAATTCAGAAGGTCCCTTTAACAGTTACCTGTATGACGTAGTTCCTCCCGCTCAAATGATCACGTGTCAGTTTCTTTTATGTGTAAAACAATACACAATTAGGAGAAAGGAGCGAGGGAAGGGAGGTGGGACGATAAATACTTATCTATAGGTTAAGTATTACTCGTTAAAATATGTTTTACTTTTAAAAAAACTTCATTTTAACTTCGTAATACATTAACCTATAGATAATGTGCTAGAATTTGTAGAATAGGAGGGAGGATTTCTCCTAATAAGTTAGTCCCAACTTCTGAATTAAGGCTTATTAAAAAGATTTTTTTTTTTTTTTTTATATATATATATAATGAGGACATAATTAGTGCTTAAGGCAATAACAAGATCCTTTAACCAAGGATAAAGTAATCCAGGGTTAACATATATATATAATAAAGATATAATTAGTACCTCTCTAGTATAGCATCAGGTCTAGGGGGGCTGTTGACGTTGTCTACACATCCATAGCTTATTGCTGTTGGCCCCCCACCACTTTTTGGGCCACTACAATGGGGCCCAAACTTTGGAGATTCTGTGCTTGTTGAGACATGTCTCTGAGATAGAATTTGGCAAAAGTTGATGAACTATTCCAAACCGCTGCTTGAAGTATATCATTGAGAGGAACTTTGTCGAAGAAAGCCCAAGAAGAGGAAAGAGCTCTAACTTCATGAGCTTTGATTTTAAGGAAAGAGATATCTCGTTTAGTGAGTTTCCTATAGGCAAGTTTAACAGTGTAAGATATCCATCTCGAGATAGCATCTTTAGAAATATCCTTATTGCCTTTAATAGGAAGAAAAAGTCTAGTTCTATTTTGGCGATAAGAGCTAGTCATTTTGAGATAGAATTTCAGAGCCCTAACGGGGCAAAGAAGTCTGTCAGTATGTTTCCATTTACATATTCGAGCAAGACTAGGAACAACAATAGGATCTGGTTTAACAGAAGGAAGCTGGTTTTTTTGCTAAAAAACCAGATTTAAGAATCAAGGAAACTGAACCATCAGATTGATTAAATCTTAAATGTTGTGAATCCATAGCTAGAGCATGTATTTCACTACACCTTTTAGCAGTGGCAAGAGCTAAGAGAAAGGCTGTCTTAATAGTAACGTGAAATTTAGAAGCCTTATCAAGAGGTTCAAAAGGTGGTTTTTGTAGACATACTAAAACCCATGATAAGTCCCATTTAGATGTAAGAGATCTTTGTACTGGTCGTTGAAGTTCAAAGGATCTGATAAGTTCAGATAAAACTGGATTAGATCCGATTCTATTACCAGTTTTGAATTTTAAAGTGTTAGAGATCATAGATCTATAACCTTTAATAGTACTAATCTGACATTTCTTTTCCGAAAAAAGAAAGATTAAGAAATCGGCTATAACTGTAATAGGGGCCGAGATCGGATTAACCTTTTTTGTATGACACCAATTAGAGAAGATGGTCCATTTTGCATCGTAGACTTTTTGTGTAGATGCTCTTCTTGATCTGGAGACAAAATCTGCAATGTTTTGTGAAAATTTCTTATCTCTGATTGATTGTTTGATAACTCCCAAGCGTGAAGGTCGAGAATTGGGAGGTTTTGATGTACAAATCTTCCTTTGGATTGAGTCAGTAGTCTTGGAATTAGTGGCAGACGAATCGGAGCTGACACTAATAGAAGAAGAAGTTCTGAAAACCACTGTTGCTGTGGCCAGAACGGAGCTATGAGAACTATTCTGCACTGATGTTGTCGGATTTTCTCTAGAACAGCAGGTATCAGAATAAAAGGAGGAAAAGCATATGCATGAAGATGATTCCAGTCCATGGACAGGGCATCTATCGCTAGTGCTTTGTAGTCTTGTACTGGAGAGACATATAATGGGAGTCTGTGGTTGAATCTTGTCGCAAACAGATCCACATTTGGGAAGTTGAGCATCTGGAATACTGAATTCGCAACTGTTTGATCCAGAGCCCATTCTGTCTTGATAGGTTTGTCTAGTCTTGAGAGGCGGTCTGCAAGAATGTTGAATTTGCCTGGGATGTGACGTACTCTGATAACTATGTCTTGTTCCAGGCACCAATTGAGTATTTTCCAAACTTCTACGCAAAGATTGGGGGAATGAGTGCCACCCTGTTTGTTGATATATGAGACCACCGTTGTGTTGTCTGTGGATATCATGATGCAAGAATGGTGAATAAATGTTTTGGCTTGTTTCAGTGCTAAACGTATGGCCATCATTTCTAACATATTGATATGGAGCTGGGATTGGTTTTCTGTCCAGCGACCATGAAAGGACAGTGTTGTCAGCTCTAAATGAGCTCCCCATCCATAATGACTGGCATCCGTATAAAGGAAGAATTTGGGGTCTGGAGGATGGATTGAAGTCCCTGTCTCGAATCGAATGGGGTTTATCCACCATTGTAAGTGAGATCTAATCATGCCGTTTATCGAGATCGGGTGATCGAGAGGAAGAATATGAGGTTTCCAGACTGACAGCAGGCACATCTGAAGAGGACGTAAGTGCAGTCTGCCCAGGAGAACAAGGTCTGCTGCAGCACTGAGTTTGCCCAAAAGAGAAAGGAAAGTTCGTGCCGATAAATGTTTTGCTGACATTATTTTCTTGATTGTTAGAATTAGGTTCTGTACACGATCCGCTGGAACCCTGACTAAATTTTGTTGCGTCAGAAATTCCATACCTATGAAGGTGAATTTCTGAGCAGGAAAGAGATCTGACTTCTTGAGATTTGGCAGAAAACCTAGGCTTTGAATAGTTTGAATGCAAATCTTTGTCTGAGTAATCAGACCGTTGTGAATCAGATTTTTTATCAGCCAATCGTCTAGGTATGGAAAAACTGATATGGCACGTTGGCGTAGAAAAGCTGCAATAACGTCCATCAGTTTCGAGAAAATTAACTGACTTAGGGACATTCCGAACGGTAGGGCCGAAAAGTGATATACTTGATCTTCATGTACGAAGCGAAGATACTTCCTGGATTGACGATGTATCGGCACATGTAGATATGCATCTGTTAAATCTATGGAGACAGCCCAATCGTTGAGTCTCATCGCTTGTCTTACCGATTTGACTGTTTCCATTTTGAATGCTTGTTTCTCTATGTAACGGTTTAATAAAGACAGGTCTAATATTAAACCAATCTTTCCGTTCTTTTTTGGCACAAGGAATATCCGGGAATAAAAGCCGGGAGTTTCCGGATTCTGTACCCTTTCCACTGCCTGTTTGTTGAGAAGATTTTCGATCTCTTCTCTGAGAAACGGGGAGGAGGATTGACTCATTCTGATCGGAACAGATGACAAAGGAGGAATTTTGATGAATGGTATCCTGAATCCGTTTCGTACGATAGAGAGGACCCATTTGTTGTCTGTTATTTCCTCCCATTTTTCCTGCAAAATGGGCCAATCGTCCTCCCACTGGAATGTCCGCGAGCGGAAGAGCAGGCAGTGGAAAGGGCGGGCCTTCATAATCTTGCGGAGGAAGAGGCAGGTTTAGAGGAGGGGAACTGACGGATGTTACCAGTCCTCTTGATATTATCTTTCTTAATGTGAGAAGATGAGCTTTGAGGAATATTTTTGGACCTATACGACTGCGTAGGTTTAGGTCTGGATGTTGTTTGTTTAGCAGGATATTTAGGTATCTTGAAAGCTCTGCTCTGCGAAGGAGGCTTATAAGAATGAGATTGTGACTGAATGGATGTAGAAGCTAGAAACCTTTGCTGTTGAGCTTCGAAGTTTGATTTAGCTATTTCTTTTATCCTGCCGTCAAATAAGGATTTTGAGTTAATAGGAGCGTTCCTTAACTCGTATGTGGAATTGTCGAGTAGTAGTTTAGACGAAGCTAGGGCTGCGTCCCTCCTAGCTTGGAATAATTCAGTAGTTAAAAGTGTAGACATGGCAGTAGCATGTTTAATCGATTTGGCTACGGCCTCCAGAAGTCTGGAAAGGGCCGCAACCGACATCGATTCCTGTTGTAATGAAAGGAAGGCAGCTGAAGAAAATAGATCAGCATGAGAATAATTAGCGACTAGTTTTCTAGCCTTCCTTTCCCATGCTTCTAGATTCTTGAGCGGAATAGAAGCTCTTCCTTTATTAGAAATGTCTAGGAGCGAAGCATCCGCTTCTAATTGAGGGATATTATCAGTTGGCAAATATTGGTTTTGGCTCTTGTAGAATTTAGTCGGAGCAAGAGCCGAAACCAAGCTTTGCGGGCAAATCCAATCTCTTGAACATTTGTCCGATTCTAGTCTATTTTGAATATATTTTGTTGTATTTTGTACTAATTTGGATTGTGGGAGGACAAGTAATGGAGTGGAACGAGACTCCATTAATTGTTCGATCCCAGAGAGAGGTTTTAATGGAGCTTGATCCTGCTGAGTTTTGGGGCATAACTCAGGAGGAAGAAGCCGGAAGACCTCGTTAATCGCACGATCAAATGACCAGACTTCGGATTCAGTTTCCGAATCTGACTCCTTATTCTGTTGAGTGAGATTCGGCTGAATCTGAACGTAATTAATAGGTTGATTAGTGATTTGACTAAAATTAGTCTCCTCAGGTTGTATTAGAGTTGGCGTTTGAACAACCTGGGGAGATTTATGAGCCCTTGTATATCTACCAATGTCAAGTTGAGATTGGGAGGAATTTGATGAAGAAGAAGGCGTCATCGATCGTCTTCTTCTCTTTTTATGAGAGTGCTTAGATCTCTTTGAATTTTTCTTTCGCCGAGAAGAACTCAAAGAGTCTGATCTGGAAGTAGAGATAGAAGAAGAGGACGATCGAGGACTTCTTCTCTTTTTAGATTTATGCTCTCTTTTTGACTGATCCTTCCTTGAAGGTCTGGAGATAGATAAATTATTTGAATTAGGAGGCTCAATCATTACACTCGGATCTGAGACCTGCGAAAAATCAGGTTCGAGTGGAATAATCTGTCTAGAGGAAGAAGCTGGATTAGGAAGTTCTAGTCTATCAGAACGTTCGTAACCAGGAATAAAGACATTGGATAGTCTGTGGACACTACCCTGTGAAATTATGCTACTTATGGACGGAGCGTAGCTTTGTACAGGCACATTTATAGGAATATAACCAGGCGGAATTTGTGTTTGTAGGTCATACGCGAATGACTGTAAACCAATGCCTGGTTGACTGGAGCCAAGTTGACTGGTGCCTGGTTGACTGGTTGACTGGTTACTGGTTGACTGGCGACTGGATGACCGGTGACTGGATGAACGGAGATAAGTTGCCCAGTGACTGGTTGACTGGTGACTGGTTGACTGGTGACTGGTGGGCTTAGTGCCCGGTCAGACTCTAAGTCCGTCAGGCTGCCACCTTGATGGGTCCTGCCCCGAGCAGTAAAGCTATGAGGGGCGGTGCTCCCATCAACTGTCCCGTTGTCAGACATGTCTGACTGGGATTTCTTTGATTTCTTCTGTTTTCTCTTCTGCGTCATAACTGATTTTCTAGTAGCATGAAGGCGTCTTCTTTCTGCTAGGTTCCAAACTTTTTCTGTCCAGGAACTACAAATATAACACGGAGAGATACGTGTGCAAGAATTACAAGTTAGACAAGATAAATGTGTATCCCATTTAGCTTTTAAATGGCCACAGTTGCCGCGGGCGAAATGCATCGACTGACGCGGAAACAAAGGAAGAAATTTAACATTGAGAAAACAAGAAATCTAAGATCGATATTTCGAAAATAAGTACATAGATAGTAGAAGGAGTGAATATAGAACCAGAGAAAGTCAAGGATATAAAAATTTTAACCGTGTAGAATAATTTTAATCCATTTTTTCTAACACAGAATAATAATCCTTGAACATTCAAAGTCCACAGAAAAGAAACTGACACGTGATCATTTGAGCGGGAGGAACTACGTCATACAGGTAACTGTTAAAGGGACCTTCTGAATTAAGACTTTATAACGACTGAACGGTCGTTTTTTCTGTGGAGGGGGTGAATAACAGAATAGAATAGCACATTATCTATAGGTTAATGTATTACGAAGTTAAAATTTTTTAATAATTAGACATAATGACTGGAAGTTAGTATACGTGACTATTTTGTCCGTGGAAATATGTCAAAAAACTAAGTCTTTCCAGAAAATAATTAAATTATTGACTGGAGACTAGTTGACTGGTGCCTGGTTGATCGGTGACTGGTGACTGGGTGACTGGTGACTGGTGACTGGGTGACTGGTGACTGGTGCCTGGTTGACTGGCACCTGGATGACTGGTGACTGGTGCCTGGTTGACTGGCACCTGATTGACTGGTGACTGGTGAAGCTGATTGACTGGTGCCTGGTTGACTGGTGACTGGATGACTGGTGACTGGTGGACTTAGACTTTATCGGATACTAAGTACCCAAAGATGCCACCTTGACGGGTCTTACCCCGGCAGTATAGCCATATGGGGTGGGGCTCCCATCAGTAAAGAATTGTCTTATAACCCATCAAGGGTTGACAAGTTCTTTACAATCAGCTTCTCCACCATGAGAATCTTTAGCCAACTGAAGATCTCTGCAAACAAAAGTCCAGGAAAAACATATCGTAATTGCTGAATAACCTGGAATGAAAAGAACAAAAATATTCTGCATATATAAACACAACTATCGAACCGATCGCGCACGAGCGTTGTGCCGAATAGCGAGAGTCGCGAAAACGCATGTGGAAAAAGACCAGTCAAAAATACATAAAATCGAAAATTGAAAATTTTAAATAATAACACAGAAAGTGAAAGGAGTGATAAATAAACAAAAGAAACACAAGGATACATAAATTTATCCGTGAGGAAAGAAATAATCCAAATTTCTATCACAGGTAAATAATCCTTGTTGAATTTCTTTGTCCACAGAAAAGAAACTGACACGTGGTCAACTGAGCGGGAAGAGTTATGTCACACAGGTAACTGCCTAAGGGACCTTCTGGTTTAAGACTTTAATTAACGACTGAAAGGTCGTTTTTTCTGTGGAAGGTGTGAAAACAGAAGAGAATAGCACATTATCTATAGGTTAATGTATTATGAAGTTAAAATACACAACCTGTCAAAGGAACACAAACAAGACAATCCTTGCCTGAACCAGCGCCTGAACCAGCACCCTCACAAGATTACCGCAAGCAGGTAAAAGAATATGCAAAATCTCACAATCTACCACAAAGTTAGGTTGATGGAATAAGTGCAGATCCAACTGGATTAAAAAAAATGGATTGCAGCACATGCTTAGGCAACAAAAAAACAACAAGATGATTATGCCAGCAATGAACAACATGCAAATAAAACTACACTGATTGTAGGTGGTATTGTTTTAGGCCTTACTGCTTTAATCATTTACGAGATTTACTAATATATTCTTTAGCAGCAGCATATAACAATCCTGCAACAAGACCAAAAAGAGCCCATAAATTATTTCCAAACCAATTAACAACCTTACCCGTAGCAGAAAGAAGCGGTGGTCCCGGTGTTAGTCTTACTCTTTGTTGCTTTGTGGTTTATTCTACGAGGCGATTTGTTGTATGTCTTTCCGTGTGTCATTTTGTTCTTGTGTTTTTCAGTCCTTTTAGTATTGCGATTACCTCGCTTGGGGAAGAGAGAGCTAATCTTAGTGCTTTTCGTACATTTGTTCGGTTTGTGCTTGTTTAGATTTGTCGGTTTCCTCTTCCTCTTGGTGTCTGGGAAGGGCTGCGGTTTGTGATTGTGGCACTCCCTGGACTTTTCTCTTACCTTTTTTTCCAAGTAATTTAGCAAGTTTATATAGTTGTTTCTTAACCCATTCTTTGGCTCCACCCTGTGATGGTGGCTTTGATGGTGTTACTGCCCTACCAACAGGCAGAATAACAGCCTCAACGACCACCCCTATAATCATACCAATGGCTGTCAAAACACTAACTATGGTGATGCCTTGTTCCCTGAATAAGGTCCTCAGTCTCTCACCAAGAGTAGTATCTTCTTTCAAAACTTTATTTATAGTTTATTTTATCCTGTTTATCTGACCATGCAATGCTTCTTTGTTTGCAGTGACTGCTTCAAGTCGAGCAGCCCTTTCATCCTCAAGACTTTTTAATCGGGCAGTGATGGTTTGTCTGTCGGTTTCATCTTTAGCTTCTTGTAAATTACATTGTTCTTTTGTGATGTCTTTATCGATGTCAGTGAGTTTGGCTAAGTTGTTGGTGAGTTCACCGCAATTGGTTTGCAGGGCTTTGTCTAACCCTTGTATTTCATGCAGGGTAAGTCCTTCTGTTTGTGTATATTTATTAGCAATATCAGGTAACTCAAACCCCAAATCATTTACCATTGTTGTTTCTAATGATGTTACAGCACCATGTAACTCTCCCACTGTATTTTTTATATCTCTGTATTTCATCGGCACTGGAAAAATCTTGCAAAGGGATTTGCTCCACGGCATGAGACACCTCATCCAGAGAGGAGGATAAAGCCTGTCTTGCCTTCTGTGAGATCGGAGCAGTGCCACTTTTGTAATTGGGGAGATTCAGGTACTGTCGTATGGCCCTGTGTGCCACCACGCCCCACAACTTTATCATATTTGTTCGCTAAAGAACCCAGAGAAAGAAAGGACACTGTACCCTGCTTTGCGGTAAGTCTGATTTCCTTGTCACCATCAACCCAATAACGGGTCTTCCCATCATCAGATAATTTGAACTGGTCATAGTCAAGTTCATCTGGGGTCATGTTGTAACCCTTGGCTATTTCACCATAAAATGTTTTTACAAGTGACTTCTTCCGGGCCTCAATGGAAGAATGTCTTAATTCACCCCGTAGATCTGCAAGGCAATCTGGTTTGTTATGATCCTCTGATCAACATCAGTAGACACCATAGGCCAATCAATATCATCAATGTCATCTGTTTCATCATGAATATCATCTGCGTCGAAATCAAAGTCATATCCTCCTTCCGCCATTTTGAATTATTTATTTATTTTTTTTTAAATATAATTTGACCAAAAAGAAATACCCACGGGCCACGGCTCACTCACCTGAGTGACATAGCCACTGCAGATATGCAGATGTTATGCAACATTTTTCCAATCCTATCATCGCAATTAATGAAAAAAATCATTTGAGCAGTTCTTAGTTTTGAAGAAGAATATATGGGCCTGACAGTCAATGAAGGGTGATCATTTGAACAAACTATCAATCACATTTCAACAGTAGGATCAATATGAAATTTGGTGGAAATTGTTATGCAACATTTTTCCAATCCTATCATCGCAATTAATGAAAAAAATCATTTGAGCAGTTCTTAGTTTTGAAGAAGAATATATGGGCCTGACAGTCAATGAAGGGTGATCATTTGAACAAACTATCAATCACATTTCAACAGTAGGATCAATATGAAATTTGGTGGAAATTGGCAAAGTGGTTTCATTTTATACATATAAACAGCACAGAGGCAGAGAAATATAATAAACATAAACAAGATGGCAGCCACCTTAGATTTCCAATCAGAACGGTTTTAGCTACTGTTGATCTACAAGTCACCTCGATACTTCCAATATAAATGTATATGGCCCATACAAATGCATGGGAAAGCAAATTTGACCTTGCCGTAACAAGGTCAAATGTCAATGTACGACCATTATTTTAGCAATTATGGTAGACCTACCGCCCCGATGATTTTTGCAAAGTTTCAGCCAAAAGGCATCCTTGGTTCTGGAGAAGATTTTTAAAGGTTTTTACCATTCATGGGCATGACGGCCATCTTGGTCAACGGACCGTGATCATTTTAGCAATCTTTTGTTCCCCCAACCTAAGGAACCTCCATATGAAATTCAAGCAAAATTGGCTCAGGGGCTTCAGAGGCGAAGTCTTTTGAAAATGTTAACGGACGAACGGAGGCACGGACGGACGGAAGCACGGACGGACGACGGACGAAAAGTGATCACTACCTCATCCTGAGCATAGCTCAGGTGAGCTAAAAATGTCTGCATACGGAAACAAACTCAATCCTTACAGAAAAATAAGAGAACCTCTTGGTGTAAAAGGGAATCGCCAAAGCGTTGTAATCACTAACAATCCCAGCACTATTGATCAAAACCAACAGCTGCATGTAAGATTTCCCAATCTGAGTAATAACGATGACATTATCCCTCAGAGTGTGCTCCTTGCTTTTGCAAATCAAGATAACCAGCAAAGATGCCAATGAAACAGTATACCAGAATCTAGGTACAGCGATTGTCAAGAAAACAACAATTAGAGGGCCATGATGGCCCTATATTGCTCACCTGAGAATCACAGCACTCAGGGAGAATATGACTTAATCAGAGGAACATTTCTGCAAAATTATTTTGAAATCAGGCCATAGGCCTAGGAGGAGATGTTGTTTAAAGGTTTTTCTATTTTTAGCTCTGGTGGTCATTTTGTTCAGCAGAGCAAAACCATTTTAGCAATTTTGGTAAAGGGGTATTAGAGGAACATTTCTGTGAAATTATTTTGAAATCGGGCCCTTGGCCTAGGCGGAGATGTTGTTTAAAGATTTTCTTTTTTTTTTCTCTGGATGCCGTTTTGTTTAGCAGAACGGCACCATTTTAGCAATTTTGGTAGAGGCTCACTCAAGAAACATTCCTGTAAAATTATTTCAAAATCCATTACCCGGTTTAGGAGGAGATGTCTTTTAAGTAAATTGTTGACAGACGCATGACAGTCTATGCCCTTTTTCTATTTTTAGCTTTGGTGGCCATTTTGTTAAGCCAAAGGGAACCATTTTAGCAATTTTGGTCAAGGGACATAAGAGGAACATTTCTGTGAAATTATTTTGAAATCCGTTCATAGGCCTAAGAGATGTTGCAATTTTGAATACCTGTGTCACTGTGATGCCTCCCATCAAGTTTCAGCTCAATCGGACTTAGGGTTTGGGAGATGTCGTTTGAAGAATTTCAAGATGGCCGCCATGGTGGCCATCTTGGATATCGGAACGGAACGATTTTAGCAAATCTGAATCTCCATGTTGCCACAATGCCTTCTACTAAGTTTCAGCTCAATCCAACTTATGGTTCTGGAGGAGATGTCACAAATGTGAAAAGCTAACGACGGACGATGGACGATGGACGACAGACGACGGACAACAGGCCATTGCATAAGCTGACCTGGAGCAAAGCTCCAGGTAAGGTAATAATCAATATTAATCATTCTGTGTCTAATGGACCCTTTGATATGGAGAGGAATACATATATTTTGTGACACTGGACCTCAGTGAAGTTCGTTCATATGTGTAATTCAATGGACTCCCTTTCTGTAAATTCATGTGGAGGTTATGCTATTCTATGGACTCCAATGGAGAGAAATATGCATTACATATACAATGTTACAGACCCCTCAGTGGAGAAGTGTTAAACCTGGTTCTATGGACTCCCTTGTGGAGACGGCTATTGTATGATGGACTCCTTGATGGAGAAATCATAACATTTTTAGTCTCCTGAATATGGCATGTATATTATTGAAAATTTTGAAACAAGAGGGCCCAGAGTGCCCCAATTCGCTCACCTGAGTGTCATTGTCTCTAGTATATTCTAAAAGACTATGATTTCTCCTCATAGGACTATGTATGTTTAAAATTTGTTGAAAAGAATATTTTCAGATGACAGGCTGGTGGGTGCTGGACAGAAGCATGATCACATGGTGCCTTATTGTTGAATAGGCATGTGAACTAGATGAAGCTATGTAACCAAATATCAAAGGCCACGGCCTTCTGGTTTCTGACAAAAAGATTTTTAAAGGTTTTCTAGCAGAAGGCTTGGCTAGAGCACTACCAAAGGCTTCTCAACGTTGAGTTTGACTGGGACCCAGACCACCTGTCTTATCAACCACCAGTGGAAGGCCCACCCATCCCAATCACCATTGATATGGTTAAGAAGGCTATCTCACAGATGAAGGCAGGCAAAGCACCGGGCCCATCAGGCATAGTGGTGGAAATGATACAAGCAGCTGGTGACATGGGCGCCTCCATGATCCGTGACCTCGCAGCTGCAATCATTCGTGATGGCAAGGTACCCTCTGACTGGGAGCAGAGTTTCATTGTCTGCCTCTACAAGGGAAAGGGGGACGCATTGGAAAGGGGCAACTACCGCAGTCTCAAGCTGACAGAGCAGGTTATGAAAATCTTGGAGAGGATTGTGGATGGCCTCATCAGACAGTTGGTGTCAATCGATGATTCCCAGTTTGGCTTCGTCCCAGGCAGAGGCACTACAGATGCAATCTTTGTTGTCAGGCAGCTGCAAGAGAAGTATCTAGCTGCCAACAAGAGACTCTACATGGCTTTCATAGACCTGGAGAAGGCGTTTGATCGAGTACCTCTGAAGGTCATCTGGTGGGCGCTGAGAAAACTTGGTGTGGAGGAGTGGATTGTGCGACTGGTGCAGGGGATGTATGCAAATGCGCGGAGCCATGTCCGTGTTGGTGAGGGGTACAGTGAATAGTTTGAAGTGAAGGTTGGTGTTCACCAAAGATCAGTACTCAGCCCACTGCTCTTCATCATTGTGCTTGAAGCCTTATCACGAGAGTTCCGCTCTGGGGTCCCCTGGGAAGACCTCTATGCTGATGACCTTGTTATCATCACTGAATCGCTTGAGGAATGTGTCAGGAGGCTCTTGACATGGAAAGAAGCAATGGAGAAGAAAGGACAAAATGCAGGAAAGACAAAGATTATGACCTGCGGTACGGGACTGGACCTCCTGCAGAGTTCAGGCGAGTTTCCATGCGCCGTCTGTCGCACTGGAGTGGGCAGCAACAGCATCTTCTGCAATGGCTGCAAGCACTGGGTGCACAAGAAATGCAGCAGGCTCAAGCGCTTGAAAAATGACCCTGACTACAGATGTACACGGTGCCAGGGAACAACACGCCCCATGGATGGCAGACCACAGAATTGAAGTCCAAGTCGGACCTGACAAGCTTGAGGTGGTAGCTTCCTTTTGCTACTTAGGAGACATGCTTCTCAGCAGCAGGTGGCTGTGAACTTTCAATCACAACATGTGTGAAAACCGCCTGGAAGAAGTTAAAGGATCTGCTACCAGTTCTTTCTTCACGCCACCTCTCTTTCAAAATGTGTGGGCGTGTGTACAGCTCTTGTGTGCGGAGCGCCATGCCAGCGAGACTTGGCCATTGACAAAGCCAAACCTCCAGCATCTGCAGCCAAACGACAGGGCAATGAACAGACAGATCTGCAATGTCAGACCGCAAGACATTGTCACCACCAGGTCCAATGAGCTACTTGTGCGGCTTGGCATTGAGGATCTGGACCTCATTCTGCAGGAGAGAAGACTCCGATGGTATGGACATGTGGAACGCTCCAATGGTGCAGTCAAGACAGCCTTTGACATACAGGTTGATGGAAAGCGTGGGCCTGGGAGGCCCAAGATGACATGGAAACAGCTGACAGAGAGGGATTGCAGAGAGTGGAAGCTCTCAGCCATCAACCCTCATGACAGACATACCTGGAGATCTGGTGTGAGATCCAATAGGGTCGATTTTAGCTATGTTTGATCTACAAGTCACCCCGATGCTTCCTACCAAGTTCAAAGTCAATAAGCCTTTCGATTCCAGAGAAGAAGCTAAATTTTCAAGATGGCCACTATGGCAGACATCTTGGACTTCCGATCATAAAGAAGTGACTTCTCCCTCCTGGGTAAATAGGGAGAAGTTTGCTGCGTCTAGGGAGGAGTGCTTTCAGATGGAGGGCACACGACAGAAGCATGGCTATATTATAAGCTCATATGAGCCTTTGGCTGATTTGTTTTTCCTATACTTCAATATCGGACCAAACAATAACAAAACAAAAATAAACAACCAAAAAAAAAAAAAAAGAGGGCCATGATGGCCCTGTAACGCTCACCTGAGCAACATAGCACTTTGAGAGCCTGATCTAGAACTGATCAAGGCAAACATTCTGATCAAAGTTCAAAATGATTATATTAACAAGTAAGACAATGTAGCATGTCTAATCGACTGTGAAATAAAGGTCAAGGTCAAATATGGATGACTGCACTCAAGAGGCCATGCTAAGATGTATGCATGTACTAAGTATCACTGGCTGTAGGAGCAATAGTTACTGAGAAACTGACCTAAACACAAACACTTCACAAGTACCAAATATCACTCTGTAGGACCAATAATTACTGAGAAACTGACCTAAATGGAAAAACTTAAGAGAGTCACTGGACAGAAAACTATACATCACCTTGAAATCATCAAGACAAACATTTTGAGCAAGATTCATGATGATCACTTCAAAAATGTGACCTCTAGAGCATCAACAAGGTTTTCCTTTGATTTGGCCAGGTGAACTAGTTTTTGATATCAAGTGACCCAGTTTTAAACTAGACCTAGAAATCATCAAGACAAACATTTTGAGCAATATTTATGATGATTATTTCAAAAATGTGACCTCTGGTGTTAACAGTTTTCTGCTAATTTTGCCAGGTCACCTAGTTTTTGACCTCATGTGACCCAGTTTCAAACTTGACCTAGAAATCATCAAGACAAACATTTTGAGCAAGATTCATGATGATTGCTTCAAAAATGTGACCGCTAGAGTGTTTACAAGGTTTTCTGCTGATTTGGCCAAGTGACCTAATTTTTGACCCCAAGTGACCCAGTTTCAAACTTGACCTAGAAATCATCAAGAAAAACATGTTGAGCAAGATTCATGATGACTGCTTGAAAAATGTGACCACTAAAGTGTTAACAAGGTTTTCTGCTGATCTGGTCAGGTGATCTAGTTTTTGACCCCAGGTGACCCAGTTTCGAACCTGACCTAAAAATCATCAAGACAAACATTTTGAGCAAGATTCATGATGATTGCTTTAAAAAATGTGACCGCTAGAGTGTTAACAATGTTTTCTGCTGATTTGGCCCAGTGACCTAGTTTTTTACTCCAAGAGACCCAGTTTCGAACCTGACCTAGAACTCATCAAGACAAACATTTTTAGCAAGATTCATGATGATTGCTTGAAAAATGTGACCGCTAGAGTGATAACAAGATTTTATGCTGATTTGGCCAGGTGACCTAGTTTTTGACCCCAGGTGTTCCAGTTTCGAACTTGACCTAGAAATCATCAAGACAAACATTTTTAGCCAGATTCATGATGACTGTTTGAAAAATGTGACCGCTAGAGTGTTAACAAGGTTTTCTGCTGATTTGGCCCGGTGACCTAGTTTTTGAACCCACGTGACCCAGTTTCAAACATATCCTAGAACTCATCAAGACAAACATTTTGAGCAAAACTCATGATTATTGCTTCAAAAATGTGACTGCTAGAGTGTTAACAAGGTTTTCTGCTGGTTTGGCCTGGTGACCTAGTTTTTGACATCACGTGACCCAGTTTCACTTGACCTAGAAATCATCAAGACAAACATTTTGAGCAAGATTCATGATGATTGCCTGAAAAATGTGACCGCTAGAGTGTTAACAAGGTTTTCTGCTGATTTGGCCCGGTGACCTAGTTTTTGACTCCAAGTGACCCAGTTTCGAACTTGACCTAGAAATCATCAAGACAAACATTTTGAGCAAGATTCATGAAGATTGCTTGAAAAATGTGACCACTAGAGTGTTATCAAGGTTTTCTGCTGATTTGGCTCGGTGACCTAGTTTTTGACTCCAAGTGACCCAGTTTCGAACTTGACCTAGAAATCATCAAGACAAACATTTTGAGCAAGATTCATGATGATTGCTTCAAAAATGTGGCAGCTAGAGTGTTAACAAGGTTTTCTGCTGATTTGGCCCGGTGACCTAGTTTTTGACCCCAAGTGACCCAGTTTCAGTCTGACCTAGAAATCATCAAGACAAACATATAGAGCAAGATTCATGATGATTGCTTCAAAAATGTGACCGCTAGAGTGTTAACAAGGTTTTCTGCTGATCTGGCCCGGTGACCTAGTTTTTGACCCCAAGTGACCCAGTTTCGAACTTGACCTAGATTTAATAGAGGCAAACATTTTGAGCAAGTTTCATCAAGATTGGGTCAAAACTATGACCTCTAGAGTATTAAAGAGTTTTTCCTTTGATTTGACCTGGTGACCTAGTTTTTGACCCCAAGTAACCCAGTATCGAACTTGACCTAGATTTCATAGAGGCAAACATTCTGACCAAGTTTCATCAACATTGGGTCAAAACTGTGACCTCTAGAGTGTTAACAAACTAATTGTTGACAACGAACGACAGACGACGGATGACGGACGACGACGGACGACGGACGACGGACATAGGGTGATGACAATAGCTCACCCTGAGCTTTTGCTCAGGTGAGCTAAAAAAAAATGCTGCAAGAAATTTTTTTTTTGTAAACCTTTAACTTGTTATATACTGATTTTATTTTTGTTCTTCAAGGGAGCCAACTCAGATGAGTATAAAAAAAAAAAATCCAAAAAGAATTATGTTTTGTAAGTTTTGATATTAGTCAAGCTTCTTAATTCTGTATCATTTAATACATGTATTTATAAAGATTTAATAATGGCAACATTTCCTTGCAAATCTAATAAAAGAGGCATAACTCTGCCAATATTTGGTGCACTGTAACCTCAAAATAATATGTGCTGCTCCACATCATATTGTAACTATTTATGAAGTTTCAGCTTGATGGGATGTAAACTGTAGGAGGATTTAGATGGAAATGAAAAATTAATAGAAATTTTTCAAAGATGTTTAACTCTGCTAATATTTGGTGGATTTTTACCTTGAAACAATATGCGCTGCTCCACATCATGGTCTAACTACAAATCAAGTTTCAGCTTGATCGGATGTAAACTGTAGGAGGAGTTAGCCGGAAACGAAAAGTTTATAGAAATTTTCAAAGGGGCATAACTCTGCCAATATTTGGTGCACTGTAACTTCGAAATAATATGCACTGCTCCACATCATCGTGTAACTATTTATGAAGTTTCAGCTTGATCGGATGTAAACTGTAGGAGGATTTAGCCAGAAACGAAAAAATTAATAGAAATTTTCAAAGGGGTATACAGGGTTCGCACTAGGATTTTTTTTTCTTTCGCCACCATTTTCGCCAATTTGATTTTTTTTGCGCCATTTTCTTTAACTTTGAGCCAGATTTTGAGCCAAATTTTGGCCATTATTTGCCAAAAAATTATCTTATCAGAAAAAGGTGTTCGTTTATTGATTTCTATAATTGCAGCAGTAGATTCAAGAATCAGTATAGTGTGAAATGTGTGGGTGACTTGAAATTAATTCTCACACTGATTTTTAAACCTTCTGCTGTAATTAATTAATTACAATGTCATGAATTAATAATAAAGTTCTATTTAATGCATTTTATTGAAATACTGTTATAACTATCTAGCTAACTAGCAAAATTACATGACATATACTTTTATAAGACAGCCACCTTTCCACATCAACCCTCACTGTTTAAAATCTGTCTCAAAGGTGGCTCTCTTACACAGGTTTCACTGTAAATGTTGATTTCACCTGACTGTGGTTTACAATGTAAATGCAGCCTAACTTAAAGTTAGGCAGCTGCATTTACAATGTAAACCACAGTCACTTTTAGCAAGATAAAACACTTGAAGCTTAATAAAACTTGCAATTAAAATATGTCTATTTCACATGAGACTACATTTAGACTGGGAACCACTTTGACACCGTTGCATGTGGCTGTGATTCCCAGTGTAAATGCAGCCTAAGATGAAACACTTGAAACTGCAATCAAAAGGTTTTCAGAAACTTCGTCCAGATTTCTTTCCAAATGTCCCCAGTAGCCAGAATTTGATTAGTAGACCTAGGATATGAACTCTTACTTTATATGAATGACTGGTTTTGATGAGTTGAACCAACATACTTTAAGCACATTATTTCAACATATTTTTGTCACATTTAAGGCACCTTATTTCACCATGCACTTTTGTCACACAGACACACTATTACTGTAGAATTTTTCTCTCACATTTAGAAGCCCACTTGCTGAATGCTCTGGTGAAGTTGAATTTCCTCCTGTCAGGGCCTTCGATTGATATCATCATAAGGTTCTCCAAATTGTCTATACCAATGCGATTTCTGATGGCTGTTTTGATTAGGTTTTGTCGTGAGAATCCCCGTTCACAGTCCACTGTTGAGACCGGAGAGACCAGGAGTCTCCTTGCTCCCTGTGCTATATTCGGATACTGCTCCTCATGCTTGGCTCCATACTGGGCTACGTCTTTTGTTGTCTGGAGGGTCTGATGGCCATTCTCTCTCTTCTTCTCGACAAACCGCATGAAGCTCTTCATCTCTTCCATATTGTCATCTTGTCTCAGGTAGGCAGATACCTTCTTCATGTCATTCTCTTTGTTGTCCACTCTGATGGCTGGGTTGAACAGTCTGGTCAAGCTGGTCAGTGTAGTGGCATCATCTGTTGCTGTAAATCTCTGTTTGAGGTTCTGTATGACTAGGTCTGTGAAGGAGTCACATGCTGAAAGGGCCTCTTTCCGCTGCTGTACACCATCCCTAACAGTGTGTGGTCCAAACTGGAACGTGCACAGCCCATCATCATCCTCAGTTGGAGTAGTTGGCACAGAGGAAACAAACTTCCGTAACGTGGCACCGGTCTTGGTTTCCTTCAGCTCTCTGATCGTCTCAATGGTTGCCTCCAACAGCGGGTTTACGTCTGTGAAGTCCAGGTCACTCCTCTGATACATCTTGGACAGTCTGGAGAGGTGGTCCATCACATCAGCCAAGTAGTGGGCGACATATAAGAACTTGTAGGAGGTGATTGGCTTATGTAGACACAACGCCTTCCCAGATGACTCTTCCAGGAACAGGGACACCAGAGAGTTGTAGTTCTGGAGCAGAGCTTGGAGGGCACCATCAAAGCTGAGCCATCGGGATGAGACTCCGACATCAATTCCTGATTGGTAGTTTCGGCGGAGCGTCATGAATATTGAGAACGAAAGGCGTGGAAAGTGGGCGGTGCTACTGTCAAACTGCTCATCACGGCACTTGATCTTATATCTCTTTCATCAAATTCAGCTACCGTTTTCTGATCGATAATTGAGTTGTTTATTGGCGAATTAAACAATCAAGGAAGGTGCAATAGACACGCGCGACAATTATATGGCTCAGTAGCGGGTAATTCAGGCGATTTCTTTTTTTTCGCCACTTGTTTTCGCCAATTTATGATTTTTTGCGCCAAATTTTATTTTTCTGCGCAAATGGCGACAATTGCGATCGGTAAAGCGAACCCTGAGTGGGGTGGTGGGGGCAGCAGTGGTGTCCTCCACAGCAGCCTTGAATGATTCTGGGTTGTCGACATCGGTGATATATACGAAAAGTGGGGTTCTGCGATAAAACTCATATACAGAGCCCTGTGGGCTCTGTACTCTGCTTCAGCCACTTGAAATTAGTCTTTGAACCTACTTTGTAGGTTCTCTTCTTCAGTTTTATTGACAAATCATAAAAAATGCGGTAATTTTGTCTGTAGGCCCTGTGGGAAATTGATTGGCCTATGGTGTCTACTGATGTTGATCAGAGGATCATAACAAACCAGATTGCCTTGCAGATCTACGGGGTGAATTAAGACATTCTTCCATTGAGGCCCGGAAGAAGTCACTTGTAAAAACATTTTATGATGAAATAGCCAAGGGTTACAACATGACCCCAGATGAACTTGACTATGACCAGTTCAAATTATCTGATGATGGGGAGACCCGTTATTGGGTTGTTGGTGACAAGGAAATCAGACTTACCGCAAAGCAGGGTACAGTGTCCTTTCTTTCTCTTTAGCGAACAAATATGATAAAGTTGTGGGGCGTGGTGGCACACAGGGCCATACGACAGTACCGTATATCTCTGCTAATATTTGGTGGACTGTTACCTTGAAATAATATGCGCTGCTCCACATCATGGTCTAACTACATATCAAGTTTCAGCTTGATTGGATGTAAACTGTAGGAGGAGTTAGCCGAAAACGAAAGGTTTACAGAAATTTTCAAAGGGGCTAACATTTGGTGGACTATAACCTTGAAATAATATGCGCTGCTCCACATCATGGTCGAACTATAAATGAAGTTTCAGCTTGATCGGATGTAAAATGTAGGAGGAGTAAACCGGAAATGAAAAGTTTATAGAAATTTTCAAAGGGGCATAACTCTGCAAACATTTGGTGGACTCTAACCCCGAAACAATATGCACTGCTCCACATCATGGTCTAACTATATACCAAGTTTCAGCTTGATCGGATGTAAACTGTAGGAGGAGTTAGCTGGAAACAAATAAGTTTACGGACAGACGGACGCCATACCCGTAACATAATACGTCCCATTTTTAAACGGGCATATAAAAAGTCGAGATGACCATTGAAGGCGTACCAAATCAGCTGTACAGCCACGGCATGCGATCGAATCAACAGTGGGATGAAATCAATAAATACTTTGCTTTGATGTCAAAGAGAGATAAAGAGACAAGCCAAGTGGCAAAAGATTTATGTTTCAGCGATACTAACCTAGGAAAGTATCTCACTGATCGTTATGCACTGTGGCTTCACTTGCCCTCAATCAATGATAACTGGTTGCAAGGCAGTGGCAGGAGAATAGAAAATGCAAGCGAAGGTGTTACTATACAAATTGAAAACAAGAGCTCCGCCAAGCGGGGCATTATACGCCCGTGGCAAGTAAAAAGATGTTGCACATAAACTGGCTCCTGTATAATCGAGTCTGGATATAAACTGTAAGTGGAATTACAAAAAAAAAACAAATAAAAAAATTTCATTTGGTGGACAACCTAAGGGTCCAAGCTGGCCCAGAAATTAAGGAAGAAGTGACTTCTCCCTCCTGGGAAAACTGGGAGAAGTTTGCTGCATCTAGGGAGAAGTGCTTTCGGATGGAGGGCATACAACAGAAGCATGGCTATATTATAAGCTCATATGAGCCTTTGACTGATTTGTTTTTCCTATATCGGAATAAACAATAATAAAACAAAAATAAACAACCCAAAAAAAAAAACAAGAGGCTAACGGGCCACGGGTCGCTCACCTGAGTGACATAGCCACTGCAGATATGCAGATGTTATGCAACATTTTTCCAATCCTGTCATCGCAACTAATGAAAAGATCATCATTAAAGCAGTTCTTAATTTTGAAGAAGAATATATATGGCATGCCAGTCAATGGAGCGTGATTATTTGAACAAACTCTAAATGGTGGCCAGCTTGGATTTACGATCGGCACGATTTTAGCTAATTTTGATCTACGAGTCACCCGAAAGCTTCCTACCAAGTTTCGAGTCAACTGGCCTTTCGGTTCAGGAGAAGAAGCGAAAAATAGATTTTCAAGATGGCTGCCATGGCGGCCATCTTGGATATCCGACTGGCACGATTTTAGCTATTTTTGATCTACAAGTCACCCCAATGTCTCCTACCAAGTTTGGAGTCAATTGGTCTTTCGATGCAGGAGAAGAAGCTAAATATGGATTTTCAAGATGGCGGTCATGGTGGCCATCTGGGATTTCAGATCAGAACGATTTTAGCTATATTTGATCTACAAGTCACCCTGATGCTTCCTACTCAGTTTCGAGTCAAGTGACTTTTGGGTTTAGGAGAAGCGAAAAATAGATTTTCAAGATGGCCGCCATGGTGGCCATCTTGGATTTACGATCGGCATGATTTTAGCTAGTTTTGATCTACAAGTCACCCAAATGCTTCCTACCAAGTTTCGAGTCAAATGGCCTTTCGGTTCAGGAGAAGAAGCGAAAAATAGATTTTCAAGATGGCTGCCATGGCGCCCATCCTGGTTTTACGATTGGCACGAATTTAGCTATTTTTGATCTACAAGTCACCCAGATGCTTCCTAGCATGTTTGGAGTCAACTGGCCTTTCGGTTCAGGAGAAGAAGCGAAAATTAGATTTTCAAGATGGCTGCCATGGTGGCCATTTTGGATTTCCGATAGGCACGAGTTTAGCTATTTTTGATCTATAAGTCACCCCAATGCTTCCTACCAAGTTTGGAGTCAACTGGCTTTTGGGTTTAGGAGTAGAAGCGAAAAATAGATTTTCAAGATGGTGGCCATGGCGGCCATCTTGGATTTCCCATTGGCACGATTTTAGCTATTTTTGATCTACAAGTCACCCTGATGCTTCCTAGCAAGTTTGGAGTCAATTGGCCTTTCGGTTCAGGAGAAGAAGCGAAAAATAGATTTTCAAGATGGTGGCCATGGTGGCCATCTGGGATTTCGGATCAGAACGATTTTAGCTATATTTGATCTACAAGTCACCCTGATGCTTCCTACTCAGTTTCGAGTCAAGTGACTTTTGGGTTTAGGAGAAGAAGCGAAAAATAGATTTTCAAGATGGCCGCCATGGTGGCCATCTTGGATTTACGATCGGCATGATTTTAGCTAGTTTTGATCTACAAGTCACCCAAATGCTTCCTACCAAGTTTCGAGTCAAATGGCCTTTCGGTTCAGGAGAAGAAGCGAAAAATAGATTTTCAAGATGGCTGCCATGGCACCCATCCTGGTTTTACGATTGGCACGAATTTAGCTATTTTTGATCTACAAGTCACGCCGATGCTTCCTAGCACGTTTGGAGTCAACTGGCCTTTTGGTTCAGGAGAAGAAGCGAAAAATAGATTTTCAAGATGGCTGCCATGGTGGCCATTTTGGATTTCCGATAGGCACGATTTTAGCTATTTTTGATCTATAAGTCACCCCAATGCTTCCTACCAAGTTTGGAGTCAACTGGCTTTTGGGTTTAGGAGTAGAAGCGAAAAATAGATTTTCAAGATGGCGGCCATGGCGGCCATCTTGGATTTCCGATTGGCACGATTTTAGCTATTTTTGATCTACAAGTCACCCTGATGCTTCCTAGCAAGTTTGGAGTCAATTGGCCTTTCGGTTCAGGAGAAGAAGCGAAAAATAGATTTTCAAGATGGCGGCCATGGCGGCCATCTTGGATTTCCGATCGGCACGATTTTAGCTACTTTTGATCTACAAGTCACCCTGATGCTTCCTAGCAAGTTTGGAGTCAATTGGCCTTTCGGTTCAGGAGAAGAAGCGAAAAATAGATTTTCAAGATGGCAGCCATGGCGGCCATCTTGGATTTCCGATCGGCACGATTTTAGCTATTTTTGATCTACAAGTCACCCTGATGCTTCCTAGCAAGTTTGGAGTCAATTGGCCTTTCGGTTCAGGAGAAGAAGCGAAAAATATGTTTTCAAGATGGCGGCCATGGTGGCCATCTTGGATTTCCGTTCGGAATGATTTTAGCTATTTTTCATCTACAAGTCGCCCCGATGCTTCCTACCAAGTATCAAGTCAATTGGCCCAGGGGTGTAGGAGGAGTAGGCTTTTAAAGCAATTGTTGACGCCGCACGACGCACGACGGACGACGGACATTGACTGACCACAAGAGCTCACCATGAGCACTTCGTGCTCAGGTGAGCTAAAAAAAATGCTGCAAGAAAGTTTTTTGCAAACCTTTAACTTGTTTTATACTGATTTTATTCTTTTGTTCTTCAAGGGAGCCAACTCAGAAGAGTATTAAAAAAAAAAAAATCCAAAAAGAATTATGTTTATAAATTTTGATATTAGTCAAGCTTCTTAATTCTGTATCATTTAATAAATGTATTTATAAAGATTTAAAAATGGCAACATTTCCTTGCAAATCTAATAAAAGAAGATGTAAAAAAAAATATAAATAACTTGCCCATATGGCCATAACTTTAGTTATTTGCAAAAAATATACCTATTATATTATATTACATGCATAACCAAGAAATACCATGATTTCTACCAGACATAAAACTGGTATTTTCCTTGTTTTCTAAGAAGAAATATTTACTCTTAGCCGGGGAAATAAATCTCTTTAACCCCGGAACTACTTTTTTTTGTAACATATGGACAGCCTTGATTTTGACCCTGCTGTCAATATCATTTAGGATAAAAACAAAAGCTATCCTAAATATATTATTTATTACTACGCCGACCCAAAACAAAAATGACAGCGTAAGCAAACTGGCAGATTAGACTTGCCATAAAAGCCTCTTAAATGGTGTACTCTATTGCGGTAAAATGCATGTAATATACAGTTTATTCATTTCTCCTATTTTAAATATGGGATTTATAAACTCGGGAGGTAAAAAAATCCGATAAAGAAACTTGTGCTTCGCACTCGTTTCTTTATCGGATTTCTTTTACCTCCCTCGGTTTATAAATGCCATATTTAAAATAGGAGAATGAATAAAGTCTATATATTACAGATGAAATTAATAAACTTTACTGCAGATATGAAGCCCGACACCATGCAAGTATGACTAAGACATTGGGTAACTGTTTTATGAATTTTTATGTTATTATCGTGTCAAGATTTTTTAATGTGACCAACCAACCTAAGCTGATGAATGATTTAGAAGATCTTTTTATCAATCATGCCTTGACAAGTGTTTGTTGTGAGTTGTATTAAGTATGGGATGTACCTGGCGCAATTTACTGCTATTCTTACAACTGCAAGGCATATTGATTTTAATAAAAATAAAAATGTAGATAATAAAAATAAAGATGTCGAATGAGCCAACTGTGTTAAATGAACCAGAATTCGGCGGAAGGTGGTGTCGCACCTGCTGGGGCAAAAGTCACAGGAGCCACCATCAGAACGACTAGTTATTAAATAAGTTTATTTCATTCTTAGCAGTGCTAGCTTGGAAAAGTGACAAAAATTAAGACAAGGATTATATGAAAAGCAGATGCACATCTTCAGACTATGGAGAAAACATGTCCAAATTTTTTAAAAAGATTGGTATAAAATTGTATGAGGAGTTGTGCTCACGAGGTACCCTCTGTCTACATATTGAGGGTGAAAAATGACTAAGTTCACAGTGTGGAAAAAAATCTGAGGTTAAGAAAATGACAAAGTTAAAGTGGAAAATGTGACAAAAATAAAAATAAAATCATATCCAACCCATGTGCACTTCTGCAGACCCGGGAGAAAACATGTGCAAAGTTTCAAAAAGACTGGTTTAAAATTTATGAGGCTGCAATGACATGGTACCCACTGTCTATACATCTGAGATCAGTAAATGACAAAGTTCAAAAAGAATAAAAAAGTGACAAAAAATATGGCAAAGATTATATGAAAAGCATGTGCACATCTTCAGACTATGAAGAAAACATGCGCAAAGTTCCAAAAAGATTAGTATAAAATTGTATGAGGAGTTGTGCTCACGAGGTACCCATGCTCACGAGGTACCCACTGTCTATATATTGAGGGCAAAAAATGAAGTTTTTTAAAAGTAAAACGTATTTTAACTATCAATACTTAACCTATAGATAATGTGCTATTCTCTTCTGTTTTCACGCCTTCCACAGAAAAAACGACCTTTCAGTCGTCAATTAAAGTCTTAATCCAGAAGGTCCCTTAGGCAGTTACCTGTGTGACGTAACTCCTCCCGCTCAATTGGTCACGTGTCAGTTTCTTTTATGTGTAAAACAATAGACACAATTAGGAGAGATAAGCGAGGGGGGAGGAGGGACCATAATTGATTATCTAGAGGTTAATTAACGTATTGATAGTTAAAATACGTTTTACTTTTAAAAAACTTCATTTTAACTGCACAATACATTAACCTATAGATAATGTGCTAAAATTTGCAGAATAGGAGGGAGGTGTTCTCCTAATTCTAACACCAAATAAATTATATCCCACCACTTCTGGTTTAAGACTCGGGAAACTCTAAGGAATCAGATACATTCTAACTCTATATTTAATAGAAAGAATGATCTAGATTCACCAATATAACATATCTTTAAGGTGTTATGGTCTTACTACCTTATATGTTAATAGTAGACTCTAGAGGAAGCCAGTTCTCAAGCCTCAGAGACCTAATATTTGCCCCTCCCTCCCCCCCCCCCCCCCCCCCACTCCCTTTTCTTTTTGGGAAACAACTATTGGCTCCAAAAAGAAAAATGAGTCACTGAGACATAACCTTAATATTCCATTTGTAATGTAAGCTCAGGAATATTGTTTGATAATATGTTCGAAACAAAAGTTGTCAAACAGAAGCCTAGACTATAAGTTGTCTATCTTAGAGGCTCAATTTAAATAAGGAAATGTCTTCTCGGTCGAGTTTCCTATAGATAACCGACATATCTAGAGATTTTGGATAAATTCTAGATATGTGAAGATTATCTAATTGTAATAGTCTAAGCTATTAGAATTATAATCTAATTAGAGTCTGTTTAATTGGAGCGATAGGACCGTTTCCGATAAACAGACCATAAACTTGAAATAACCATAATGTTGTATAATTATTCCCCTTTGATCAAATTAAAAGAAGTGGAAATCAAATAATAATTGTGTAGATGGAGTAAACTTAACTGAATTTCAGTTATCCATCAGAAGGAAAGGTATATACAAAATTTATGGTTTAAACTATTGCTAGACTAATTGTATTAACATATTTTTAGACTAAGCAATAAGAGAATACAGAGGTTGCCTAAGTCTGCTGGGAGGAAAAGGCAACCTAAGTCATTGAAAAATACTTTTGTCATTGGACATATTAAGGCGTTTCGTGTCCTGGACAAATTAATAAAGGAAGAGACTGCCAACATCATAACGTAGAGTTTGGCAGACAATAAGAGAGAGTAGAATAAGTCTTATTTTGGCAAAATCTTACCATACTGCTGAGATTAAGCAATAGGAAATAACTGGATAGAATCTTTCTATTGCCAGAAAAGATTGACATGAAAATTACTCCGGAGTACATAATCATGGAAAGCAAGAAATAATTTAAAGTCCACTTTGTAATGACGAATCAAAATGTTCAGACAAAAAGAAGGACTCAGAAAGAATGTAATAGGGCGACAGTCATTCTGTAGAAATATTATACAATAGTACTGATTAATCATCTCTGTAACACTTAACTTATAAGTTCAGAGATAGAGTTACTATTCTGTACGAATATTTAAGAATAGTGAGAATAGATATATAAATACCAAATTAAAATTATACTACAGGGCAAATTCCTGCTATGAATAAAATGTTAAGCGTAACTATTTATTAAGCAAGGAATAACTAAACATATAACTTGTTATAAAATTACTGCCCGTAATTTTATAGATAAATATTCAATAAAATTTTAGAATTGAATATGTATAGTGTAAAAACCTATTTCTGAATAATCGATAATTCCTGAAATACCCAATTACATGCTTGTATAGGAATTCAGGAAGAAATATATAATTATATACTCTCGAGATCTATGCGTAAACCATAGAGAGTTATAATTATAGTAGTGTTACCATGATCCCTAAGGCAAGGGTTAAACATGTATAAATTTGAAATAATATAGGTAATTATTAATAATTACAATCAATTACAATTATTAATTTGTCCAGGACACGACAATTACATAAGCAAGAAATAATTTAAAGTCCACTTTGTAATGACGAATCAAAATGTTCAGACAAAGAGAAGGACTCAGAAAGAATGTAATAGGGCGACAGTCATTCTGTAGAAATATTATACAATAGTACTGATTAATCATCTCTGTAACACTTAACTTATAAGTTCAGAGATAGAGTTACTATTCTGTACGAATATTTAAGAATAGTGAGACTAGATATATAAATACCAAATTAAAATTATACTACAGGGCAAATTCCTGCTATGAATAAAATGTTAAGCGTAACTATTTATTAAGCAAGGAATAACTAAACATATAACTTGTTATAAAATTACTGCCCGTAATTTTATAGATAAATATTCAATAAAATTTTAGAATTGAATATGTATAGTGTAAAAACCTATTTCTGAATAATCGATAATTCCTGAAATACCCAATTACATGCTTGTATAGGAATTCAGGAAGAAATATATAATTATATACTCTCGAGATCTATGCGTAAACCATAGAGAGTTATAATTATAGTAGTGTTACCATGATCCCTAAGGCAAGGGTTAAACATGTATAAATTTGAAATAATATAGGTAATTATTAATAATTACAATCAATTACAATTATTAATTTGTCCAGGACACGACAATTACATAAGCAAGAAATAATTTAAAGTCCACTTTGTAATGACGAATCAAAATGTTCAGACAAAAAGAAGGACTCAGAAAGAATGTAATAGGGCGACAGTCATTCTGTAGAAATATTATACAACAGTACTGATTAATCATCTCTGTAACACTTAACTTATAAGTTCAGAGATAGAGTTACTATTCTGTACGAATATTTAAGAATAGTGAGACTAGATATATAAATACCAAATTAAAATAATACTACAGGGCAAATTCCTGCTATGAATAAAACATTAAGCGTAACTATTTATTAAGCAAGGAATAACTAAACATACAACTTGTTATAAAATTACTGCCCGGAATTTTATAGATAAATATTCAATAAAATTTTAGAATTGAATATGTATAGTGTAAAAACCTATTTCTGAATAATCGATAATTCCTGAAATACCCAATTACATGCTCATATAGGAATTCAGGAAGAAATATATATATATATACTCTCGAGATCTATGCATAAACCATAGAGAGTTATAATTATAGTAGTGTTACCACGATCCCTAACGCAAGGGTTAAACATGTATAAATTTGAAATAATATAGGTAATTATTAATTTAAAGTCATATAGGTTTAAGATATAATTCGTTCTATCTTTAACCAAATATGCAAGAACAGTCACTCATTATTTCTGTATTCGCAGGTAGAAAATGAGTTCTTAGTCATCAAAATTTGTATGGTTGAAATAAAGATAATGGGATCTGAATGGATGTGTCTCCTTGAAATGAGTCAAAAGATAGTATCCATTCAAAAAACTAGAACTTGTTTTTAGCTTAACTTAACAAGCGCAGAGTTGAAAATACTTCCAAGTATTCATATAGTCGTTACGCACTGAATACTGAGAAATCCTGTTAAAATTGTTTAGGAAAATTTTTATCCGTAACATAACATGATGGGTCCATAATGTTAGTTAGATTTAGACCTGGAACATAGCGAGAAAGGTCAATCTAAACATAAAAGCAAGTTAAAAATTATAATTAATGAAGATAGATATATAAATATCGGTTATTATCTCCAAATATTGTCAAATAATCTTAATGGTTTAAAGCGTAAATGCTAAGCGAAAGTTCATTTACCGAATGTATAATCGGACAACTTCTGGTATGTTTGAAATCGTATCACGAAATAGTAAGATCTGACCGGAAACATAGGTGCGGCACTTACTATGTTGTGAAGTTTATATAAACGAACTCTATATTATGAACTGTGACAGTGCATTTCATAACCCATCCAAACGTCTTGAAATGACTTATCATGTCTAAAGTATAATTATTCAGCTTCGGAAAAGATATTTATCTATATAATGGACCTTTATCTTAAAGCGAACGGGATATCAAGATATTAATCTTTCCATTACTTGCAAACAGAACTTGAATTCTTATAGTGAGAAGAACTGTTGATCGCTTTAACCAATGTAACCATAAAAGGGTATAGAGATAATGAAATGTTTCTTATTTCTTTACCGAATCGTAATTAAATATGTTTTCCCCATTGTCTAAACCTACAACGTACAGAGTAGGACAAAGGGATGATTAATTTGAATATAATTACATCTGCTATTTTGAGGTAAACTATCGTTAATTACCCTCTAAGCATTTTATATATATATATAAGATCTATGCCTTCAAAGTGTTTAGACCTAAGAAATAATTGACTGTGACGGTTTCTGAATGGTTACATAGCCAATTAAATAATTAAATAGAAAAACTGTATATAATATGTAATTTAGGCAATAATAATCAGTCACGTACTGGATAAATTAATGCCTTTACTGAATGTCTATCCATTGTCTATTCCAAGGGTCCGAGCAAACTTTGATTGACATGGACTCTTGTTATACATGTAAGTGTAAATAGTAGAGGCATTAGAGCTAGTCTAAGCAAACTATTCCTCAATAATAGATAATGTAGACCTATACTATACATAGATTAAGTCTAGCTGTTTATAAGTTTCACACCTTCCTAAAATAATTTCCAATCGTAATCATAGTAAAATTATTATTCCCAGATGAAGAATCTTCAGCGTAATAAATTCTATAACAGACAAAATTATCTGGCACATTACTGTCGTAGTCTTAGATGATCCAGAAGGAAAATGAAAGGCATGGTAAAGAGCGTATCGAATTATATATGCCTTAATATATGATTGTCTTCTTATTAATTATTTTATTCCAGAATTCAGACAGGGCACGACTGACCTAGACACTTTATATAATTAATCAATAGATAGTATAATATGGAATAACAGCATAACTGACCGGCTATTTTCTATGAACAAAAACAAAAGGAAATATGTACCTCAACTAGAGTTCTATACTAATCGTTGTAATCTATACAGGTAGTAGATATTTATCTAATAAACTCTTAATTTATTAGAGTATAAAGGTAATTTTTTTTTTTTTTTTTTTTTTTTTATAGATTAATTCCTAATTACTAAGGATCAGTGATCTAATTCGTCTAGATTTCTGATACCTTATGAATGTAATATTAATAGAAAGCAGAGAGGCTCGACTGCTACTTTCTATATCTAACTTATTCCCTAGACTGCATGCTGATACATATCGCGAGCATGTAGGAAAACATGGGAGGAAAGAAGAAATAATTAGATTCCGTGTATATTTTTCTTCTTTGGAAATAACGATAATTTTATAGAATTCACCTTTGCCTTGGAGCCGAATAAGGTGAATACCTAAGGAGTTAATCTCTTTCTAGCGAATAAAGAAAGAGATAAGTTATTTTAAATATAGACAGAAGTACCTTCTATACTTAGTCAATGAATTGCGAATTCGATCGTAACCGATAATTCTTAATTCATTTACCAAGAATAAATATATATACATATATCTAGAATTCTAAGTCTAATTCAGAAATGACTGGACAGAATTCTACAATATAAGAGGCTGCTAGGTATTCGAACCCATCGCTGTCATTCTATAACCTGTAACCCAAAGCTAGACATGTCTATGATGCTCTATGAGCAGTAATAGGTTGTTCGAGGACTAGTGACTACTACTCGGTCACTAGTAATCCGACATAATGACCAGACACTAGTCTACATAACTACTGCCCGGTGAAATTCGCTAGAATCGGAAGTTAACCTCTTTCCAGTGAATGAAAGAGAGAAAACATAAGTTAATTTAAAATATTAATAGAATTACACTCCTATAATAAGTCAATGAATTATTTAGAACTAAGTCTAATTCGGGAAAGACTGGACAGAATTCTTTTATATAAGTGGTTACTAGGTATTCGAACCCAACACTGTCATTTTATAACCTATATCCATTGACTTGACTTGTCTATAAAGCTCTATGAACATTAATAGATTGTTTGGGGACTAGTGACTGTTACCCAGTCACTAGTAATCGAACACAATGACCGGACACTAGTCTACGTAACTACTGCCCAGTGAAAAGTCACTAGTAATCCGACGCAATGACTGGACACTATAACTCGTAACTATTGCCCAGTAGACATCACTAGTAATCCGATACAATGACTGGACACTAATACTCATAACTATTGCCCAGTATTATACCCTAATAATTGGACATAATGACCGGACACTAGTACGCATAACTGTTTGCCCAGTTAAGTCACTAATAATTAGACACAATGGCCGGACACTAGTACTCGTAACTGTTGCCCGGTAGAAGTCACTAATAATGCGACACAATGACCGGACACTAGTACTCGTAACTATTGCCCGGTGAAGTCACTAATAATTCGACACAATGACCAGACACTAGTAGTCGTAACTGTTGCCCGGTAGGAGTAACTAGTAATCCGTCACAATGACCGGACACTAGTACCCATGAATAATTGACTGGATGATAAATGTCCGGTGATTTTATCCCTGCTTGAATGCCCGGTGACTGGCTGACCGGTGACTGGTAAGGAATGTCCGGTGATTTCATCCATGCCTGGATGCCCGGTGACTGATGAAGCTGATAATGAATGACCGGTGACTGGTGACTGGTGCCTGTTGGACTTAGACTTATTTTGGATACTTAACATCCATAAGATGCCACCTAGATGGGTCTTACCCCGGGCAGTATAGCCATGTGGGGTGGTGTCCCATCAGTAAAGAATTGTCGTATAACCCATAAGGGTTGACAAGTTCTCTACTAATCAGCTTCTCCACCATAGAAATCTTCGCCAACTTGTAGTTCTCTGCAAGATGTCCAGTAATAGTCCAGGTAAAATATGTCGCATCGCTGAATAACCTGGAACAAAAAGAAACAAGTTAAAATTTTTGACATAAGAACACTACTTCCGAACCGACCGCACACGAGCACTGTGCCGATTATAGCGAGAGTCGTGAAAACGCATGTCATGAAGAGCCAGTCAATAAATACAAGAAATCGACAATCGAAATTTTCAAATAATAACATGGATAGTGAAAGGAGTGATAAAGAAACAAAAGAAACACGAGGATACAGAAATTTAACTGTGAGGAAAAGAAATAATCCGAATTTCTTTCACAGGTAAAAAATCCTTGTTGATTTTCTTTGTCCACAGAAAAGAAACTGACATGTGACCAATTGAGCTGGAGGAGTTACGTCACACAGGTAACTGCCTAAGGGACCTTCTGGATTAAGACTTTAATTGATGACTGAAAGGTCGTTTTTTCTGTGGAAGGTGTGAAAACAGAAGAGAATAGCACATTACCTATAGGTTAATGTATTGTGCAGTTAAAATGACTAAGTTCACAATGTGGAAAAAGTGAAAAAAATAATCTAACAGTAACGTCCAAATCACATGCACATCCTCATACCATGAAGAAAACACATGCAAAGTTTCATAATAATCAGTACAAAACTGTAAGAGGAGTTGCACTCACAAGAGGTACCAACTGTTTATATATAAAGGGTGAAAAATGACTAAGTTCACAATCTGGAAAAAGTGACAAAAAAATAATCTAACAATTATATCCAAACAACATGCACATCCTCATACTATGAAGAAAACATATGCAAAGTTTCAAATTAATCGATACAAAACTGTAAGAGGAGTTGCGCTCACAAGAGGTACCCATTGCCTATATATTGAGGGTGAAAAATGACTATGTTCACAATGTGGAAAAAGTGACAAAAAATGTTCTAACAATTATACCAGAACCACATGCACATCCTCATACCATGAAGAAAACATATGCAAAGTTTCAAAACGATCGGTACAAAACTGTAAGAGGAGTTGCGTTAACAAGAGGTACCCATTGTCTATATATTGAGGGTGAAAAATAACTATAAGTTCACAATGTGGAAAAAGTAACAAAAAATGTTCTAACAATTTTACCCAAACCACATACACATCCTCATACCATGAAGAAAACACATGCAACGTTTCAAAACAATCAGTATAAAACTGTAAGAGGAGTTGCACTCACAAGAGGTACCCACTGTCTATATATTGAGGTGAAAAATGACTAAGTTCACAATGTGGAAAAAGTGATAAAAAATGTTCTAACAATTTTACCCAAACAACATGCATATCCTCATACCATGAAGAAAACACATGCAAAGTTTCAAAACAATCAGTATAAAACTGTAAGAGGAGTTGCACTCACAAGAGGTACCCACTGTCTATATATTGGGGTGAAAAATGACTAAGTTCACAATGAGGAAAAAGTGATAAAAAAATAATCTGTCAAATATATCCAAACCATATGCACATCTTCATACCATGACGAAAACACATGCAAAGTTTCAAAATGATCGGTACAAAACTGTATGAGGAGTTGCGCTCAAAAGACACCCTGGGTAAATGTTGACGGAAAGACGGACAGACAGACGTACGTACGTACGGAAACTTGCACGCCTAAGTCACCCATGCTAAAGCAGGTACGACAATTACAAGAGACAGAAACTCCCAGAGATGCAAAGCCTCCACTGCCCCATATTAATGCGTATAACAATTATGTGCCACTGTGTCTTGTAGGCCTTGCTGGGTTGACGCTATATATTTATTTTAATTGGGGATCTAACTCTGCAGATAATAAATCAGCCAAGCCTGTTAATTTACCACCTGGTAATTTACCACCTGCCACACGTACAGCAGACAGAATGTGACATATTTGAATTTAATTATTTTTAATTTTTATATTGTCATAAAAAAAATGGCGACTATTGATGGAAAGCAAATTGCAAACATGTTATACCACGCTGGCATTGAAACATTGTTAACTATTGGATACGCAGAGATCGGTAGGAAACTATTAAGGAGACCTCCACCCAAAGTTGATTTTAACATGGGGATGTTGGGATGTTGTCTGTGGATATATTATTGGCTATGGCAACCAGAGATATGCAGATTAAACAGGTATAATCCCTGCAGACATTATGAAATAAATTGTTTTATTTATTTTTTCAGTAAGTAATTTTCAAAAAGTAAAAAAATGGCAAGTGCAGTGGCAAAAGCGGTGATGCAGAAGCGGAAAGAAAAAGACATGATAAAGCTGTGGAACAGTTAGAAGCTGCGCATGGAGTAAAAAAAGAACAGAGAGATTAGATTTTAAAAATGAAGAAATGCAAAAGGAACACAATGCAGTACAAACATTTGATGACATGGATCAGGCAATGAAACAATATTATTATATAACTGGTAAACAGATACCTTCAGATATGGCAACTCCATTACCACCTGAGCCGAAGTTGAGTGGTTTTTATACCCCTTCGCCTGATCAGCAGAATAGAGAGATTACATTTGTTGTGATGGGTATGGCAGTAACAGGATTTGTTGCTTATAAGTTTTTGTAGAAGTAAAAAACACAAGAGGCCCACAGGCCACAATTCGCTCACCTGAGTGAAACAGCCATTGCAGATAACATAACAACATTTTTCCAATATTGTCACAGTAACTTATCAACACAGTGGACTGTCTTTATTTAATGCCTAGTACTTCGGGTAAAATTTTCAGATGACATTTTGAAATATTTTTCCCAGAGACTAGGATTTGACATTTCACGCAAATTGTCTCCAACTGAGAAAATTTGCAAGAAATGTCAAATCCTTTTTCCCCTATCAAATAAGAAAAATATCACCAATTTGTCATCCGCTGAATTAGCAAAGAGAGTGGTAAAGGTTAATTTGTATTCTGCTTTTAAAAATCAATGTTAAATATTTCATACATACAGGCCATGTAATAAAATATGACTTTTCCTTATAACCTGCAATGCATCCTCTCCATTACCCTTGGAAACAAAGAACACAAACTGGAGTCATGGGTTTCAGTGGGGCTCTTTAAATAACGTACGTACAGCAAGGCAGTGTACTGGGAAGCATATGCCCTGCCCCCTAGCACTGGAAAAGATTCAAGAAAAGAAGCACAGAATAGATATCCAAGATGGCAGCCATCTTGAATTTCTGATCGGAATCATTTCAGCTATTTTTGATCTACCAGTCATCCCAATGCTTCCTACAAGTTTCAAGTCAATTGGCCTTTGGGTTCACGAGAAGAAGCGAAAAATAGATTTTCAAGGTGGCCATCTTGGATTTCTGATCGGGACGATTTTAGCTATTTTTGATCTACAAGTCATCCCAATGCTTTCTGCCAAGTTTCGAGTCAATTGGCCTTTCAGTTCAGAAGAAGAAGCAAAAAATTGATTTAAATAACGTACGTACAGCAAGGCAGTGTACTGGGAAGCATATGCCCTGCCCCCTAGCACTGGAAAAGATTCAAGAAAAGAAGCACAGAATAGATATCCAAGATGGCAGCCATCTTGAATTTCTGATCGGAATCATTTCAGCTATTTTTGATCTACCAGTCATCCCGATGCTTCCTACAAGTTTCAAGTCAATTGGCCTTTGGGTTCACGAGAAGAAACGAAAAATAGATTTTCAAGGTGGCCATCTTGGATTTCCGATAGAGACGATTTTAGCTATTTTTGATCTATAAGTCACCCCAATGCCTCCTACCAAGTTTGGAATCAATTGGCTTTTGGGTTTAGGAGAAGAAGTGAAAAATAGATTTGCAAGATGGCCGCAATGGTGGCCATCTTGGATTTCCAATCGGCACGATTTTAGTTATTTTTGATCTACAAGTTACCCCGATGCTTCCTACCTAGTTTAAAGTCAATAAGCCTTTCGGTTCAGGAGAAGCGAAAAATAGATTTCCAAGATGGCCGCCATCTTGGATTTCAGATCGGAACGATTTTAGCTCTTTTTCATCTATAAGTCACTCGAAAGCTTCCTACCAAGTTTGGAGTCAATTGGCTTTTGGGTTTAGAAGAAGAAGTGAAAAATAGATTTTCATGATGGCCGCTATGGCGGCCATCTTGGATTACTGATTGATATGATTTTAGCTAATTTTGATCTACAAGTCACCGCGATGCTTCCTACCTAGTTTAATGTCAAAAAGCCTTTCGGTTCAGGAGAAGAAGTGAAATATAGATTTTCAAGATGGCCACCATGGCGGTCATCTTGGATTTCCGATCAGAACGATTTTAGCTACTTTTGATCTATAAGTCACTCCAATGCTTCCTACTAAGTTTGGAGCCAATTGGCTTTTGGGTTTAGGAGAAGAAGCGAAAAATAGATTTTCAAGATGGCCGCCATGGCGGCCATCTTGGATTTCCGATCAGCACGATTTTAGCTATTTTTGATCTGCAAGTCACCCCGATGCTTCCTACCAAGTTTGGAATCAATTGGCCTTTCTGTTCAGTAGAAGATGCGAAAAATAGATTTTCAAGATGGCGGCAATCTTGGAATTCCGATAGGAATGATTTTAGCTATTTTTGTTCTATAAGTCACTCTGATGCTTCCTACCAAGTATCGAGTCAAGTGGCCAAGGGGTGTAGGAGAAGTAGGCTTTCAAAGCAATTGTTGACGCCGCACGACGGACGACTAACAACGGACATTGACTGACCACAATAGCTCACCATGAGCACTTCGTGCTCAGATGAGCTAAAAATAAATCACACTAATATGGAATGCTAATTTGAAACAACCAAATCATACGAGTGATACTTGTTTTTTGGGTTTTTCCTACATGGTTTTAGGCCCCGCGGTCTTACATAAAACGGTGGAGTGACATAACTGTCCCCTCTTTTTAATCTGTCTTTGAGATGATTAAGCAGGTTCAGTACCATGGATTCTCCGTCTTGAGTGCCTACCATCTTTGTATTTGCGACTGTGTATACTTTGTTAAATCTTAAGGTCAGTCCATTTTCCATATGTTTGCTCTTTGAAGAGTTTGTCAAATTTAGCATCTGTGATTTCTTCAGTCTCGTTTGCCGAGTTTGACATTTTTATTCCTTTTTTTTTATGCTTAAGATATTTCTTTTTCTAATACAAAAATAAAACATGGAAAAAATATACTACAGCCCCAAAGGATTTTGGAGAGGTCGTTCAGCAATAAAAAAGTTACCCAAAGAAGCAAAGGTCAGTGAAAAACAGGCACTTGAGTTCTTAAAGAAACAAGCTGTGACGAGTATGTGACAGATTTATTTACCTACACCTAAGAAGATAATTAGGCCAAGATTTGACGTCTCTGCAAAAGACGAAGTGCACCAGGCTGGTTTGTTATTTCTGCCACATGATACTGTTAGGGTTGAGAGAGTAAACAGAATATATAAATATGCTTTGACACTAGCTGCTGTGGGGACAAGGTACAAAGAAGCAGAACTTGAAGCAGAACCTCTGACTTCTAAAAATAGCAAAGATGTTGAGGCATCTGAGAAGGCACTTGAGAAGATATTTAGTAGGCATTTGAAATATCCAAAGTTATTACAGGTAGACCCAGGGAGAGAATTTATGGGCACCGTATCACAACTAATGGCGAAACATAATGTTAGAATTAGAAGAGGTAGAACAGAGATACACAGAGACCAAGCTATAGTTGAAAGATTTAACAGGACACTAGCTGAACGACTCTTTGGCTATCAATATGCAAAAGAGCTAGAAAATCCCCCCAAGCATAACACAGAATGGGTTAGGAGATTGCCTGAAGTTATCAAAGCACTACATGCAGAGATGAAAAAAGCCCCTCCTATTGTAACAAGAAAAGTTGATGAGGCTATCTGCCTCAATGCAAATGTTGGGTATTTATATCAGATGAATTAGAAGGTGGCGGTAGAAGACGTGCAACTGATCCTACATGTATTTGGTCAGTAGATATCCATAAAATTGATTATCACATTATAACACAGGGCATAAGAGTTTATTATTTGAAAGCACCAGCACCAAAGAGAGGGTTTGTTAAAGAGGAACTACTTATTGTTCCGGCTGATACTCATACCCAAATGCATATGTCATGAAACTCATGATTCCATCTTTTAGTGTCAAGTGGTGAGAGTGTTGTTTTGGTTATTGTTAGGCAATATATGTTGTGGTGCATTGAGTGTAGCATGTTCACTTTGTGTGTGTAATTTTGTTTGTTGAACAGTGCATCTTTGTAGTTTTCAAAGTTTATGTGTTTTTTGATTACATATTTTTTTACTCCTTTTGCTTTTTTGATGAGTTGTTCATCGGCTTGCAGGACTGAATATAACTTTGGACGCAGCCCAATGTATTCTGCTATTGGAGTGCCATTACATTCTTCTTTCATTTTGCCTATGACTTTCTTGTTTGTTTCATCATGGAGTGGGTGGTTTTTAGGGTAGTCAGAAAAGTCCTAGGCATCTTTCATTTCAGCCATGTCTTTGTCTGCATCTTCTGTTTTAATGTCTACTAGTAATGAATCTGTGTCAGTGTACAATAGGGTAGTTTTCAATGTACCTCTTTTTCAGGCTATTGTAATACCAGTCATACATCAAGCGCTTTGACAGGTCAAGAACTGAAAAGCCAACATAAATCCGCTTGTTTAACATTAGTTTTGTTTTGTTGACATGTATTGCAGATAGCTCATCGGAGAATTTCACACGGCGATTGAAGTTGGGCTTCGTCACAATTTTTCTTATCTTTTCATTTTCAGTGCTGTCTGTTCTGATTAATTTTATGTCCACTCATTTACGGAGGTTCTCCATTGTCTTACCAAACACAGAGTTGTTCATCAGTTTGTAGAAATCTTTTTCGAATGCAGAGGTTGCCCTTTTGCGTAATTCTGTGTTTAGGCAGATGTAGGGTTCCATCCAAGGTTTTTCATTGAATTCTAATATTCTGTGGATCCTCTTGAGTTTCATGCCGAGGGACAAGTAGAGCTGGAGGTTTCTGTAGTGCACCACATATTTTTTCTTGTCCATGAGGTTTGGAACATGCTTCTCCATATTTATCATGCTATTATTTTCTAACAGCTCTGTTTGATATTCTGAGCGCCATTCTTTTTTTTTACTGGCATGCAGTTTTTCAGGGGCAAGTGCATAATCGTTGTGTGATTTATGTAATTCTTTTGGATATTCCAAATCCACTTCAAGTATCCAACCTTTGCCTTTCTCTCTTCTATCGATTTTGCCTTCCTTATTTCTTGTCTTCCATTTGAAACCAGAGTATGGGAGCGGTTGACTCATTGCCCACCCATAGAGGTTGTTTTCTTTGTCAGGATCATAGTCTGCAGTGTGAGGATTGTTTGCCTTGGCATGTCTTTTTGACACCATACTTATGCCGTCCCGCATCCCTTTTTTGTAGTTTTCAATTAACTGACCATGTTATTGCTGCTACGGACCATTTACGGACCATTTTTTGGACCCTAACTGATCATTCACGGACCAAGGACTTTTCACAGACGATCTGATTGCTATAACGGACCGATGTACAATGCACCAATTACGGACTAATTACGGACTATTCACGGACTACTCACGGACTAATTAGCGGTTAAGTTTACTATATTTTGCAATTAAAACAGACTATTCACGGACCACGGACACGGAATTTTTATTGGTCCGTAAGTCCGTGAATGGTCCGTGTTTTGTCATCGGGCAACATGTGATTGATTTGATTGAGTTGGGGTTTAACGACATGCCTTGTGGGTCATTTTGTGTCATCTCCCAGAGAAAGGGAGAAGAGAAATAGATAGGAGATAGTAGAGGAGATGAAGGAGAGGGACAGGGGAGAAAGGAAAATAAATGAAAGTGAAGAAACAGAAGAAATAAAAAACATTCCCCCTCTACCTTTATCTGCTGCAAGGATAGCAGGCCTTGCCCAACTGTAAGCCAATATCAGTTACACGATACCTTTGCCTCACCCAACCACCCCACCAGGCAACGTACGTGTATACTCCGTGTTTAGAACACCTATCAGAAAATTCATGTTGGATCTTGAAGTGTTTTTTTTTTTTTTTTTTTTTTGAACAGCGTAAAGTCCTTATCCAACAATGAGCAAATAAAAGGATTGTCTACGGCAGACGAATAATTATTTCTAAAAATGTGGATTGCCACCGACTACGGCTATCTTGTGAACTTTAGGAATCAAAGGGAAGTAATCAACTAGAGATAAACTGAAATCGGACATAAACAGATTCAATGTAAACTACGGTTGGCGGAACACTCCTTGTCGGTAAAGTGAAATCAATGCCGGATTCATTGTAAATATACCTGAATTTACTTTAATACATCTATTAGATACTTCTGATACCCAGTTATTGCATTGAAGTACATAAAAATAGAGTAAAATTGGTAAAATACAACAAATTTTGGTATAACCCCCACCCAAAAAATTTCCCTACCCCTGCCCCCTTTAGCCCCATCCCCCTTATCCCTGCCCCCCCCCCCCCCACACCCTGTCCACCCTCTCAAATTGAATCACCAGGACTTCCAGATATTGGAGCTAGGAAGTCCTGGGACTTCCTCATTTTGACAGTTAGCGCAAGCACTGAAAGGTGTTGTTGATAATGTTAACCTCATATTCTAAGTGGTTGAGAATTACTTCAACAACATCTTCTCCTCTGTATATTACAGGCTTTTCTGCTTTGCCACCATATCTCACAACTTGAGAGCCAAATCCACACGCTTCGTGTTAAGTTGTTATGTTTGATTGTTTTTCAGCTTTTTTTTGGTCGGGTTTGATTATGCTTTCAAAATCAGCATATATGACGTATGGGATAGGCATTTGGTTTCGATGGTTTTTGAATCTGATGCAGTCTTTTCCTGATGTTGGCATTTCTATTCTTTTGGTGATTTATTGAATCCAAAGCAGTTTTCTTCGTGTTTGATAAGTAGGTCTTCTTTTGTGAAACCATACAGGCAACAGTCACAGAAGTATGTTTTACATTTGTGTTTGGTTTGGTCATAGAGTGGTCTATTCAAGTTGCTAATCCGACAGTAGTGATATTTGGTTTCTTTCTGTGGTTCTTCTTCTGTATCTGGATCATAATTTTCATCTATTATGCCTTCACCGTCTTCACTGTCTTTACACACAACATCTTCTATTATCAAAAGCAAGTTTCTCTGTGTTATTTCTTTGGGCTGATTTGATATGTGATACGGAAAGATGTTTACCTTTTCCTTCTTCGGTGACACTGTGTACCCATAAACGTTGATTGCCAGGTCTTTGTTTTGTTTTCTACTACTTTGGGTATTTGAGATATGGGCGTGGGAAAGTCAATGCCCTCCAGATTTAACTTACCTCTGTGTTTTCTAACACTTGACATTTTGCCTGGGTTGTTTTTATCGGGGTATAGATCAGACAGCAGCACCAATTCCAAACACTTGTTGTCATCATTTTTCAGATTAATGATTGCCTTTTTGTTTGCCAGTGCGTCAGGTAAAGGAATATACGATGAACCTTTCAGTGGTTTGTACTTTGCCACATTCAAATAAAGTCTGATACAGTGATCAATTTCTAACCCTGAGGCTGTGTTTGTGAATTTTTCCATGCTTGTATGGATTTTAGCTGATGACTCATTGTAAAACTCATCTATCTTGTCAGAGGATAAGATGGCCATTTGATCCCCATTTAGTACACCAGTCACAACTAAGGCTGGCATGATTAATCGGATAATTGATCAATTGATTGATAAATTCCACATAAATGACTATCATTACAGACTTGCTAATAATCAATCATTTAATTTCTGTGTTTGTTACTTTATCATATTTACCCTTAGTATTCAGACACCTCAACTCCTTACCATACTTTATCTAAAATTTGAACAAGTTCAATTTACTACCCACTGTTGTGTCTAAAATAGCTGGGTGAGTGGCAAACAGTGTAGACACTGATGAGACGCCACATCTCATCTGGATCTACACTGTTTGCTCAGGCCTGTCTGACAAAATACATACAATAAAGTATAACATATGAAAGAGTCATGCTCAAATAGGTAAAATTATGATCAAATCTTAAGCGATTACTAATCGATTATCAATCACAATGGTAGGACTGATAATCGATTATCTTTTCAGCTCTGATTAGCCAGCCTTAGTTACAACTTTTCTTGTCTCGCCGTCATCTTCGAAAAACTCTATGGTAAGACTGAGCTGGAATTTCAATCCACCAAGCTTGTTTAATTCTTTTACAATTTGTTTCGTGATAAATGACTTCTTATTATGAAGTAGGTAGTCAGGATCTTTGTATTTGTCCACAGATATTTCATCTGCCTTGAAATATCCCCATTTTGGTTTATCGACGAGGGTTAAGACTTGCTCGTTGGGTTTGTTGTTGGGTTCTGCCAGCACCTCTACCTTCTCGTACTACATCCTTTATGGGGCTACTTACCTTCTTTAGCTTAGCCTGTTCCCTACGCTGTTTCTTTTTCTCACGGCGCCTTTCCGGATGTTGCCCAATGGGGTCATTTGAGCTGGGGCTGCCGTGACCATTTCTCCTGGTCCTTAACACCTTCAATTGGTGCCTCTTCTCTTGGCTTATTAATCACTCTTAGTGCTTTATCCAGGGCTTCGTCACTTATCCATCCTTCTATGTGAAGTTTTAGTAAAAGGTCAATTTGTTCACTCATGTTTTTCTTATATTATTTGGTAATATTTTCATGATAAAAAAAAATTTAATAGGGAAAAAAAAACATAGAAAACAACAATACAAGAAATGTTGTGCACCTTTTTAATGGTTGGTAACCACGCCTCGTGTCAAGCAAAACCCACCCGTTTCTCTGCCTTTTATAAGTACCATAATTACCTTTCCAAGAGAAGCAAGGTAATCCACTGTGCCCGTCGTGGGCTTGGTACTTACTCTAAGTTTGGGCTTCACAGGAGCTGTGGAGCAGGAAGAATATATGCCGCTAAACAATACAAATTGACTATTCTGCGGGTTGCGGGCCATATACAACTGCTGCCTTGTAATAAGGTCATTGCGCAAAAAACTGAAATGATTAAATTTATACTTTTTTTGTTTTGTGTATACATCAACAGAATATGATCATTGAATACATGCACATGTATGTCTGTATGAAATTGACAGATAGCAAGATAGCAATGCCATAATTCTTTGGACTGGGTTATTATCAGGACATGTGGCTTTTACTGGCCACTTCATGAGAAAGTGTCCCCTTGGAAACATGTGACATGCACTTAAGGAAATACAGATCAGTCTTACTTGTATGCTCTGTGGATAGCCAGGCCAAGTAGCTACTGTATGCCATCATCGGGGGGAGGAAGGGGGCATTAAGGTCATAATTGTCATTGTGCTGCTGAATAAAACTTTGGACCCATATCTATCATCAGATTGAACATGAACCAAATTGAAATCCATCATATGGTTTTGAAATTTGAGCTTTTTAAAAAGTTTTAATGTAAAACTTTAGCGTAAAATTTGTCTGTGACCTTGACCTTTCAGCCATAGTCATAGGTGGGGGTATAGTTGAATAAAAACTCTGGACCTATAACCATCATCATACCGAATATAAACCAAATCAATCATATAGTTTTGAAATTATGAGCTCTAAAAAATCTTAAAACATGAAATTTCAGTCTGTGACCTTTACCTTAAATGCATGGTCTGTGACCTTTACCTTAAATGCATGGGCATAGACAGGGTATTGCTCAATAAAACTTTGGACCTCTATCTGTCATCATGCAAAATCTGAATCACATCCATCATTTGGTTTGGAAAATATGAGCTCTTTAAAAACTTTAATGTAATACTTTATTTGTAAAATTTCAAAGTCTGTAACCTTGACCTTAAGATTATGGGCATGGGCTGGGGTATTGCTGAAAGAAACTTTGGACCATTATATCTATCATCATACCAAATATGAAGCAAATCCATCATATGGTTTGGAAAATATGAGCTCTTTAAAAACTTTAACATAATACTTTATTTGTAAACTTTCAAAGTCTGTGACCTTGACCTTAAGATCATGGGCATGACCACTTACTAAAGTATTTCTTCATGAATTTCATTTTTATTCCTAATATATTAGTATTGGGAATGAGTGATATGGGATTGTGAATGAGTGAAATGTGTTAATTAATGACAGAGTTATGGCCCTTTTCAGTTTCTGAAAATTGGTTTTTGGCCCTTAGTTCCTTTACTTCTGGAACTATCTGAATGGAACTTCATGGATATATAAAGGATCAAAGGTTACATACTACGCACAAAAGCCACAACTCTGGTTGCTTTTGTACAAGAGTTATTTGCCCTTGACTCTTCTGTAAAATTCACTTCGCATGCTTCAGACAAATAATTAGTGAGTTTCTGACATTCATGCTTGTATTGTCTATTCTTGGATAGACTATTTTTTAAACAAAATTAACTTTTATCAAAGCTTAGTCATCTTTGCTCTGACTTATACTGCCCCACAGTGGCTGGGTATCATGCAGTGTTTGCGATGCTTTTATCATTAAAGCACAAGGTACTATTTACAATGTTAGACTGTTAAAGTGTCCATTATAATTGCACTATCTTTTACTTTCAAAATTGCAAAAGAAAATGATGACTAACAAGACCAGAAAAATGAGATAGCAAAAGAAAAACTGCAATATGTTTACAGCAATCTTTCCTTCAGCTTTTAACAGCATATGTAAGGAAGTGGAGGTTTAAGGGGAAAAAATCCTTTTAAACCTTATTTTTATATTCTTCAACATTTTTTATAGTGTTTTGCTTCAAATAGTGGAAATGTTGTTAAGATCGAAAGTAAATTTTGTTTGTTTGTAATTGCCTACTAACATCTACCCCGATTCCTCCCATAATAAGACAAAACAAAAAATTGTATCACTGGGCAGAGTCCTTTGTTCTTCTTTCTTTGTACCTTACTATATTTCATTTGTATATTAGGACCAATGGAAAAACAGCTATGGAGAGTCTGATCAGTGTCTTCACTGTTTACTGCATGCATATTTCATTGCACCTCCAGATGTTTTTTTTTGGGTTTTTTTCCAGTTTTTAGGATACTTACTGGTACATGTACTGAACTTTTTTTTCTCATGGAATTGTATTTTAAGAAAGGAAAATATTTTTGCCTATCTACTCACAGGAACATTCGTAGGCTGGCAACTGCAAAATAAATTATTCAATAAGCCTGGCCTATTGACTGGTTCAACAGGACAAATCTTTCAAATTAAGTTAAATTATTGCAGCTCTGCCTTTTTTCACCTGTCAGCATCTTGAACTTTGTTTTGGTCCTGAATGCCAGATAAGCTGTCTCATAAGAAAATATATGTTTCTTCTTATATTCTTGTGTCCCCACCAACACCCCCCCCCCCCTCCCCCTCCCTCCGCAAAGACCCAGCCTGGGGCCTGCATATTTACCAAGTCTGATTAGAGATCTTGTCAGTTTTGTCAGGCACAAGCTTTGATCAGGTTGCGAGGGTGTACAGGCTGTTCAGAGGCTCAGATAGTTGCACATATAGTGCATATAAATTCTTTACTACAATGCACATGTATGGTATTAATAATTGTACATTGTTCTTTCTTTCCTTTTTTTTTTATTGGAGTAGGCGGCAGGGGGGAGGGGGGTAATAAGAAAAATAACATTGATCACAAATTTTGGGCTTAACATATACTACTGCTGGCAACCTGCGGCCCGCATGCCCGCAAAATAGCGATTCCATAAACAATATGCGTTCAGAGCTGAGTGTAACCGCCTCAGAAAGATCAACATCAATTAATCTATAACCTGTTTTGTAACAAGCTTTAAGAAAAATAGCAGACAGGCAATGAGGGAAGTTTCAATGGGTTTTGAGTCAATAATGTCATCCCCAGCGTCTGTGTGTCATTTTCTTTTGAGTCAGAATAACACAAAAACATTTCCAACCCCACAAAAAAAAAATTCCCACAAAATACTATTGTAATTTTCCCACAGGGCCTACAGACAAAATTACCGCATTATTTATGATTTGTCAATAAAACTGAAGAAGAGAACCTACAAAGTAGGTTCAAAGACTAATTTCAAGTGGCTGAAGCAGAGTACAGAGCCCACAGGGCTCTGTATATGAGTTTTATCGCAGAACCCCCACTTTTCGTATATATCACCGATGTCGACAACCCAGAATCATTCAAGGCCGCTGTGGAGGACACCACTGCTGCCCCCACCACCCCACTCCCCCAACTTTACAACCATAATCCACCAGACAATGTTCATAGTTTTAATTGTAAATACCAGAATCTTAAACTTTGGAAGGGTGATGGTTGTCTCAGCCCCTCCACAAGTTCAATTTTATATTCTGAGAAGACTCCTGACCATCACCTGAAGAAGTATGACAATCAGGCATATAAAAAGTTCTAGAAACTACAGATTTCTTCCACTTCTGTGGTTATAATCCGATCATACCGATGTAACTGGTTCAGAGAATAAATGAATTCATCTCCCTGCGGCTTGGTGAATGAATATCATTTGACGTATCACGTAAACATTCATATTCAGATTATTACCTTAATTACACCATGCGACTTTATAAGGTGCATATTGAGGGCTCCATTGTGAATAAATTTTCTTGAACAGCCTTCTATAGTGCACATCAGATTCTTTCCGACCGAAAGGAGATCATCAGGCGAAGGGAAAACTTCAAACAACATGCTTCCTTCCTTCGAATGCTTGGTTTATGACTGGACAATGACGTTATTTTCAGTCATCGATTTTGTTTGGGGGAAAAGCTGGATTCCAACACAGAATTGTAATTGTTCATGGACTACAGGGTACAGGGAATTTTTAGTAATAATTTCGGCAAAACATTTTCTAGTCTGGTTCCGGTCCATCGAATTACCACCCTAAACTACCCCATACCACCCCAAACTACCCCGAACCACCATTAATATATTAAAATATACAATATAGGTCTACTTATACATATATTTTATATGTACATACATACAAAATACATATATTGGCGCATTTTAATGCATATATAGGTCTATTTGCTCACTTATATTGATATAGTTTGTTTCTAAATTTATGACTTGCAACTCTGTCCGCCATACTCTGCTCAGACTGTATGAATGCTTGATCCATGCGGAGGACATTCTCAAATGCGACCCTCATCTTAAAAAAAAAGAACTAATATTTTATGGGAGCAAGTCCTAGTCAAACCTCCGCGGCCCACAATTAAGATGTTGCATGGGCCAAAGTTTGTAAGGGTCGGGTATGAAAGCCACGGCCGAGCTGCCGAGCCGAGCCAAAAAAGCCGAGCCTGATATAGTGTTTTCTTGTATTTGTTCAAACGAGTTCATGATACTTATTTCTTTTAATCTTATATTGCCATATATGTAAAATGCTGTATTCAAAATTAAAATTTGTATAATTGCTTGCTTATTTTTGACTTTATACCCCATTTTCCACTCAACAGGGGTATGAAAGCCACGAATGTAGGAAAGAAAGTATCAGGAAAAAAAGTATCCGGAAAAAAAGTATCGGAAAAAAAGAATCCGGAAAAAAAGTATCAGGAAAAAAAATAAGTCTCAGTTTCATGTACAAAGGATAGATAAAAGGCTATGTAATGTCATCCTAATTAATCTTTAATTGCATTTTGATCATTCAGTACCAAAATTCAGTGTTAATCCTGATTGATGGTAAGGTTTTTAATTGCACTTTGATAATTCAGTACCAAACTTTGGTACCAATCATAATCATGTTAATCCTGATTGATGGTAAAGGTCAATGGTAATTAAATTGTTTACTGTTTGTTGATTGTTTTGTTAATTTATTATTGACTTTAATGAGTTTGTTTGAAATTATCATTGCTAAACAAAACAATTATATGCAGACATAATCTTAAATGGTCTTTAAAGTACCCTTTGATCAAGTAAGTGCAAACATTCATATTTTGTTAAAATGATTTTATTTCTGATTTTTATTTTTGATTGATAATTTGCATGTTTATCACAAAAATCACAATTTGTAAATTTTGGATAAAGTATAATCCCATTGGTAGAAATTAACATATGTAAATTGTTAATACATGTATATAAGCTGAAAAAGTTAATTTTCTATCAGTATATTGTGTGCAATTTTTTCATATGTGCTTATCTATACAGAGATAGGTTGCAAAATTTATTATTAAACTGAAAAGTACTAGTAAACATACAAAAGGATCCTAATCATCATCTCATTGTAACATCAGAGGCGAATCTGGTTAAAACTGATACTTTTTTCCGGATACTTTTTTTCCTACTCAAAAGTGATACTTTTTTTCCGATACTTTTTTTCCTGATACTTTCTTTCCGATTACCGAAAGCCACGGCCGCGAAAGGGATATGTTTTTGCCAGTTTGTGAACAAATGGTGATATTGCATAATCTGAACATTTGACAGAGGTTGCAAAAAGACATTTAAAATTACTTTGAATCATCATAACATGCAGAAACTGTTTATGTTTCCCATTATTCTTCTTTTTCACCTAAATAACGAGGATCGGCAGAATCTAAAAATAGAACAGACATAAACTAGACGAAAATAACCGAATGGGTTGAAAGGGACTAAAGGCGCAGGTAAGCTGACAATACTGTCATATATGACTCCACACCTATAACTTATTTGACACTTTCCTCATTTATGCTGGTCATCATACTGGTATTAGATGAACATGTGTAATTGTTGAGTTTAGGCCCTTTCAATGCTCTTGTTTTCCGTTTCGGTTATTTTCGTTTAGTTTATGTCTATTCTATTTTTATATCTGCCGATCCACGTTTTTTGGATGAAAAAGAAGAATGATGGGAAGCATAAACAGTTTCTGCATGTAATAGTGATTCAAACTAACTTTAAATATCCCTTTTCAACATCTGTTAAATGCTCAGATAATAAAACATTGCCATTTTTTCACAAACTGGCAAAAAAATATTCCTTTCGCGGCCGTGGCTTTCATACCCCTGTTGAGTGGAAAATGGGGTATAAAGTAAAAAATAAGCAAGCAATTATAAAATTTTTAATTTTGAAAACAGCATTTTACATATATGGCAATATTCGATTAAAAGAAATAAGTATCATGAATTCGTTTGAACAAAGACAAGAAAACACTATTTCAGGCTCGGCTTTTTCGGCTCGGCTCGGCAGCTCGGCCGTGGCTTTCATACCCGACCGTTTGTAAGGTTACTCTCCCTTTATCAGCCAAGTTGGAGACACCTTACAAGGTTCTGTACACATTTTTAACCATTTTACTGTCATTATTCCTTGATGATGAAAGTCTAAGGGACTGGAAACTTCACTGTGATTATTTTTTAGGAATATAAGAATCAAATAACTATGGTTCGATCAGAATTTGCCAAGGAAGACATGATTGATGCTCAAAGTACATTAAAATTCTGTCGAAAATATTCCTGGATGTCTCCAGAAAGCAAGATAACTCTTGGTCTGTGATGTCATCAGCAATCTCTCAATTGTGCGGTGCCAGCTGGAAACTAAGGATAAAAAATTTATCCTTGGGCTAACGTGACAGGGCGAACACATACTATCATTATACAGTTATGCAGATTAAGTCATAAATTTAGAAACAAACTACATCAATATAAGCGAGCAAAGAGACCTATATATGCACCAAAATACGTGAATATATGTATTTTGTATGTATATACATATACAATATATGTATAAATAGACCTATATTGTATATATTTTGAAATATAAACGGTGGTTTTGGGTAGTTTGGGGTGGTTTGGGGTAATTCGATTGACCCGTCTGGTTTCTAGCTCTGGTTACTAAAACCCGATATTATCCGATAATCTACGATATGGGTAAAACCCAGTACCCAACCAATACAATAGAGTAGAATACTGATTGGAGCACCCTCGTGCAGAATTTATGTAAAAATGTTGATTTTTTGGCTATTTTAAGTCACTTAAGAAATCCAATACGAAAAAATTGTTAGCAAAGTACTGATTTAAGACATTTGTCTCTCACTTAATTCACGTAAACAGAATGCGTACAAAAAGTCGGGTTTTTTTTTTCCTGTTTTAGACAATTTTTTGCTGGAGTTTCTATCGTCGTTAGTATTCCATGCTGTTTCTGAAATTTTCTTGCCCTACATAGGCGACGAGACCAATTAATTCCCGTCAACAGAATTTGTATAGTCATTTTGTGGCTGTTTTGGGCAATTTTCTTTGGCAGGAGATTCTATCGTATCAATAGAATTTGTACCAATTTGTACAAGAAGTCATTTTTTTCCTGTTTTAGGCATTTTTTGGTCGGAGTTTCTATCGTCGTTAGTATAGCAGCAGGGGGAGCGAGCATACCACTTTATTGGGTCCCAAAAGGGACCCACATAGACAAACAATTCTGCGTATGTCTAGGCAGCTTCCACGGGCGGGCGGCGGCTTCCTAAGGCCCGATCTCCTGAGGCCCCCAAGTGAGCATAGTGAGAGCCCCTGGGGACGGCCCCCACCCTCGCCGGCCCGGGGCTCTGAATGCAAAAAGAGGGAGGCACTTACCTGATTCACCGATATCCGGTTTATCTGGTGCACACCAACTTGAGGTATTTACAAATTCATCCCTGAATGAATATTTAAACGCTCTGAGTAAAAATTTCAGCGGACGACATATTGATATATTTTTCTCAGAAAAACAGGATTTGACACAGACAGGTGGCTCACCCCCCAGGACTGGATGTGGGTGTAAAGAATTCTACTCAGCCCCCGGGGTTTAAAGTACCGTGGACCGGCATCTGCTGAATCTGCCCATAAGCGTGGTAAGGGTTCTTATAAAATGTGTGAAGGTTTACCTGTATCGATTTCCGCTTTGGTTATTATTGCACAATAAAACACCAAGCTTTTATAAGTTAAATTTACATATATTTATCGCCTGGCGGGGCAACTTTACAGGTTTAAACGTAGCGCTACGATCCCATTCCCATCCCCATAACCATTGCCGGCACTTCTAGTAAGCCTCTAACGACTTTCGTCCCAATCATAGTTAGGTACTGAAGGCAGGAGTGACCGAGCATTGGAAGTAGTATGAGAGGTCCTGGTCAAGAAAAAGCCCCCCAGAGATAAGATTTAAAAAAGGAAAAAAATGACCAGGACCTCGGGGGGCTTTTGCTGAATTTTTGTGCGTGAGATCGAATCCCGGTGACGTACTTTTATTTTATTTTTTTATTCTTCCACTTAATAAACTCGTCTGCTGCTTATTGGGTCCTAACCTGCCTGCGCTCTTTTTTTAAGCCCACGAGCAAGATATATTTATCGAGAGGTGCCACTGTTTCCAGCAGCTCTGAGCTCTTCCAAGAGCTTGGTACGGGCCGTTAGCATCGCCTCGTCTCTCATGAGGTTCATGAGCTGCTTTTTAATCGTTCTTCGTTTCCCCGCCCTCTTTCTGATGCCCACGGCGAATCTCAGCCTTCATTTGGTCGTACTTGTCGACCTCAGAGAGAATCCGGCGAAACTCCTCCTCGGAGATATCGTCGGTCAGCGCGGCCGAAATCCTGTCAGCGATTGAGTTAAGCTTTGAGATGGCCAGGACCCGGATTTGGTCATGTTTCCTGGCTTTGGCTTCGAGCCTCCGACAAATGAACCTCCCGCCGGCTCCGAGCAACCCACAGGCAATCGCTCCAGCCTGTAAACCAATGGCGACAGGCGCAGCGATTATCGTCGTCAACAGCCTGACTCCCGTGGCAGCCATGGCCGCGCCGGTTACCGAAAACCCGATGTCGAGTCCGTCTACGACATTAGCCCCCCGCCGGTATTTTTTGTAGAGCGAGGCTCTGAAGTCCCGTTCCTTTTCCAGGCGGGATCTGACCTCGACCACGTGCTGAAGTCGGTTATCTCTAGTCGTCTCAAGTGGTGGGTAAAGTCCCATCCTGCTTAACTATCACCGCTGTCGGACAAGTTCAAATGGCCAAGGACCACCGAGTTTTCGTCTGAGGTGAGGCCTGCGGGCGTGAACCTCAGCCTTTTGAGCTTGACCGGACCAACATGAATCTTGCTGATATCCAGAAAGCGGTGCTCAGCTTCGTGCTGGATTCCCCACAAGGTAAAGCGCACCAGATGTCGCTCCCGAGGTTTGATGAAGGCCCCAAGTTCTTTTTGTGCGTGCGCGCTGGTCCACTTGAGCTTGAAGCCGGGCAAAACTTCTACAAAGCCGTCGGGCGGGTCTCCGAGGATCACCTCGAGAAGGATTGTTGATGTAGGTATTCCCACGCCTATGATTCCCGCTGGAGAGAACTCGGATACCATTTTTAGAATCCCCTCCCGGCTATTACCCGTTTTCAGCGTGTACTGCTCGGAAATGACCACGTTTTTGGTTTCAGGAACGTAGGAACACAGCCGGGTACCGGCATTTGTCACCTTCAGAACCTTGTGTTCTCGCCCCGTTGCGACGTAGGGAGAGGAGATCCGAATGTCGATCAGCCACCCCATCTGTTGTGTGGGGTCTGCGAAGGCGATTCACTTGCTCCCAGTAAACGCCAGCGTATGAAGCCGTCTGGGGACGGCATATGAAACATCGACGTCGATCAACTCTCCGAGCTTCTGCGCCCCACCCCACTCTTGGGCGGTGACCTTTTTTCGTTTGTACACCCCGTCGGACAGCTCGAAAGCGTACAGCCGGCCCTCTTCCCCACCCTTTTCGAATCCCTCGGTATCCCCGAGATCGGCTAAAGCCACCCCAAGGCATTTCCTGGTGCTCCCTGGGCCGCCCGCGTCACCCATTTCTTCTTATGTGTAAGACTGCACTCAAATAGTCGAAACCTAATTTTCTGCCGCCCGTGTCTAATACCGTGAGCGTCAGCTGGGAAAGACGCCCCGATGCCAGCCGTTTGTACCCCCGCACCTTTCGTTCTCGACGGGGATGGATTTCAGCAGTAAGGAGGGCCGACCGTTGTGGAGGTTCTCCGACGTACTGACCTCGGCAAGATGCACGCAGATCTCCCGATGGGTGATCAGACGATGAGGCTTGTCTGCAACGTGGCTCTGGCCGGGCTAAAAAAAACTCGAGAGAGAGCCCTAGGAGGTCGGCCAGCCCGCGATTCAGCACCAGGCGTTTTTTTTTAGGAAATTGCAGGCGGCCGGTGGGGGCGTGCAAACTGAGTTCAGCACCCAAAGCCCGGAACGCCTCTTTGTCCAGCTCACAGACGTTATAGTACCCTTTGGGTATGCCCAACACGGTGCGCCCATCAAAGATGCCATCCTCTAACTCGGCGCTGATATTGAGCCAGCGGTGGTAATACTTGAGCTCACAGAGAGCGACCTCCAGCCCCATGCACGCAGTGCCGGGAACAGAGACCGGTTCCCCATTTTGAATGTCGGTGAGTGTGAGGTACATAGTGATGGACAAGAGGGCCTACTCGTTCAAAAGCTCTGCAACATATCGGGCGGGAGCCCATTTCAAAGAGAGAGCCAGCCAGAAGATTATGGTTGATGACGAGGGAGGTGGCTTTCAGGACTCTTTCCCAGACATCTTTGCCGACTATCAAACCCCCCGCTCACTGGAGACATCAATATAGGAAACAAGGCGTGGGGCAACTGGCAACACGCTCCGATGGACTGGTGACAGTGCCAACTGAACTTCGCGGTATGGTGCGCGACAGCCGGCTGCGGGGTCTCTGCTGATGACCATCTCCAGGCTAAAGACCCCCTCCTTGCGAGTCTGTATCGCTTCCATGTTTACTATGCGACGAGGCGTCTGCTTGTGGAGCTGAAAGTCGCCCTTCCTGGAGACCAATCTCATTCTTGGTATCAGAACGCCTATGACGCCAGGGACTACAAGCGGCTCTACACCGAGTTCGGAGTTTCGCCTGATACAGATTGGAGGCAAAAGCTAGACCACGGGTGCCAAGGCCTCGGATCTTGGAGTATATGGAGCCGTCCGGCGCCTACCGGCATGCGCACTACTCCGATGGCCCCTTCTTCCATCCGATGGACGCCATCCGCCATAACTGGGATATATCAGGGGCATGGACGATGTTCATTCCCGATAAATCAGAAGGCTTCACGCAAGCGGGTGTGGAGCGCCTCAACGACAGTATAAGGACCTATGTTTGGGCTATCCTGGGAGCGCAGGCCTAGACACGCTCGAACATTCTCGGGGTTCGAGGCCAAAAGCAGTTCCTGGCCAACGTCGAAGACGCCATCGCCTCGCCTGTCGACATCCCCAGCAGCATCGCTCGCTATCAGAAGACGCTCCAGTATGCATCATCCCCTCTGGACTTCGTCTTCGGGTTAGGGCTCTACCTCGCCCCGAGCGACATGGCCCTCCACCCGGGCAATGTCCAGGGCTACAACAACGAAATCGTGATCGCCGGATCTGAAGCAGCCATCGGCCACAACCCGGGAATCAACGAGTCGGAGCAGATCGGTAAGACCACAGGCGATAAGTCCTTCGAAGGAAAAATCGCAGCACCGGCCGGGACTGATCACAAGGGGCCACCGAGTGGCAGACCCGCAGGGCCACTTACGCCGGCTGTTGTTGCTCTGCAACAACACGCGTTTGCCGTGGCTGCAAGCCACGAAGACGCAAAGGCGGCTCTCATAGCCACAGGGGTCGGGTTTGGCCTAGTGGCGCTTTGGTTGGTGTCTCACTAGCCAGTCCCTTGCGGCCACGAGAAGAAGCGCCCCCACGCCGATGACCAAGGCCCACACGTCAGCGAGCCAAGTCGCGGCCTTCCCTAACGTGCTCAGGAGCCAAGAGACGATTGAGCCTATGATTCCGGGCAGGGCCGCAGCGGCCTTGCCGGCCAATTTGGCCAGGGCACGCCCAAGGGCCTGTAGGTGCTTTTTTACCCACTCCTTGACCCCGTCCTTGTCGGATGGCTTTGGAGCCGGCGATGGGGTGCCCCCAGCACCTCCGCCAGTGACAACAAGGACGAGAGTGCTTATCGCCATGCCGATTGCTGTAAGGATGCTCGCGACCGTTATCCCCTGTTCGCAGAAGAGAGTTCGAATTTGCTCAGCCAGCATCTTGTCTTCATGGAGGAGCCGCCTGATGGTCTCACGAATTCTGTTGATATGCGACCGGAGAGCTGCTCTGTTCGTGGAGAGGGCTTCGAGCCTCACCTGCCTTTCAAGCTCGACGTCGGAGAGCTCGCCCTACAGCTTCTCAATTCGGTCTCGAATATCTTGTTGAATTTCGGTGTCGTCCGTTTCGGTCAGTTTTCGGCATTCCCTGGCCAAGTGCTTTTCGACTTCGGAATTCCGGTCATCGATGGCGCTTAGCTTCGCCAGGTTGTTAGCGAGCTCGTCCCTCGATCTCGTAAAGGCCTCCCAAACTCCGGCCAGTTCTCTTCTGGTCTGGGCGACCCAGGCCACGTCAATTTGCGTATCATTAATGGTCTTCAATGCGGTTTCGACGTCTTCTACGCTTTGACTTGTGTATCAGCCACGCCGGAGAGGTCCTTCAGCTCGATGGATTCAGTGTTTTTGGGGAGGGTTTCCTCTGCACTCTGGAGTGTCTCCACGACCTCTCTGCCGAGCCTCCGCGATGCCCCCGATCTATAACCAGTGAGCCCCATTGATCTCCGCAGTGCATATGCGCCACCAGCCCCGTATCTTCGGGCCAGCGTCTCTAGACCCAGAAACCGGAATTTTCCCCTCGTCGCAGCAATGGAGATCTTCTTGTCTTCAGGTGTTCAGTAAAGTGTCTTACCGTCAGGGTCGATCCCGAACTGGCTATAGTCGATCCTGCCTTCGGGGCGCAGCCCATAGGTGCGGCTTACCTCGTTGTAGAAAGTATCAACCAGGCGCTTTTTCTGGGCCTCGAGCCCTTCCTGTCTCAACTCGTCCCGCAAGAACAGCAAACCGTTCCCGGACGTGTTTAGCTCCACCTGGACGTCAAACGGTGGCTCCATAACGGGGGAGGGGGGGGTCGGGGAGGTCGACATAATCATCGTCTTCTCCGGGCCCGTCAGGGTCGAACGTGGGGTTCTCGAAAGTGACCGTCATCCATCGCGGCGTTGACAGTGGATGCTAATTTGAAGGTTGTTGCATAGGTTCAAATACACCATGGCTTCGAGCAAATTCGGACGCAAGCTTAATCCTTACAGGTGCCTCCGCGAGCCCCTGGGGGTCAAAGGCGTGCGGCAGTCTGTCGTGATAACCAATAACCCGAGCACGATTGATCAGAATCAACAGCTGCTGGTTCGATTCCCGAACCTGGGCGCGCACGACGTGATCATTCCAGGACCGCCCGCCTGGCCTTCAGAATCACGCTGAATAGTGAAGATGCGAACCGGACCATGGTTCAGAACCTGGGCCGCGCCATCGTGAAGAAGACTGTGATCAAGATCTCCGGCAACGAGGTGATGTCCGTCGACGATAGTGACGTCTTCAACTGTTACGGCGGTCTCTGGAAGACGGCCTTGGAGAGGAAAAATGACCAGTACCAAGGCATCGATACGTCTGGTAACCGAAACGCAACGCTGATTCGCATCGGTGCCGGAAACAAAGATGAGACAGTCGCGGCCGACAAGGCCATCGCCGATAACTTCGGCAACCCCTTCTACATCCCGCTCGATTTCGAGCTGCTCGAGGGCCACATGCCGTTCTACCAAAGCGCGCTTGGAGACCGCCTGGAGTACAAACTCACCTTCAACGATTACAGCCGCGCAATTCAGGCCACAGGCGACGCCGACGCCTCATACGACATTGAGAACATCAGTTTGGAGTATGACATCGTCACTCAGCCCGAGCTGGCTCGCATGATCGCCAATCAGTACAACGACCGCCTCGCGATCCTCTATGACCGGTACTGCGCCACCGAAAAATAAGCAGAGACAAGAGCGACACCCTCTGGAATATCAACCTCAACGTGCCCGCGCGCAGCATGAAGGGGGTCTTGATACTCTTTGAGGACGTTACCGCGCAACAGCCCTTCGCTCGCAACACGGAGTCCTTCTATAACCCGAAAATAACGAAGGTTGAGGTCACGATCGAGGGGGTCCCCAACCAGCACTTTAGTCAGGGGATGCGTGCCTATCAGATGTGGGACGAGGCGAGGAAGTTATTTGCACCCGGCGGCAAACGCCACCCCGAGGTGGCAGTGGTGGCGAAAGACCTTGGCCTCGCCGATGTCTTTCTCGGGGAGTTCTTGACCTCCAAGTTCGCTCTGTGGCTTGACCTCAGGACAACCGACGACGACCGACTCCATGGCAGTGGCCGCCGCATAGAGAATGCGAGCGAAGGAGTGACCATCCAGTTGACTAAGACGGCAGAGGCGGCCGGCGCTTTGAACATCTATCTGTACATCACCATGGACGCCCAGCTGAACCGCGAAGATGGCCGGTTCGTCTCAACTGTTTATTAATCATCTTCTGCCCAAGGGCGCCCATTCGGCAATTGTCTGCGGGCAGACGGAATGCGGAAAAACCGTTTTCGTCCTGTCTCTGCTCGAAGAAGGCTCCTACCGGGGTTTCTTTCGACACATCGTGATCCTGTGCCCCACCATAGAGCACAAAAAGACCTACAAGCAGTGCCCCTGGCTCTGGACGGACCCTGAGGTCTACGTTCTGGACCCCGGTGAGCGCCTTCACGATTACCTGCGGGCCTTCTACCTGGTGTTTAAGGGCGAGCCAATACTTTTTATAATCGACGACTGCTCGGCCACGAAGGCTCTGACGAAGAAGAGAGACATGCTGTCAGAGTTGGCGTTCTCGGGCCGCCACGCCGACATAAGCGTCTGGGTCCTCACCCAGAAATACAACTCAGTCCTGACGGACTTGCGCGAGCAGACGCGCTGGGTCGCACTCTTCCACTGCAAGGATCGCGACAGCTTTGAAGACTGCCTGCGGGAGAACGACGTGATACCGACTCGAGAACAGCGGGCGTTGGTGCGGAAGCAGCTAGCCGAGAGAAAACATGCCAAGCTTCTGTTGAAAACAGATCAGCCTGCTGCTTATATAGTTGTGTAGCAATGCTTCCTGTTACTGAAGGACTGCTGGTCGCCGTGCTTGGCACGCATTTGGTACTGCTGGTTTTCGTTGTTTGGCAAATCGCACAGTGTCTGCGCCGAGTCGCATTCCATATTAGACGGGCCCGCCGGCTTGTAATAGGCAAAATGGACTGTGACAAACTGATTGATGAGCTGATGTCGGTTGCTGACCCGCAGGGCGCTGGCGCTGGTCTAGCCGAGGGGGCTCCACCGGCAGCCGCCACAGCGGCGACGCCAGACGCGCCGCAGGATGAAGAACGGGTACAAAAACGCCGATCAAATCGATGCTCTAGATAACACCGAAATCGAGAAGCTGTACGCCCGCTACGAAGCCAGGCTGGGGACGGCGATGACGAAGACCTTGGGGTCTGCGGCGCTCCAGCTCTATGCGGGGGTGGCTGCCATGTTCCTTCCAATCGAAAACCAGCCAGGGCTTATCGCAGACCTCGAGAGCGACCCGTTTGTCGGACACGCGCTTAGCAGTGCTACCTGCGAGCTCTACCACGGCTACGGCATGTACTTAGCACCGCTAACCGCCGCGCTGACCACCTTGAAGCACTGCCAATTTGGACGAAGCAGGAGAATCAAGAGATGGTATAGGAGCCGGTACAGAGTCCTCCAGTGAAAAGGGTTACGGAGAAAGTTAAGGATCCAAAGAAAGTGGCAGCCGGGCGTGCCGGCGCTGCCGCCCGAAAGATAAAGCAAGAAGAACGACTTCTCGAGCAGCTTCGGGTGGCCAAGGAGCCATTTCGCTACCCCCGCCGCGCCTGCCAATATTCCTCCTCCTCCGGAGGCGGACCAAGCGGTTTCCCAGCCGGAACGCCGCGAAGGACTAACAAACTGGGCCCCGTAGGTCATTGGAGCTTGTCTTGCGGGCGGGGCGCTCGTGTTTCTCCGACAAACGAGGAGTCCCGCAACAGGCCCCGTTGACTCCGCGCCCATGCAGCCAGCCCCCGATGCTAAGCAATTAAAGACTCGAGATCCGTTCTATATGGAATGAGCAACCATGACGACTCCAGCAACCGACGGGAAGATGATCGTGAACACGCTCTACCACAGCGCGGTCGTCTCTGGCTTGAACATGGGATACGCCCGGCTCGGCAAGATGGCGATGGGGGGAAGCAACCCCAAGCTTGACCCAACGCCCCGTGACGTCGGCATGGTGGTGCTAGACGTCGCTCTGGCCATGGGAACCAGGGACCTGCTAATTAAACAGGGGATCATACCTGCTGATATCATGAAGTAATGGCAAGCATCGCAATGCTCGTTGGGGGCGCCCTGGTGAACGCCCTTGCGTTCTTGGGATCGAACTACTTATTCACGATGCTGAGAAGCTCTGGCGTCGACGAAGAGCGCAAGCGTCACGATAATGCGATCGAGCAGCTGCAGGCCGCACAGGCGGCGTGGTCCCGGAAACGGACCGAGCGCCTCGGCTTTATCAATGAGGAGCTCCGCCGGCAAGATCATGCTGTTCAATCGTTCCAGGATGTTGACGCGGCAATGCAGGAATATGCGCAGGTTACCAGGCACAACCCCGACCCCCTGGGGCCCGAACCCCAGCTCGCCGACTTTTATCACCCGAGTGACGGCCAGAAAGACCGCGAGATTGCCTTCGTCATCCTGGGGATGGCATCGACCGGCTTTGTGGCCTACCAACTCGTCAAGAAGTGAGGCGCGTTTTAATTTAAAGCCTGTTTTCTGCGACCCTATATCATGGGTCTTCCCGAAGAGCTTTACTGCGCAATGCTCGAGGTCGGCCACTGCGCCCGCCGCCACAAAATCCCCGGCCCTCTGGCCCACACCATGATCGATATTGCGCAAAAGTCGCCTGAGCTCTGGCGGCAAGATGAGAAGACCGCAGTGCGTTTCGCCGCGGGGATGCTGGCCGGCCCGACCAACCTCCGGGCGACAACTGGACAGCTTCCTGAGCCTGTGGCGTCCGCATGTTGGAGGCTGGTCAGGCTGCTGGAATACCTTAGTAGCAATGGCCGACAGTAAGCTCTCTGCCCTATACTACAGTCCCCGAGGCTACTGGAAGGGGCTCGCAGCCATCGAGAAGCTGGCGTCTGCAGCAAAGGTGACTGAGCAGCAGGCCAAGGACTGGCTCAAAAGGCAGGCCATCTGGCAGATCTATCTGCCCGCCCCACGGCGCGTACCGCGGCCGAGGTTTCACGTGGCGGTGCCCAACGAGGTCCACCAGGCGGATCTGCTCTTTCTGCCACACGACCGCGTAGGGCGGAAAACCTTCCGCTACGCTCTCACGGTCGTTGATGTGGCCTCGCGCTACAAAGAGGCTCAGCCTCTGACTAGCAAGACCGCGGCAGACATTGCCGATGGCCTGGCTCGGATTTACAAGCGGACCCCTTGCGGTGGCCGAAGCTCCTTCAGGTTGACCCTAGGCGCGAGTTCATTGGTGCGGTGAGCCAGCTGCTCGCCAAACACGGGGTCGAGGTCCGACGTGGACGTGTTGACATCCACCGGGACCAAGGCGTCGTGGAGCGCTGGAACCGGACCCTGGCTGAGCGGCTCTTTGGACACCAGTATGCTCAGGAGATGCGTCTCCCTTCGGGTCAGAGATCAACAGAGTGGGTGGCTCGGCTGCCTAGCGTCGTAGCCGCTCTGAACGGCGAAGTGACCAGGCTGACTGGCAAAAAGCCCTCTGACGCCATCAAAGTCAAGACCGTGGCGCAAAAGCCCTCCTCTGTAGTTCCCGGCCGCCCTGTTGGTCTCAAGGAGCAGAGGCTCCCTTCAGGTGTTGGTGTTCGCTATCTGTACCAGCCCGGCGAGCTGGAGGGCGGTCGGCGCCGCGCGACTGACCCTGTATGGTCTTTAACGGTTCACCGGCTCGGACACTCGGTGGTCAAGCCCGGTGAGCCTGTGTTGTATTACCTGCCGGACGGCCCGCCACGTGGTTTTGTCAGGGAGGAACTCCTCGTAGTGCCGCCCGACACTCAGCTTCCTCCCGATGGGGTTCTCAAGCGCTGAGCGCTGCTGCTCCTCTGTTTCGGTTGCACTCGAAACAGGTCAGCCTGACGTTATCGTGGATGTGGCCCGCGGAGTTGTCGAACCGGTCGACACTGAACTGCTGGGTGTCCTTTGGCTGGTAAGCCTATAGGAGCTTGATGTTTCACGCGGCACAACGATTGTTCTGGGCCTCCTTCAGTGCTAGGATGTGATCAACCTTCAGGCTAAACCTGAGCCCCTTGGCTTGGTCCTGTAGCTTATAGGCCACCAGCTGTTTTATGATGGTCTTGCGGAGCTGCTGCTCGGTGCGTGTGCATGCACCCTCAGAGCCCTCCTCTTGGGGGGGGGGGGGCATACTACCCGCTCGAGCTGGCTGAGATACTCCACCCGTGAGACTGCAAGATAAGCCAGGTTGGACCACTGGAGAAAGTCGTCTATGATCCAGACTTTCTGGGGGTCGGCAACTGTGAGACCAACTGTGAACGGTGAGGGCGTAGCCAAGAGCCCAGTCCTGGCCCCACTTGCCGTCGAGGACCTCGCGGGCATATTTCGAGGGCACCTCGACGACGTCGTTCAGGACGAGCTCTTGCTGGTCTGGCCTGCCATCCAGCAAGGGCCCAGGGGTGGTGACCATGATGTTTTGCCGCCGAGTGTCTTTGGGGTGGTATAGCAGAGGTTCGGGGGCGTCCGGAAAACACTTCTCATGGCGCTCGAACAGCAGCCTCAGGGCCCGGTCGCGAACCTTCTGCCTCGAGGTCAAGATGAGATCACATGGCTTCCAGGCCCCCACGAAGCGTTCCCACGCGAGGCAACCAGGAAGCGCCTTTCGCACCTCTCGGCACTGGACCCTGTCGGGCTGAAGGCGCATTCGCTTCTTAAGGGCCTTGAGAAGAGGGTCTTTGGCTCTGTGGTCTACCTCGACCTCTTCGTAATAGGCGGCATGCCCGCGGAGCCAGTCGTGTAGCATTTCTCCGGCGATTGGGGGCGGCTGCCCCTGGTCGCCACAGCAGATGACCTGGACGCCCCGTCCCTCGAGCCAGTCGAGGAACGTTTCCAGAGTGGGGCGGGGCACTGTGCAGACCTCGTCCCAGATGATCACACGGGGGACGAATTTTTCTGTTCCATCCTTTCAGGCGTCCAGTCCGTTTGGCCGCTCCAGCGGAAGAAGCTGTGATAGGTCTGGGCCTGGACGCCCCTGGCCCGCATCTCTTTGGCAAGGCGATGGGTCGGGGTGAAGACGAGGGGGCTTCTGGTACGGAAGAGCTCGATCGCTCGCGTGGTTTTGCCGCTGCCCCCGCCGCCGTTTAGGTAGCTCAGCTGATGTCGGGTCAGGGGATCGTCGTGGCGCGGCGCGGTGCTGGGAGTGAGGTCCTTTTCAGAATAGATGTAGTCAGGCTTGGCGAGGTAGGCTGCGTGTTCCATCGGCATGTAGAGGCTATCGCCCTTGTCACGCCACTGGGCTGGGGCAATCCCATCTCGTGGTGGCCTCGGGGTTGCCTTGTCGTGGCAGGTGAGACAGATGCGGCAATTCCCTTCTGGGTGCACCTCTTGAGGCTTGTAGGCTCCGACCCCCTCGAGCTTGCAGAGCGCCGTTTTCTTTACATAGATGGAATCGGTTGCCACTCGGACGGTCTCGTCGGGTTCAAACCTTGAAAGCATAGAGAGGAGGTTGATGTGGGCGTAGGCCAGCATGCTTGCCCTCAGGTGGGCGAACTGGGGCTGGGAGCCATCGTAGTAAGTGAGGATGTGACCAAGCTCGCACTCCATTGGTGCTCCTACCAAAGTGCCCGAGAGGCGGGTGTCTTGGACAAAGTAGTCGAGCTCGCCGCGGTCGGTCACCAACCTCCTTGTGAGCCTTTTTCCATCTGCCTTGCTGCCCTGGGTGAATTTGCCGATGACGGAGCAGGCCTGGTCCCTGCTTTCGGGCAACCAAACCTCAGTCTGCTTCTCGAAGGAGATGATCGCCTCCCTGACTCTGAGAGACCTCAGCAGGCCAGACTCTGCCAGGAAGGCAAGGAGCTGTGTCGGGGCCCAACCGCCTTCGGAGAAATGCCTTCCAAACCAGGCAGGGATGACCGGATGGCAGGTAGCCTCAAACTCCCATTCTTGAACCTCGGCGAAACCTGTGCTTATGTCTTTGGGGAGAGGGCCATTAATTGCCACGCGGGTCATGCGGTGAGTCGGATGCCCGAACCGTTCGAAATAGGGTTTGGCTTCACCCATACCCTGGAAGGATGCCGGATAGCAGGCCTTCATGTCGATAGAAGTGACTTCCCTCGTGTCATAACCCATCGAGTTCCAGAGGCCGCCGTGACCGTTCTCCACGCAGGCCTTCTCGATGTCTGGGAGGAGGTTGGCTGGGGTTGGCTTCCAGCCGTTCCTTTCCTTTGCCATAATGCTAGCCGCGTGGTTTTCGCCGAAGGCTCTCTCAGCAAGTTCAGTGTTGCCCAGTTTGGCGCAGATCGCTTGGAGTCTTTCGTGGGCCTCTCGTGTCCTGTAGGTGCGGCCGTCCTAGAGCAGACAGAGAGCTGTCGGTCTTGGCCGCCCAGGAGCCAGACCGCTAATGGCTCGCACTGGGTGACTTCCCGGATGGCGTGCCAGACGTTGCCCTCGTAGATGTGGACCTCTCTACTCTGGGGGAAGTGGAGGTCTTTGGGCCAAGCGTGGCCGTTGTGGCAGATGAGTTCTACCGTTTTCCATCTGCAGTGCTGATATTTGCCGCTGTTTAAGATGTCCTCGCCAGCGATGTCCCTCAGGATGATCGCTCTTTTGAGGATCTCCAGCTCGGCCACGTCATCGACCGTGGCGCCGGTTTCGTGGACTTTCTCTTCCCACTCCTGGATCTTATGTCGCCGTGTGGGTGTAAGTCCCTGGCCTCTCAAAGCGCCCTCAAAGTGCTCGACCACCCTCTGAGCCACACAGTTGAGGTCACCATCTCTTAACGGAGCTAGGTTGGCAGGATCTGGATCCCTGACGGGGTAGAGGCCGTAGACAACTGCGGTGACGGGGTAGGCGTTCTGATAGAACACACTGTCAATTCCAGTCAACACGCCAGGCTTTGTGTCCCGAGAGACCTCGACGACCCCTTGGCCCTTCTTTCGCTCAGCCCGGACTGCATCAAGCTTGTCTTCAAGGACCCAATCATCTTCAGCTTTCTCCCGGAGAAACTTGATTCTCAGGAGAAACTCCGTGCCCCCTGGGAGAGCCGCCAGAAGTTGGGTAGCCCTGACGTCGGCCATCCGAGCGTCCAGTGCCAACCTGCCGGCTCTGGCATATATGCCTTCGGTGATGTCGAGATCGCCAACGTCCAGCGGGTCTTCTCGTTCAACCCTCCATGTAGAGACCGCGGCGGCGCCATCTACCTCGAATTCATCTTTGGCGTCGTTAAGTATCTCGACCCACGACTCGTAAGCCGGGAGTCTTTCTGGGTGGGGGACACGATCATCCAGGTCGGTAAATGGCCACTGTGGTCGAAGCTGCCGGGGGAAGAGTCTTTCCTCAGCTTCTGGAATGGGCTCATCGAGGATGAACCTTGGCTTGTATTCTGCGAGCATTTCTTCGATCAGGTCATCCATAGTAATAGTAGCCATATGTTAGATGGGTATATACTTTGTATCACCTTCCTCTAAATGAAACATATATATGGGTATATACTTTGTATCACCTTCCTCTAAATGAAATATATATATGGGTATATACTTTGTATCACCTTCCTCTAAATGAAATATATATATGGGTATATACTTTGTATCACCTTCCTGTAAATGAAAATTTCGATGGCGGCGAGGCGCGCAAATTCCTTTCGCGTCGCTCTTGTTGCACGACGCCACTTACTCCTATACCCGCACTGACAACAGAGCTGTTGCTTGTTAGTAACCCCTACTCCACAACGCCTACAGGGCTGAGCGCGTGAACCTTTACGGAGTCTCACCAGATGAACTTTACAAAAGTCCGTAATACAGCTTTTACCACAGAGCTCCGTTGAGCTCACCGTCAGCCATTTGCATGTGTTGTGTCCCTTGGGCATGTCGTTTGTAGCGGTATATCAGCAGTCACTCACTTCTTTAATAGATGAGCCCCGGGGCCGGCGAGGGTGGGGGCCGTCCCCAGGTGCTCTCACTATGCTCACTTGGGGGCCTCAGGAGATCGGGCCTTAGGAAGCCGCCGCACGCCAGTGGAAGCTGCCTAGACGTACGCAGAATTGTTTGTCTACGTGGGTCCCTTTTGGGACCCAATAAAGTGGTATGCTCGCCCCCCCCCCCCCCCCCTGCTGCTAGTATTCCACACTGTTTCTGAAATTTTCTCTCCCTATATAGGCGACGGGACCACTTAATTCACGTGGACAGAATTTGTGAAAAATGATGTTTATTTTATTTTATTTTATTTATTTATTTATTTATTTTTTTTTTTTTTTTTTTTTTTTTTTTTGGGGGGGGGGGGGGAGGGGGGGGGTCTATTTTTGACAATGTTTGGCTGGAGTTTCTATCGTTAGTATTCCATACTGTTTCAATTGTTTTTTTCGCACTCCCTATATAGGGGACAGGATTTGGTTATGTAAATCGTGTTTTTATTTATTTATTTATTTATTTATTTATTTTATGATTTTTCTGGATTTTTTTCCATCGTTAGTATTCCACACTGTTTGAATTTTTTATCCCTATATAGGCGACGGGATCAATTAATTCACGTCAACAGAATTTGTTTAAAGAATAGGTGATTTTCCTAGTGTTTTGATAGTCCCGTGCTAAAATGTCAGTAGGATAGTGTGAAATACTAACGAAGATAAAGGTTAGAAAATGCCGGGTTATTTCAAGATTATTTTTTTTAAGACTTTTTCTGGAATTTTTGTCTCTATTTAGGCGACGGGACCAATTAATTCATGTCAACAGAATAAAAAAATTTAAAAAAAAAGGTGAATTTTCCTAGTATTTTTTTTTTTTTTTTTTTTTTTTTTTTTTGCTGATAGTCCCGTGTTAAAATCTCAGTTGGGTAATTTCTTTTCTTTCTTTTTTTTTTTTTTTTTATATTTTTTATGATTTATTTTCCATCGTTAGTATTCCACACATGTCTCTTTTTTTTGTCCCTATATAGGCGACGGGACCAATTATTACACGTCAACAGAATTTGTTTAAAGAATAGGTGATTTTCCTATGTTTTGATAGTCCCGTGCTATAATGTCAGTAGGATAGTGTGGAATACTAAAGAAGATAAAGGTTTGAAAATGGGTAATGCAAGATTTTTTAACGATTTTTATGGAATTTTTCCATCGTTAGTATTCCTCACTGGAATTATTCCTCATTATTATTTCAATATTTTGTTCCTATATAGGCTACGGGACCAATTAATTAACGTCAACAGAATTTGGTATAAAAAAATAAAAAAAGGTGCTTTTCTAGTAAATATATATATAATTTAAGGACTTTTATTGGAGGACCAAAGGACTTTGGACCGAATCCTCTAGAGGACCAGGGCTATAATTTATGGACCTACTACAGGAGGGCCACTGCTTAATTATGCAATATTATGACTATGATAATTGAAGATAATTATTGATTATTGAAAAAAAAAAGACACCTACTGGTGCAGTATATCACCGCATGTGTGTAAAAATTGGCTACTGTCACATATATTTCTGTAAAGATGTGATTTTTTTTTATTCATAAATTTTAATGAAATATATTTTTGGCATCTTGTTACTCTTTTAAAATGACAAGGGAACATCCTTTAACAAAGCAAAAAAAAAAAAAAAAAAAAAAAAAAAAAAAAAAAGGTAAGAGAAAAGTCAGGCAGTGCCACAATCATAAACCGCAACCCTTCCCAGACACCAAGAGGAAGAGGAAACAGCAAAACCAAACAAGCGCAATTCGAATAAACGTACATAAAGCACTAAGATTAGCTCTCTCTCTCTTCCCCAAGCGAGGTAATCGCAATGCTAAAAGGACTGAAAAACACAAGAACAAAATAACACAAGGTAAGACATAAAACAAATAGCCTCGTAGAATAAAGCACAAAGCAACAAAGAGTAAGACTAACACCGGGACCACCGCCTTAGAACGGGGGTGGTTAAAGCATTTTTACAGCTAGCCAACTTCACCCTGGGCCCCGATGCTATTCTTAATACAGAAATACATAAAAATTCGGTTCGCAGAAAGGCTCCCAACTCAGTCAATGCATCAAAGCGAAAACATAAAATCAAATTAATCGCTATAATAAAACAAGAGGGCTATGATGGCCCTATATCGCTCACCTGAGTATCATAGCACTCAAGGAGAATATGACTTAATCAGAGGAACATTTCTGGGAAATTATTTTGAAATCAGCAGATGTTGTTTAAAGGTTTTTTTTTTCTATTTTTAGCTCTGGTAGTCATTTTGTTCAGCAGAGCAGAAACATTTTAGCAATTTTGGTAAAGGGGCGTTAGAGGAACATTTCTGTGAAATTATTTTGCAATCGGGCCCATGGCCTAGGAGATGTTGTTTAAAGATTTTCTTTTCTTTTCATTTTTAAAGATTTTCTTTTCTTTTCATTTTTTTTTTTTTTTTTTTTTTTTTTTTTTTTTGCTCTGGACGCCATTTTGTTTAGCGGAACGGCACCAGTTTAGCAATTTTGGTAGAGGGTCACTCAAGGAACAGTCCTGTAAAATTATTTCAAAATCCATTAACCGGTAAGGAGGAGATGTCTTTAAAGTAAATTGTTGTCAGATGCATGACAGTCTACGCCCTTTTTCTATTTTTAGCTCTGGTGGCCATTTTGTTAAGCCAACCGTTTTAGCAATTTTGGTCAAGGGACATAAGAGGAATATTTCTATGAAATTATTTTGAAATCCGGTCATAGGCCTAAGAGGAGATGTTGTTTAAATGTTTTTTTTCTATTTTAGCTCTGGTGGCCATTTTATTCAGCGGAGCAGAACCATTTTAGCAATTTTGGTAAAGGGGCATTAGAGGAACATTTCTGTGAAATTTTTTAAATCGGGCCAATGGCCTGGGAGGAGATGTCGTTTAAAGGTTTTTCTATTTTTAGCTCTGGCGACCATTTTGTTTAACAGAGCGGAACGATTTAGGCAATTTTGGTAAAGGGATATGTGAGGAACATTTCTGTGAAATTATTTTGAAATCGGGCCATTGGCCTGGGAGGAGATGTCGTTTATAGGTTTTTCTATTTTTAGCTCTGGCGGCAATTTTGTTTAGCGGAGCGGAACCATTTAGGCAATTTTGGTAGCGGGTCATCCAAGGAACATTCCTGTAAAATTATTTCAAAATCCATTCACCGGTTTAGGAGGAGATGTCTTTTAAGTAAAAAGTTGACAGACGGATGACGCACGACGGACGACAGACGGCGGACGGCGGAAGAAGACCGGTCACGAAAGCTCACCTTGAGCCTTTGGCTCAGGTGAGCTAAAAAGACGAGTACTCATGGCTAATTCTATTGTATGCCAGAGTAAATGAAATCCAATAGTTGAACCACGGCGGGCCAAGCCAAAGACAAATCGTCAAGCCCCAACCCACTGGTTAATGTTTTACGAAGAGGCCGTCATTGAGTCTGAGGCCCGAACCGCCATCGTGCAATTAAAGAGTGAAGCATAGCCATCAACAATGATTGGGTTGACAACTAGGCATGCAGTCTGCCGCATAATATCCAGGTATAGCCAATAATAATAATAATAATAGTTTAATATTTTTAAAAAGGATGCGCACAAAAAAAAGAACCTTAATTTATGTACTTGAAAAAATGATCTTGGATACACTGCTATGCTGATCCGTCAGCATATTGACAATGACAATGACAATAACAAATTTTATTTGGTAATTTAGGCCACCGGCCCTGTATACAATATATAAACATATAAACTTTAATTCGACTTCAATACAATACAAAATAAATTCCACATTCATCAACGCTATTCATCAGTGGATACTTGACTTATTCTGTTCTATGTTCCTCTCTTTTCAAAAATGCAAAGAAGATGTATTTCATTACACAAGACATAACATGTTCATTTTTTTTATTGCATCACTTCATGAAAGAGCTCAACAGACGGTCTGCAATATTTATACTTATCTGGAAGGTACCGTAGTCTAATTTCAGAATATAGAGGACAGATAAAGGCGAAATGATATTCATCCTCTATTTCATGTAACGAACAAAGTGGACAAATACGTTGTTGATATGGAATACCTGTATGTCTCTCTCTCTCTCTCAACTAAAGGATTATGCGCTGAACACCTAAATTTTGAGAATTGCTTTATAAATTTTGCAGGTATATCCAAAGACAGATATGTTTCCGTTTCTAAAATACACTTGAAATTTTTGTAATAGTATGTTTTACTGGACTCATTTACGTCGGAATGCCATTCTTGTAATAAATTATCCTTTAATCTGTCTTTAAATATTCTAATAAAACTGTTTATATCCCCCACTCCTTGTGAAAGCCAGACATAGCTAAACCCATACCTACATAATAAATATCTAACTTTTGTTGCCCATGTTATTCTGTTACAATCATCTAATCTCTTCAACATTAAGTAACATTGCTTAGGATATCTAAATTCTTCCATTCTTATTAGCTTTAACCAATACTTAATACATCTAGTAAAATATACAAAACACAGCGGTAATCTTCCGCAATCACCTTTTACCAAAATGCTGCTAGTATAATTTGGAACTTTCAAAAGAGTTTTACAAAATCTGTCTTGGACGGCTTCTATCTGTTTTGCAAGTTCAAACCCCCATATCTCAGACCCATAGCATAAAATTGGCACGATCATTGTATCAAATAATTTAAAACTATCATGCAATGAGAGTGACCGCAACTTATTTTGAAGTATTTTAATAGTTATAACAGTTTTATTTGCTTTATCGACTAGGTTCTAGTACTGCTCTTTAGCTCTGGACCAAACAAGTTCAGGTGTGAACAACAGACCCATATATTTATATGAAGAAACAATTTCTATTGGTTTTCCTAAGTAGAACCATTCTCGTCCCGTCTCGAAAATCCCCCATTCCTAAACACTATGATTTTAGTTTTATTTATGTTGACAACCATTCCAGCATTTTTACAAAATAATTCTACAATATTTAATTGTATCTGAAGGTTCCTAATTGTGTCTGCACAGTTCGCAATATTATCAGCATAAAGAAGTACAAATATTTCGGGTATATTTTCTGATATGAAAATTCCGTTTTGGTAATTATTTCTAAGTTCTTGAACAATATCGTTTATGAACAAACTGAAAAGAATCGGACTTAATTTGCAACCTGGTACCAACATTACAGTCGAAAAATTCCGTAAATGACTGATTTGCCTTCACACATGATTTAAGCTTCTTATACATTGAAAGTAATATTTTGAATACCTTTCCCCCAATGCCTTTTTTATTCAGTGAAGTTAGCAACTTATAATGATCCACTGTGTCGAATGCTTTAGAAAAATCTATAAATAGACAGTAAAATCGGCCTCCGCGTTTACTCAAATATTTTTGCACCATTGCTTGTAAAGTGAAAATATTATCTGTCGTGCTATAACCTTCCCTAAATCCTGCCTGAGCCTCATCAATTTTGTTATTTTCTATACAATACATATAAATTCGATCATTTAATATACCCGCAAAAATTTTGTTAAGCACATCTATCAGTGAAATGCCACTATAATTGTTCGGATCATTCACATTTCCTTTCTTTAAAATTGGACATAAAATACTTTGTCCCCACGATTCTGGAAAATCTCCAAAATCAAGAATTTTGTTAAAAAGCTTAGTCAGTACTGGAATTATAAAAATCAAAGTATTTTTTAACATTTCTATTAATATGCTATCTGGACCCCCTGATTTACCTGATCGGATTTGCTTAATGCTATTTCTCACTTCCTCCTCCGAAATCGGTGCATCAAATATACCTGCCGTGGGAGATTCTTCATATCGAAAATTTTGCAAATCCTCCTGATTTTGAACATGTAGCAAATTTTTGAAATGATTGAACCAACTTTCAACTGAAATTTGTTGGGAGTTATACTACGGTTTCTAATCTTTTTAACATTTTTCCAAAAGGCTTGGGGGTTATTTCGAGAGTCTACGAGTGTAGTTCTCAGTTTTACAATATGATTATGTTTTTTTTTTTTCTTTCACTATGTTTTTAAGTCGATTTCTATGGTATTTGTATTCAGATAAATTTGAAGAGGATGGGTATGATCTGAATCTGTTTAAAGCATGTAGCTCAACTCGTTTAACATTATCACACTGTGAATCCCACCACGGATTTTTTGCTACTGTGGGATGCCCACAATTACGGATGCGCATACAGTTTGCTGACGTCTGATATAAATCAACAATCTTTTTTATAGCCTCCTGGGTGCTAATTTCAATTTCGTTTATAATTACGTTCTTTACTAATTCAAACTGATATCTAAAACAATTTAAACGGGTTCGTTTACCGTTAGTGAGTGGTGAGGGCCGCGAAAATTTGCCAGGACCATTTTAATTTCAAAATGTGATATTTTTTACGTTTTTGTGAAAGTATTTTGGGTGATACGTCCCATTTAGTGACATAGTTCTGTTAAATATGAAATTTTGGATGGAAGACTGGAATTAATATGACTTTATTGAGGTACATCTTTTGGTTATAACATTTTGTTTACATTGGTAGCCGCCATAATGTGTGCAAAATAAGAATATTTGAATTTCATTGGTCAGCTGTGAATATAAAAGAGCCTACTAAAACCTTTTCTAATTGTTATATAAATACCTGGAGTCGCAATTGTGAAGACGCCCCACGCTCGAGCGCGTTAAAAAGTATACTGCACAAAATTAGAATCTACCAAAATGTCAAATGAAAATACAAAACTGTGAGAAGTTGTTGAAGGAGGTCATCCCAGTACTCCATGTGGTAAAGATGATAAGAAACGCCCTGCAAGTTCACCAGTATATTTGGAAGAGTCTCTCTTGGAGAAGAAAACTCGTCATTTCACTGGGGACGCTCCAAACCGAGATGACAAAATAAATGATGATTCCGATTTGAGGATCACTATGCAACTAGATGGCGACTCGGGAACAGATGCTCCGATTCATCATCTCTCTGTGCCACTTCAGCCAACTGAAATCCTACAGATAGCGTCTGATCTGAGGGCCATGATGCTCCCTGAAATCAAAATGGTGGTTAAAGAAGCTGTGAGTGAGGCTACACAATCTCTCAAAAATGACATCAAGGACCTCCGTGACGGTATTATACAGCTGCAGAATGACAATATCTCTCTTCAGGCTGAAAACATACATCTCAGGAAGGCAAATAGAGCGACTGAGGAGCGTTTGGCGGCAGTTGAGTACGACAATGACAGCTTAGAACAATACAGCCGTCGTAACAGTTTACGTATATCTGGCATTCCCGAAGACAAAGATGAAAATACTGACCAGGAAGTGATGCGAATTGCAGGCTCCTTGGGTGTGGATATTGGTCGTGGTGATATCGACAAGTCGCATAGAGTTAGTAACTTTGATGATCACAGACGCTCCGGAAAAGGCCCTGGAACTAAGCGCCGAACTCGTGACGTGATTGTTAAATTCACCACATATAATGTAAGAAACAAAGTGTATCAGGAAAGAAAAGAGCTGAGAAACACCGAAACCTTAAAATCTGTATTTATCAATGAGGATTTAACAAAAAAGAGATCTAAGCTTCTGTTTGAAGCTCGTACGCTTGCTCGGGCTGATCACCTGAAAGCCGCGTATTCCTCAGATGGCAGAATATTTGTTATAGACAAAGAAGACAAATGACATCTCATAAAGTCTGAGGTAGATATAAAAACATTTGGAGACGTGGAAGAGGCAAAGAAAACTATAGCAAGGGTGTCCGCTGTTACAGCCACGGGTATTAAGGGCTCGGGCGTATCGTTGGCCGCGCCGTATACTTCGGGTGGTGCTTCTCGCGTGTAAGGGTTCTCGGTTCTGAAATACATCCACATATTACGAGACTAACTAACTTGAGAACTAATGTATCATTTGTTTCCTTACCATGCCTTACGTGCTCTGAGTCTTGAAAACATTTTTTTTTTTTTTTTTTTTTTTTTTTTTTTTTTTGAAACGGTACGTTAATGTTCAAGAACTGATAACTATTAACAAATGTTGGAAACAGTTACAGACTACTCATACCATGTATTTTCTTTTTTTCTTTTTTTTTTTTTTTTTTTTTTTTTTTTTTTTTGATAAGTATACCTACCTTTGACATGCTTGATAGTTAGAACTCTGGATACCTTATTTTAGCGGACGACGCTTTGAGGTATTTTCCTTGTTTATCCAGAGGGCGGGATGCGGCATTTCGTGCAAATTGTCTCCACAAGACTGGAGACATTTTGCATAAGGTGTCGGAATGTCATCAAACTGTGGTCTGTTGAATTAGTCAAGAGAATGTAAAGGTTAACGTGATACACTTCTTCATCGCAAAATCCGTTATTTTACTCGTCTCGATTATGAAACGCACCACAGAGTACCCGATATATTGTGCATTCTGTTGGAAAGTTAAATACAAGACTCACCTGTAGTACATTAACCCTTTTATGACTAGCGTCCCATAAAATGGCCATTGTCAAGCAGTGCATACCCAGATCAGAACGCAGAACGCGGCGTCTGATTTGGGTACGCACTGTTTGAACTAAACACAGAAGTTTCTATAAAATATTGTTATTATCAAGACTAATCCCTTCCATAGTAAATGGACACAAAAGGGACATTGCCAAACGGTGTATATCCAGATCAGGCGCCACAGAACGCGGCGTCTGATCTGGGTCCACACTGTTTGAATTAAACGTATCAACTTCTATAAAACATTGTTATTATCAAGACTAATCCCTTCCATAGTAAATGGACATAAAAGGGGCATTGCCAAACGGTGTATACCCAGATCAATCTCCACAGAACGCGGCGTCTGATCTGGGTCCATATTGTTTGAATTAAACGTATCAACTTCTATAAAATATTGTTATTATCAAGACTAATCCCTTCCATAGCAAATGGACATAAAAGGGGCATTGCACAACGGTGTGTACCCAGATCAATCGCCACAGAACGCGGCGTCTGATCAGGGTCCACATTGTTTGAATTAAACGTATCAACTTCTATAAAACATTGTTATTATCAAGACTAATCCCTTCCATAGTAAATGGACATAAAAGGGACACTGCTTAACGGTGTATACCCAGATCGAGCACCACAAAACGCGGCGTCTGATCGGGGTCCACACTGTTTGAATTTAACGTATCAACTTCTATAAAACATTGTTATTATCAAGACTAATCCCTTCCATAGTAAACGGACATAAAAGGGACATTGCCAAACGGTGTATACCCAGGTCAGACGCCACAGACCGCGGCTTCTGATCGGGGTCCACACTGTTTGAATTAAACGTATCAACTTCTATAAAACATTGTTATTATCAAGACTAGTCCCTTCCATAATAAATGGACATAAAAGGGACATTGCCAAACGGTGTTTACCCAGATCAGGCGCCGCAGAACGCGGCGTCTGATCTGGGTCCACACTGTTTGAATTAAACGTATCAACTTCTATAAAACATTGTTATTATCAAGGCTAATCCCTTCCATACTAAATGGACATAAAAAGGACATTGCCAAACGGTGTATACCCAGATCGAGCGCCACAGAACGCGGCGTCTGATCTGGGTCCACACTGTTTGAATTAAACGTATCAACTTCTATAAAACATTGTTATTATCAAGACTAATCCCTTCCCATAGTAAATGGACATAAAAGGGACATTACCAAACGGTGTATACCCAGATCAGGCGCCACAGAACGCGGCGTCTGATCGGGGTCCACACTGTTTGAATTAAACGTATCAACTTCTATAAAACATTGTTATCAAGACTAATCCATTCCATGGTAAATGGACATAAAAGGGACATTGCCAAACGATGTATACCCAGATCAAACGCCACAGAACGCGGCGTCTGATCGGGGCCGCACTGTTTGAAAAAAACGTATCAACTTCTATAAAACATTGTTATTATCAAGACTAATCCATCCCAATGTCTACTTTGGGTGGTGCTACTCGCATGTAACAGTTCTAAGTTCTGACATACATTTACATATTACATGACTAACTAACTAGAGAACTATATGTATCATCTACTTCCTTAGCATGCTTAATGTGCTCTGAGTTTTGAAATATTTTTAAACGGTAGGTTATTGTTCAAGAACTGATAACTCTTAACAAATGTTGGAAACAGTAACAGACTACTAATAACATGTATTCCCCTTTTTCTTTCTTTTTTTTTTTTTTTTTTTTTTTTTTCTGATAAGTATACTTACCTTTGATATGCTTGATGATTAGAACTCTGGGTAATTTTTTCAGCGGACAACATTTTGAGGTGTTTTCCTTGCTTACCCAGAGGGCAGGGTGTGGCATTTCGTGCAAATTGTCTCCACTGGACTGGACACAATTTGCATGAGATGTCGAAATGTCATCGAATTGTCGTCTGCTGAATTGGTCTAGAGAATTCTTTGATGCAATGTCCGGTATTTACTCGTATCGATTATGAAACGCACCAGAGAGCACTGGATATATTGTGCATTCTGTGGGAAAGTTAACCACAATACTCACCGGTAGTTACATTAACCCATTTGTGCCTCGCGTCCCATAAAATGTCCATTATCAAACAGTATATACCCAGATCGGAACGCAGAGCGCGGCGTCTGATCGGGGTCGACATTGTTTGAATTAAACACGGGAATTTTTATAAAACATTATTTTGATAAAGACTAATCCCTTCTATAATAAATGGACATAAAAGGGACTCTTCTATAGTGAATGGACATAAAAGGCACATTGCCAAGCAGTGTATACCCAGATTAGACGCTACGTTCTAAGATGCTGCAGAGCGCGGCGTCGGATCCGGGTCCATACTGTTTGAATGAAACACAGTAATTGTTGTAAACATTGTTATGATATAGACTAATCCCTTATATGGTATAAAGGGAACATTGACAAACAGTGTGTGTCCAGATCAGACGCCGCAAAACGGTACATTGCCAAACAGTCTATACCCAGATCAAATGCCACAGAATGCGGCGTCTGGTCGGGGTCCATACTGCTTGAATTAAACATAGTAATTTCTGTAAACATTGTTTCGATAAAGACATCCCTTTTATAGTAAATGGAACTGTCCAAATGACCTGAGGTAAAGGAGGTCACTCGGCACAAATTGACAAAGTACCTCTATCTTTTTTTTTTTTTTTTTTTTTTTGAAGACACGTTACTTTCTTGTCATTTTTTTTTTTATCATTATTTTATATACTTTTCTTTATTATCATCACGAGCGTTAAGTTAGCATCTGGTTCACGGTTCATTATTCACGGTTCAGGATTCAGCGTATGGTTCAGTATTCAGGATATTATTCAAAATACGAGCTGCAGCGTCTGGTTCATTATTCAGGGTATTATTCAAAACACGACCTGCAGCGTCCGGTTCAGGATTCAACGAATTATTCAAAATACGAGCTGCAGGGTCTGGTTCATCATTCAGGGTATTATTCAAAAGAGGCCAGGGAATTATTTAGCGTATGGTTCAGGATTCAGGGTTTTATTCAAAACACGACCTGCAGCGTCTGGTTCTGGAGTCAGCGTATTATTCAAAATACGAGCTGCAGCGTCTGGTTCATTATTCAGGGTATTATTCAAAACACAACCTGCAGCGTCTGGTTCAGGATTCAGCGTATTATTCAAAATACGAGCTGCAGCGTCTGGTTCATTATTCAGGGTATTATTCAGAAATGGTCAGGATATTATTCAGCGTATGGTTCAGTATCCAGGGTATTATTGAAAATACGACCTGCAGCGTCTAGTTCAGGATTCAGCGTATTATTCAAAATACGAACTGCAGCGTCTGGTTCATCATTCAGGGTATTATTCAAAAGAGGCCAGCGTATTATTCAGCGTATGGTTCAGGATTCAGTGTATTATTCAAAACTCGACCTGCAGCGTCTAGTTCAGGATGCAGCGTATTATTCAAAATACGAGCTGCAGCGTCTGGTTCAGGATTCAGCGTATTATTCAAAATACGAGCTGCAGCGTCTGGTTCATTATTCAGGGTATTATTAAAAAATAGTCAGGATATTATTCAGCGTATGGTTCAGTATTCAGGGTATTATTGAAAATACGACCTGCAGCGTCTGGTTCAGGATTCTGGATATTATTCAAAATACGACCTGCAGCGTCTGGTTCATTATTCAGGGTATTATTCAAAACACGACCTGCAGCGTCTGGTTCAGGATTCAGCGTATTATTCAAAAAACGAGCTGCAGCGTCTGGTTCATTATTCAGGGTATTATTCAAAAATAGTTAGGATATTATTCAGCGTAAGGTTCAGTATTTTGGGTATTATTGAAAATACGACCTACAGCGTCTGGTTCAGGATTCAGGGTATTATTCAAAATACAAACTGCAGCGTCTGGTTCATCATTCAGGGTATTATTCAAAAGAGGCCAGGGTATTATTCAGCGTATTGTTCAGGATTCATGGTATTCTTCAAAACACGACCTGCAGCGTCTGGTTCAGGATTCAGCGTATTATTCAAAATACGAGCTGAAGCGTCTGGTTCATTATTCAGGGTATTATTCAAAACACAACCTGCAGCGTCTGGTTCAGGATTCAGCGAATTATTCAAAATACGAGCTGCAGGGTCTGGTTCATCATTCGAGGTATTATTCAAAAGAGGCCAGGGAATTATTAAGCGTATGGTTCAGGATTCAGGGTATTATTCAAAACACGACCTGCAGCGTCTGGTTCTGGAGTCAGCGTATTATTCAAAATACGAGCTGCAGCGTCTGGTTCATTATTCAGGGTATTATTCAAAACACGACCTGCAGCGTCTGGTTCAGGATTCAGCGTATTATTCAAAATACGAGCTGCAGCGTCTGGTTCAGGATTCAGCGTATTATTCAAAATACGAGCTGCAGCGTCTGGTTCATTATTCAGGGTATTATTTGAAAACACGACCTGCAGCGTCTGGTTCAGGATTCAGCGAATTATTCAAAATACGAGCTGCAGGGTCTGGTTCATCATTCAGGGCATTATTCAAAAGAGGCCAGGGTATTATTCAACGTATTGTTCAGGATTCAGGGTATTATTCAAAACATGACCTGCAGCGTCTGGTTCTGGAGTCAGCGTATTATTCAAAATACGAGCTGCAGCGTCTAGTTCATTATTCAGGGTATTATTCAAAACACGACCTGCAGCGTTTGGTTCAGGATTCAGCGTATTATTCAAAATACGAGCTGCAGCGTCTGGTTCAGGATTCAGCGTATTATTCAAAATACGACCTGCAGCGTCTGGTTCATTATTCAGGGTAGTATTCAAAACACGACCTGCAGCGTCTGGTTCAGGATTCAGCGTATTATTCAAACTACGAGCTGCAGCGTCTGGTTCATCATTCAGGGTATTATTCAAAAAAGGGCTAGGGTATTATTCAGCGTATGGTTCAGGATTCAGGGTATTATTCAAAACACGACCTGCAGCGTCTGGTTCTGGATTCAGCGTGTTATTCAAAATACGAGCTGCAGCGTCTGGTTCAGGACTCAGCCTATTATTCCAAATTCGAGCTGCAGCGTCTGGTTCAGGATTCAGCGTATTATTCAAAATCCGAGCTGCAACGTCTAGTTCATTACTCAGGGTATTATTCAAAAATAGTCAGGATATTATTCAGCGTATGGTTCAGTATTCAGGGTATTATTGAAAATACGACCTGAAGCGTCTGATTCAGGATTCAGCATATTATTCAAAATACGAGATCCAGCGTCTGGTTCATTATTCAGGGTATTATTCAAAACACGATCTGCAGCGTCTGCTTCAGGATTCAGGGTATTATTCAAAATACGAACTGCACCGTCTGGTTTATCATTCAGGGTATTATTCAAAAGAGGCCAGGGTATTATTCAGCGTATGGCTCAGGATTCAAGGTATTATTCAAAACACGACCTGCGGCGTCTGGTTCAGGATTCAGCATATTATTCAAAATACGAGCTGCAGCGTCTGGTTCTTTATTCAGGGTATTATTCAAAACACGACCTGCAGCGTCTGGTTCAGGATTCAGCGTATTATTCAAAATACGAGCTGCAGCGTCGGGTTATTATTCTGGGTATTATTCAAAACACGACCTGCAGCGTCTGGTTCAGGATTCAGCATATTATTCAAAATACGAGTTACAGCGTCTGGTTCATCATTCAGGATATTATTGAAAAGAGGCCATGGTATTATTCAGCGTATGGTTCAGTATTCAGGGTATTATTCAAAACACGACCTGCAGCGTCTAGTACTGGATTCAGCGTATTTTTCAAAATACGAGCTGCAGCATCTGGTTCATTACTCAGGGTATTGTTAAAAAATGGTCAGGATATTATTCAGCGTATGGTTCAGTATTCAGGATATTATTGAAAATACGATGCAGCGTCTGGTTCAGGATTCAGCGTATTATTCAAAATACGACCTGCAGCGTCTGGTTCATTATTCAGGGTATTATTCAAAACACGACCTGCAGCGTCTGGTTGAGGATTCAGCGTATTATTCAAAATACGAGCTGCAGCATCTGGTTCATTATTCAGGGTATTATTCAAAAATGGTCAGGATATTATTCAGCGTATGGTTCAGTATTCAGGGTATTATTGAAAATACGACCTGCAGCGACTGGTTCAGGATTCAGGATATTATTCAAAATACGACCTGCAGCGTCTGGCTCATTATTCAGGGTATTATTCAAAACACGACCTGCAGCGTCTGGTTCTGGAGTAAGGGTATTATTCAAAATACGAACTTCAGCGTCTGGTTCATCATTCAGGGTATTATTGAAAAGAGGCCAGGGTACTTTTCAGCGTATGGTTCAGGATTCAGGGTATTATTGAATATACGACCTGCAGCGTCTGGTTCAGGATTCAGCGTATTATTCAAAATACGAGCTGCAGCGTCTGGTTTATTATTCAGGGTATTATTCAAAAATGCTCAGGATATTATTCAGCGTATGGTTCAGTATTCAGGGTATAATTGAAAATACGACCATCAACGTCTGGTTTAGGATTCAGGGTATTATTCAAAATACGAACTGCACTGTCTGGTTCATCATTCAGGGTATTATTGAAAAGAGGCCAGGGTATTATTCAGCGTATGGTTCAGGATTCCGGTTATTATTCAAAACACGACCTGCTGCGTCTGGTTCAGGATTCAGCGTATTATTCAATATACGAACTGCAGCGTCTGGTTTATTATTCAGGGTATTATTAAAAAATGGTCAGGATATTATTCAGCGTATTTTTCAGTATCCAGGGTATTATTGAAAATACGACTTGCAGCGTCTGGTTCAGGATTCAGTGTATTATTCATAATACGAACTGCAGCGTCTGGTTTATCATTCAGGGTATTTTGAAAAAAGGCCAGGGTATTATTCAGCGTATTGTTCAGGATTCAAGGTATTATTCAAAACACGACCTGCAGCGTCTGGTTCAGGATTCAGCGTATTATTCAAAATACGAGCTGCAGCGTCTGGTTCATTATTCAGGGTATTATTAAAAAATTGTCAGAATATTATTCAGCGTATGGTTCAGGGTATTATTCAAAATACGAACTGCAGCGTCTGGTTCATCATTCAGGGTATTATTGAAAAGAGGCCAGGGTACTATTCAGCGTATGGTTCATGATTTTTGGGTATTATTGAAAATTCGACCTGCAGCGTCTGGTTCAGGATTCAGGGTATTATTCAAAATACGAACTGCTGCGTCTGTTCAGGATTCAGCGTATTATTCAAAATACGAGCTGCAGCGTCTGGTTCATTATTCAAGGTATTATTCAAAACACGACCTGCAGCGTCTGGTTCAGGATTCAGCGTATTTTTCAAAATACGAGATGCAGCGTCTGGTTCAGGATTCAGCGTATTATTCAAAATACGAGCTGCAGCGTCTGGTTCATTATTCTGGGTATTATTCAAAACACGACCTGCAGCGTCTGGTTCAGGATCCAGCTTATTATTCAAAATACGAGTTACAGCGTCTGGTTCATCATTCAGGATATTATTGAAAAGAGGCCATGGTATTATTCAGCGTATGGTGCAGTATTCAGGGTATTATTCAAAACACGACCTGCAGCGTCTGGTACTGGATTCAGCGTATTTTTCAAAATACGAGCTGCAGCATCTGGTTCATTATCCAGGGTATTGTTAAAAAATGGTCAGGATATTATTCAGCGTATGATTCAGTATTCAGGATATTATTGAAAATACGATGCAGCGTCTGGTTCAGGATTCAGCGTATTATTCAAAATACGACCTGCAGCGTCTGGTTCATTATTCAGGGTATTATTCAAAACACGACCTGCAGCGTCTGGTTGAGGATTCAGCGTATTATTCAAAATACGAGCTGCAGCGTCTGGTTCCTTATTCAGGATATTATTAAAAAATGGTCAGAATATTATTCAGCGTATGGTTCAGGGTATTATTCAAAATACGAACTGCAGCGTCTGGTTCATCATTCAGGGTATTATTGAAAAGAGGCCAGGGTACTATTCAGCGTATGGTTCATGATTTTTGGGTATTATTGAAAATTCGACCTGCAGCGTCTGGTTCAGGATTCAGGGTATTATTCAAAATACGAACTGCTGCGTCTGTTCAGGATTCAGCGTATTATTCAAAATACGAGCTGCACCGCCTGGTTCATTATTCAGGGTATTATTCAAAAATGGTCAGGATATTATTCAGCGTATGGTTCAGCATTCAGGGTATTATTGAAAATCGACCTGCAGCGTTTGGTTCAGGATTCAGGGTATTATTCAAAATACGAACTGCATCTTCTGGTTCATCATGCAGGGTATTATTCAAAAGAGGTCAGGGTATTATTCAGCGTATGGTTCAAGATTCATTGTATTATTCAAAACATGACCTGCAGCGTCTGGTTCAGGATTCAGCATATTATTCAAAATGCGAGCTGCAGCGTCTGGTTCATTATTCAGTATATGATTCAAAACACGACCTGCAGCGTGTGGTTCAGGATTCAGCGTATTATTCAAAATACGTGTGCAGCGTCTGGTTCATTATTCAGGGTATTATTAAAAAATGGTCAGGATATTATTCAGCGTATGGTTCAGTATTCAGGGGTATTATTCAAAATATGACCTGCAGCGTCTGGTTCATTATTCAAGACATTATTCAAAACACGACTTGCAGGGTCTGGTTCAGGAATCAGCGTATTATTCAAAATACGAGCTGCAGCGTCTAGTTTGTTGTTCAGGGTATTATTCAAAAATGGTCAGGATATTATTCAGCGTATGGTTCAGTATTCAGGGTATTATTGAAAATACGACCTGCAGCGCCTGCTTCAGGATTCAGGGTATTATTCAAAATACAAACTGCAGCGTCTGGTTCTTCATTCAGGGTACTATTGAAAAGAGGCCAGGGTATTATTCAGCGTATGGTTCAGGATTCAGGGAATTATTCAAAACACGGCCTGCAGCGTCTGGTTCAGGATTCAGCGTATTATTCAAAATATGAGCTGCATCGTCTGGTTCATTATTCAGGGTATTATTCTAAAATGGTCAGGATATTATTCAGCGGATGGTTCAGTATTGAGGATGTTATTGAAAATACGACCTGCAGCGTCTGGTTCAGGATTCAGGGTATTATTCAAAATACGAACTGCATCTTCTGGTTCATCATGCAGGGTATTATTCAAAAGAGGTCAGCGAATGGTTCAAGATTTATTGTATTATTCAAAACACGACCTGCAGCGTCTGGTTCAGGATTCAGCATATTATTCGAAATGCGAGCTGCAGCGTCTGGTTCATTATTCAGGGTATTATTCAAAACACGACCTGCAGCGTCTGGTTCAGGATTCAGGGTATTATTCAAAATACGCGTGCAGCGTCTGGTTCATTATTCAGGGTATTATTAAAAAATGGTCCGTATATTATTCAGCGTATGATTCAGTATTCAGGGTATTATTCAGAATATGACCTGCAGCGTCTGGTTCATTATTCAAGACATTATTCAAAACACGACCTGCAGCGTATGGTTCAGGATTCAGGGTATTATTCAAAATACGAGCTGCAGCCTCTGGTTTGTTGTTCAAAATGGTTAGGATATTATTCAGCGTATGGTTCAGTATTCAGGGTATTTTTGAAAATACGACCTGCAGCGTCTGGTTCAGGATTCAGGGTATTATTCAAAATATGAACTGCATCTTCTGGTTCATCATTCAGGGTATTATTGAAAAGAGGCCAGGGTATTATTCAGCGTATGGTTCAGGATTCAGCGTATTATTCAAAATACGAGCTGCTTCTTCTGGTTCATTATTCAGGGTATTATTCAAAAAATGGTCAGGATATTATTCAGCGTATGGTTCAGTATTCAGGGTATTATTCAAAATACGACCTGCAGCGTCTGGTTCTTTATTCAGGGTATTATTCGAAACACGACCTGCAGCGTCTAGTTCAGGATTCAGTGTGTTATTCAAAATACGAGCTGCAGCGTCTGGTTCATTATTCAGGGTATTATTCAAAAGAGGCCAGGATATTATTCAGCCGATGGTTCAGGATTCAGGGTATTATTCAAAACACGACCTGCAGCGTCTGGTCTAGGATTCAGCGTATTTTTCAAAATTAGACCTGCAGTGTCTGGTTCATTATTCAGGGTATTATTCAAAATACAACCTGCAGCGTCTGGTTCAGGATTCAGGGTATTATTCAAAAATGGCTAGGGTATTATTCAGCGGATGATTCAGTATTCAGGGTATTATTAAAAGTACGACCTGCAGCGTCTGGTTCAGGAGTCAGCGTATTATAAAAAAAATGTGCAGGGTATTATATTCGACTTGTTCACGATTCAGGGTATTATTCGAAATACGACCTGCAGCGTCTGGTGTAGGATTCAGCGTATTATTAAAAGTATTCAGGGTATTATTCAGCATCTGCTTTATTATTCAGGGTATTATTCAAAATACGACCTTTAGTTTCTGGTTCATTATTATTCGAAATACGACCTGCAGCGTCTGGTTCAGGATTCAGGGTATTATTAAAAAAAATGTCCAGGGTATTATTCAGCGTCTTGTTCACGATTCAGGGTATTATTCAAAATAAGAGCTGCAGCGTCTGGTTCAGCATTCAGCGTATTGTTAAAAATGTCAGCGTCTGGTTCACGATTCAGGGTATTATTCAAAATACGACCTGTATTCTCTGGTTCAGGATTCAGCGTATTATTAAAAATATCCAGGGTATTATTCAGCTTCTGGTTCAGTATTCAGGGTATTATTCAAAATACGTCCTGCAGCGTCTGGTTCAGGATTCAGCGTATTATTAAAAATGTCCAGGGTATTATTCAGCATCTGGTTCAGTATTCAGGGTATTATTCAAAATACGACCTGCAGCGTCTGGTTCAGGATTCAGCGTATTATTCAAAAATGTCCAGGGTATTATTCTGCGTCTGGTTCAGTATTCAGGGTATTATTTAAAATACGACCTGCAGCATCTGCTTCAGGATTCAGCGTATTATTCAGAAATGGCCAGGGTATTATTCAACGTGTGGTTCAGATTCAGCCTATTATTCGTGGTATTATTCAAAATACGACTAGCGTATTATTCGGCGTCTGGTCCAGGATTCAGGGTATTATTATGAAATGTGCAGGGTATTCTTCAGCGTCTAGTTCAATATTCGGCGTATTATTCAGGGAATTACTCAAAATACGACCAGCGTATTATTCAGCGCCTGGTTCAGGACTCAGGGTATTATTCAAAAAATATTCCAGGGTATTATTCAGCGTCTGGATTATTAAAAATTGGCTAGGGTATTATTTAGTGTCTGGTTCAGTATTCAGTATGCTAACATGTTTAAGGTTTCAGCGTACGCAGTTAAAACTGATGTTTATGCTACATGTTCTGTTTTATTTGGCAATCGCCATTAATTCTTGAATTACCTTCGTATATAGGTATAGGTTTAGTTATTGGTATATGCATCAGCGATAAGTATTGTTGTAAAATTTATAGTGATAATGCATCCGTAATTGGTGCATCTGTAAAAGCCATTTTTGCCGACGCTTATGTTTTTATAAAGCGTAGCTTGATAAAGTGTTGAAAATCCGTGCTCGATATATGAACTTTGAAAACAAATCAAACGTAACGATTTCCGATATTTTTTATTGACTCAGGACTAAATCAAAGGTTCAAAATTTAGTTCCGGATTTCAATATATGCCAGTTCAAGTTTGAGTTCACGATGCATGGTTGAAATTAGGATTCAAACTGAACAAAACCAGAGCTCAGTCCATGATTAAGGAAACACTACAAGATTCTAAATTTAGTGTAGTTCTTGATTCAATCTACGGGGCTGGATTCTTAATTAATCAGTTCAAGATTTGGTTCGTGGTTTGGGATAAAGTTCAGAGTTCAGTCAGTGTTGTAGTATTCCTTTAAGCTGCAAACATAATCACATAATTATTCAGTTAATATAATTTTATGCAAGTCGTCCTTTCACGATACCATATTATAGACTTAGTTCCTCATTTCCTCGAACTGTTTGCTTCCTGTCTCTTGATCTACGTCGGTTGATGTGTGCTCTGAGAGGGATGTGCTTCGCTTGCCGGGTTTTGCCAATCAGCTGTTTCGGTTTCACACTTTTGTGGTTTAGATACACTGACGACGTTTTAATAACAGAAAGCCTCAGTGTCACTAAACATGGTATAGTTGCGCTTATATTGCAAACCACTGTGTCGGTATCTCTGCTGGTGGATGTTTCCTTCGTCCCCTAGGATATCATCTGCTCAGAATTAGTTCCTAAGTGCTGATGTTGATACTGCGGTGTTAACGTCAGTACGTAAGTACTGAATTAAATTACTATATTATACCTTAACATTTGCAGTAGTACACATTCTAAATTCTTCTAAAACTAAGCTTGATTTGTCATAGTGATGTGTATCTTAGCGGATTCGTTCGCCATTTTTGGGGGGTTGAGTTTACATGTTGCAGGTCTCGCTGCCTGGGACACTCTCCTTGCTGATGCCCGGGATTGCCGTGATGCGTGGGCCATGCTGGCTGAGGTGGCACGGTGGGGGACGCTCTTTAATCGATCGGTAAGCGTCTCTTACCTGATGTCTGCGGTTGGACTTTCTCATGATTTACGTAGATTGATGTAAGCTCGAAGGGGGATGTGCTTCGCTTGCCGGGTCTTACCAATCATGATTTTCGGTTACAAACTTTTGGGCCTCTGTGTCACCAAATTTGGTACAGCTACGCTTATATTGCTCTTATTTTGACAGCTAGTGGAGTCTGCCAACCATGGAAATACTAAGGATCTAAGTAAAATAAGAACTTATGATGGTTTATATATATATATTTCTTTTGACAAACCGCAAAATATTGTGGTGTACATAACAGGCATACGTAAAAACACAGATGGACGAACAATCTGGATAAAGTAATCTGATTGGCTGAAAATTTGAAAAGGGTATAGCATCTTAATTTATTCTTAATTTTGTTTTCAGGTAAAAATAAAAATATCATCAATTTGTCATCTGCTGATTTGCCTATAGAGTGGTAAAGGCTAGATAATCATAAGTTCGGACTGAAAAAAAGTATGGGACACAAGCTTTACTTAAAATTATTGATGTCAGGAAGTTACAAATACTGTAACGGAAGATAAGCAATTATGAGAAATTGCCTACCTTGGCAAAATTGGTAACTTCCTTACAGTAGCAAAGCCTGTCACAACGGCTACAGATGACATTCTAAGATTTTTGTTAGGAGAAAACAAGGCTCAACACTACATGTAAATCCTCTATTAAGCAGACAATTTACATGAAATATCAAGAAATATAAAGAACAATTCTGATAGTGCCTCAAGGGTTAACAATTCTTTTTTCTGTCCAAATATTAGATAATCTATGATAATATCACTGCTGCATAGATCTTGTTCTGTCCTGGTTTCCATGGTTGTGTCAGTGTCCTGAAGTTGCAACCTGAATGGATTTCAATAAATAGCTGCCATTGTCTACCAAATAGGTTGCAGTCGAGTAGTTTAACTTCAACGCTTAGCATGCTAAGAAAAAATTTCAGATGAAGTTTTGAAATATTTTCTTATATTCACCAGAAAATAGGCGTTGGCATTTCATGCAAATTGTGTCCAGAAAATTTGCATGGAATGCCAAATCTTGTTTCTATGAAAAATCAGAAATATGTCCTCAATTTATCATCTGCTAAAATTAGTCCAGAGAGAGTGGTAAAGGAAGGTTAAAATGATATTTTAACCTTATACCTTTTGCACTTAAACAGCAATAAAAAATGCTTTTTGTTTTCTCATCTGGATCGACACTGTTTGCACAGTATCTGTTTTGATCTGCAGGGATGAAAAGGTAACGGTGAACAGAGATACATCTCAACACTCACTTCCCTTTCAAAGGGAGACCATTCCAGCGGAACAGATCCTTTCCTGGTTTATAAATCCCTCTTCAAAAGGGGGCTATTCTGATCAGAAAATATGTTCCTTCCATTTAGAGTAGCCCTGTATGAGAAGACAGGTAATTACTTTCTCGCCAAAGTTGGCTCACGTGGGCTCCCTTGGAGATGCATCCAATCAACTTGAATGAACCTGGTCGCTGACATCGAGATCGACAATAGGGAATAATTCCTTACTGCGAACAGCCAAGAAAAAAGCCCTTACCCTAATCCTAACCCTAACCCTAATCCCTGTCCAGCCCCTACTCACCACACCCCTATCCCCTAACTTTATCACTAACCCTAACCCTAGCTGAAAATCATTAGAATTAACCGCAATCCCTAAACTAACCGCAATACTTAGCCACGGCCTCTAACCCTGGCCCCAGCCCAAAACCCTCACCCTGCCGAACCCTAACCCTAGCTACAAAACACTGCAATTAACCGCAACCCTAGAATTAATCCCAAGGCTCAGCCTAAGCCGTTAGCTCTAGCCCCAGCCTCTACCCCTGTCCAGCCCCTACTCACCCCAGCCCTAACCCCTAAAGCTAACCGTAACCTATCGCTAACCCTAACCATAACCCTAGGTGAAAATCATTAGAATTAACCGCAACCCCCAAACTAACCGCAACGCTTAGTCACCCTGGCCCCAGCCCAAAATCATCACCGTGCCCAGACTAACCCTAACCCTAGCTAAAAACACTGCAATTAACCGCAACACCAGAAATAACCGCAATGCTCAACAGAAGCACCTAACCCTAGCTCCAGCCTCTAACACTACACATGTCCAGCCCCTACTCACCCCAGCCCTAACACTTAACCCTAACCCTACTCTATCACTAACCCTAACCATAGCTGAAAATCATTAGAATTAACCGCAAGCCCTAAACTAACCGCAAAACTGCAGCAGCGTCTAACCCTAGCCCCAGCCCAAAACACGGCCCAAAACACTAACCCTGCCCAGCCCTAACCCTAACCCTAGCTACAAAACATTGGAATTAACCGCAACCCCAAAACTAACCGCAAGGCTCAGCCAAAGACGCTAACCCTAGCCCCAGCATCTAACACTACCCCTATCCAGCCCCTACTAACCCCAGATCTAACCCCTAACCATAACCCTAGCTCTAACCCATTTAAAATAAACCACAACCATTAAACTAACTGCAACTCATAGCCACAGCCTCTAACCCTGGTCCCTGTCCAAAACACTCACCCTGCCCAGCCCTAACCCTAACCATAGCTACAAAATATTGGAATTAACCACAACGCCAAAACCAACCGGAAGTCTTAAACACACACTCACACTCCAGCCCCAACCCCAAACACACCCTGCATAGCCCCAAGGTTGGGGCTACCTAACCCTAGGGTTACCTTAACCTTAACCCATCCTAGAAGACGTCAGAATAAACCGCAGCCCCTAAACTAACCGCAACCTTTAGCAGCAGCCTCCAACCCTAACCCCAGCCCCATACCACTGACAAGCCCCTACTACCCTAGCACTAACCCTAACCCTAACCTATCACTAACTCTAACCCTAGGTACAAAACATTAGAATTAACCGCAACCCCAAAACTAACCTTAAGTCTTAGACACACGCTCTCAACCTAGCCCCGGCCCCAAACACTCACCCTGCATAACCCCTGGGTTGGAGCTACCCTAACCCTAGGTTTATCTTAATCCTAACCCTAGTTAAAAGACATCAGAATTAACCGCGACCCCCAAACTAACCGCAACCTAAAGCCTCCAAACCTAGCCCCAGCCCTAACACTCACCCTGTCAAGCCCTTACTACCCTAGCTCTAACCCCTTACCCTAACCTATCGCTTACCCTAACCCAAGCCCTAGGTATGAAACATTAGAATAAACCACAATCCCAAAACTAACCGCGTCTCAGACACACCCTCTTGCCCTAGCCCCAGCAGCAAAGACTATCCCTGCATAGCCACAGTGTTGGGACTACCCTAACTAGGGTAACCCTAACCCTAGCTGCAAGGCATCAGAATTAACCACAACCCCAAAACTAACCGCAACCTTTAGTGGTAGCCTCCAACCCTAGCCCCAGCCCCTAACACTAACCCTGTCAAGCCACTACTACCCTTGCCCTAACCCCAAACCCTAACCTTAACCTATCACTAACACTTACACTAACCCTAGCTGCAAAACATTAGAATTAACTGCAACCCCAAAACTAACCCCAAGAGACACACACTCACCGTAGCCTCAGCCCTAAACACACACCCTGCAAGCCCTAGGATTTGGGCTTCCCTAACCCTAGGGTAACACTAACACTAGCTAGAAGACATCAGAAGTAACCACAATCCTCAAACTAACCGCAAGTCTCAGTCGCATCCTCTCATCCTAGCCCCAGCCCCAAAGACTCATCCTACATAGGCCCTGGGGTTGGGGCTACCCTAACCCTATCCCCAAAAAAGGTAAGAGAAAAGTCCAGGGAGGGCCACAATCACAAACCGCAGCCCTTCCCAGACCCCAAGAGGAAATAGGAAACCGACAAATCTAAATAAGCACAAACCGAACAAACGTACGAAAAGCACTAAGTTTAGCTCTCTCTTCCCCAAGCGAGGTAATCGCAAACTAAATGGACTGAAAAACACAAGAACAAAATGACACACGGAAAGACATACAACAAATCGCCTCGTAGAATAAACCACAAAGCAACAAAGAGTAAGACTAACACCGGGACCACCGCCTTAGAACGGTCGGTAGAGCAAAGGTAGTGGTGTTTAAAGCACTTTTACAGCTAGCCAACTTCACCCTGGGTCCCGATGCTACTCTTAATACAGAAATACATAAAAATTCGGTTCGCATAAAGGCTCCCAACTCAGTCCATGCATCAAAGCGAAAACATAAAAATCAAATTAATCGCTATAATAAACAAAGCCGAGTACGCATGGCTAATTCTACTGTATGCCAGAGTAAATGAACACCAATAGTTGAACCACGGCGGCCAACCCAAAGAGATATCGTCAAGCCCCAACCCACTGGTTAAAGTTTTATGAAGAGGCCGTCATTGTCTGAGGCATCAGAATTAAACGCAACCCCCAAAACTAGTCGAACCCTTCAGCGGCAGCCACCAACCCTAGCCCCAGCCCCTTACACTAAACCTGTCAAACCCTTACTACCTTAGCCCTAAACACTAACCCTAACCCATCATTAACACTAACCATAGCTACGAAACATTAGAATTAACCACAATACCCAAAACTAACCGCAAGTCTTAGTCACACCATCGCACGCTAGCCCCAGCCCCCAAACACTCATCCTTATAGCCCTAGGGTTAGGACTACCCTAACCCTAGGTTTACGCTAACCTTAACCCTAGCTACAAGACATCAGAATTAACCGCAAACCCTAAGCTAACCGCAACCTTTACCTATCACTTACACTAACCCTAAACCTAGGTACAAAACATTAGAAGTAATGGCAACCCCAAAAGTCGCAAGTTCTAGATATACCATCTCACGTTAGCCCCAGCCAAAACACTCATCCTGCATTCCCTTTCGGTTGGGGCTACCCAAACCCTAGATATATCCTGAACCATACGCTGAATAATACCCTGGCCACTTTTGAATAATACCCTGAATAATGAACCAGACGCTGCAGGTCGTATTTTGAATAATACCCTGAATACTGAACCAGACGCTGCAGGTCGTATTTTGAATAATAACCTGAATAATGAACCAGACGCTGCAGGTCGTATTTTGAATAATACCCTGAATAATGAACCAGACGCTGCAGGTCGTATTTTGAATAATACGCTGAATCCTGAACCGGACGCTGCGGGTCGTATTTTGAATAATATGCTGAGATATTAATCATACGCTGAAAAATACCCTGGCTTCTTTTCAATAATACCCTGAATGATGAACCAGACGCTGCAGTTCGTATTTTGAATAATACCCTGAATCCTGAACCAGACCCTGCAGGTCGTATTTTCAGTAATACCCTCAATCCTGAACCATACGCTAAATAATATCCTGACCATTTTTGAATAATACCCTGAATAATGAACCAGACGCTGCAGCTCGTATTTTGAATAATACGCTGAATCCTGAACCAGACGCTGCAGGTTGTGTTTTGAATAATTCCCTGAATCCTGAACCATACGCTGAATAATACCCTGGCCTCTTTTCAATAATACCCTGAATGATGAACCAGACGCAGCAATTCGTATTTTGAATACTACCCTGAATCCTGAACCAGACGCTGCAGGTCGTATTTTCAATAATACCCTGAATCCTGAACCATACGCTGAATAGTACCCTGGCATCTTTTCAATAATACCCTGAATGATGAACCACACGATGCAGTTCGTATTTTGAATAATACCCTGAATCTTGAACCAGACGCTGCAGGTCGTATTTTCAATAATACCCTGAATACTGAACAATACGCTGAATAATATCCTTACCATTTTTTAATAATACCCTGAATAATGAACCAGACGCTGCAGCTCGTATTTTGAATAATACGCTGAATCCTGAACCACACGCTGCAGGTCGTGTTTTGAATAATACCCTGAATCCTGAACCATACGCTGAATAATACCCTGGCCTCCTTTCAATAATACCCTGAATGATGAACCAGACGCTGCAGTTCGTATTTTCAATAATACCCTGAATCCTGAACCAGACGCTGTAGGTCGTATTTTCAATAATACCCTGAATACTGAACCATATGCTGAATAATATCCTGACCACTTTTGAATAATACCCTGAATAATGAACCAGACGCTGCAGGTCGTGTTTTGAATAATACCCTGAATAATGAACCAGACGCTGCAGCTCGTATTTTGAATAATACGCTCTCCAGAACCAGACGCTGCAGGTTGTGTTTTGAATAATACCCTGAATCCTGAACCGTACGCTTAATAATACCCTGGCCCCTTTTGAATAATACTCTGAATGATGAACCAGACGCTGCAGCTCGTATTTTGAATAATACGCTGAATCCTGAACAAGACGCTGCAGGTCGTGTTTTGAATAATACCCTGAATCCTTAACCATACGCTGAATAATACCCTGGCCTCCTTTCAATAATACCCTGAATGATGAACCAGACGCTGCAGTTCGTATTTTCAATAATACCCTGAATCCTGAACCAGACGCTGTAGGTCGTATTTTCAATAATACCCTGAATACTGAACCATATGCTGAATAATATCCTGACCACTTTTGAATAATACCCTGAATAATGAACCAGACGCTGCAGGTCGTGTTTTGAATAATACCCTGAATAATGAACCAGACGCTGCAGTTCGTACTTTGAATAATACCCTGAATCCTGAACCAGACGCTGCAGGTCGTATTTTCAATTATGTCCTGAATACTGAACCATACGCTGAATAATATCCTGACCATTTTTGAATAATACCCTGAATAATGAACCAGATGCTGCAGCTCGTATTTTGAATAATACGCTGAATCCTGAACAAGACGCTGCAGGTCGTGTTTTTAAAAATACCCTGAATAATGAACCAGACGCTGCAGTTCGTTTTTTGAATAATATCCTGAATACTGAACCAGACGCTGCAGGTCGTGTTTTGAATAATACCCTGAATAATGAACCAGACGCTGCAGTTCGTATTTTGAATAATATGCTGAATACTGAACCAGACGCTGCAGGTCGTATTTTCAATAATACCCAAAATACTGAACCTTACGCTGAATAATATCCTAAACATTTTTTTATAATACCCTGAATAATGAACCAGACGCTGCAGCTCGTATTTTGAATAATACGCTGAATCCTGAACCAGACGCTGCAAGTCGTGTTTTGAATAATACCCTGAATCCTGAACCAGACGCTGCAGGTCGTATTTTCAATAATACCCTGAATACTGAACCATACGCTGAATAATATCCTGACCATTTTTTAATTATACCCTGAATAATGAACCAGACGCTGCAGCTCGTATTTTGAATAATACGCTGAATCCTGAACCAGACGCCGCAAGTCGTGTTTTGAATAATACCTTGAATAACGAACGATACGCTGAATAAAACCCTGGCCTCTTTTGAATAATACCCTGAATGATAAACCAGACGGTGCAGTTCGTATTTTGAATAAAACCCTGAATCCTGAATCAGACGCTGCAGATCGTGTTTTGAATAATACCCTGAATAATGAACCAGACGCTGCATCTCGTATTTTGAATAATATGCTGAATCCTGAACCAGACGCTGCAGGTCGTATTTTCAATAATACCCTGAATACTGAACCATACGCTGAATAATATCCTGACCATTTTTGAATGATACCCTGAGTAATGAACCAGACGCTGCAGCTCGGATTTTGAATAATACGCTGAATCCTGAAGAAGACGCTGCAGCTCGGATTTTGAATAATACGCTGAATCCTGAACCAGACGCTGCAGCTCGTATTTTGAATAATACGCTGAATCCAGAAGCAGATGCTGCAGATCGTAATTGAATAATACCTTGAATCCTGAACCGTACGCTGAATAATACCCGGGCCTCTTTTGAATAATACCCTGAATGATGAACCACACGCTGCAGCTCGTATTTTGAATAATACGCTGAATCCTGAACCAGACGCTGCAGGTCTTGTTTTGAATAATGCCCTGAATAATGAACCAGACGCTGCAGCTCGTATTTTGAATAATACGCTGAATCCTGAACCAGACGCTGCAGCTCGTATTTTGAATAATATGCTGAATCCTGAACCAGGGGCTGCAGGTCGTGTTTTGAATAATACCCTGAATAATGAACCAGATGCTGCAGCTCGTATTTTGAATAATACGCTCTCCAGAACCAGACGCTGCAGGTCGTGTTTTGAATAATACCCTGAATCCTGAACCGTACGCTTAATAATACCCTGGCCTCTTTTGAATAATGCTCTGAATGATGAACCAGACGCTGCAGCTCGTATTTTGAATAATTCGCTGAATCCTGAACCAGACGCTGCAGGTCGTGTTTTGAATAATACCCTGAATAATAAACCAAACGCGTCAGCTCGAATTTTGAATAATACGCTGAATCCTGAACCAGACGCTGCAGGTCGTGTTTTGAATAATACCCTGAATCCTGAACCATACGCTGAATAATACCCTGGCCTCTTTTGAATAATACCCTGAATGATGAACCAGACGCTGCAGTTCGTATTTTGAATAATACCCTGAATCCTGAACCAGACGCTGCAGGTCGTATTTTCAATAATACCCTGAATACTGAACCCTACGCTGAATAATATCCTGACCATTTTTTAATAATACGCTGAATCCTGAACCAGACCCTGCAGCTCGGATTTTGAATAATACGCTGATTGCTGAACCAGACGCTGCAGCTCGTATTTTGTATAATATGCTGAATCCTGAACCAGACGCTGCAGGTCGTGTTTTGAATAATATCCTGAATAATGAACCAGACGCTGCAGCTCGTATTTTGAATAATACGCTGAATCCTTAACCAGACGCTGCAGGTCGTATTTTCAATAATACCCTGAATACTGAACCATACGCTGAATAATATCCTGAACATTTTTTAACAATACCCTTAACCAGATGCTGCAGCTCGTATTTTGAATAATACGCTGAATGCTGAACCAGACGCTGCAGGTCGTGTTTTGAATAAAACCCTGAATAATGAACCAGACGCTGCATGTCGTCTTTTGAATAATATCCCGAATCCTGAACCAGACGCTGTAGGTCGTATTTTCAATAATACTCAGAATACTGAACCGTACGCTGAATAATATCCTGACCATTTTTTAATAATACCCTGAATAAGGAACCAGATGCTGCAGCTCGTATTTTGAATAATACGCTGAATCCTGAACCAGCCGCTGCAGGTCGTGTTTTGAATAATACCCTGAATAATGAACCAGACGGTGCAGTTCGAATTTTCAATAATACCCTGAATCCTGAACCAGACGCTGCAAGTCGTATTTTCGATAATACCATGAATACTGAACCATACGCTGAATAATATCCTGACCATTTTCGAATAATACCCTGAATAATGAACCAGATGCTGCAGCTCGTTATTCAGGGTATTTTTCAAAACACGACCGGCAGCGTCTGGTTCAGGATTCAGCGTATTATTCAAAATATGAGCTGCAGCGTCTGGTTCATTATTCAGGGTATTATTCAAAAATGTTTAGTATATTATTCAGCGTAAGGTTCAGTATTTTGGGTATTATTGAAAATATTCAGCGTATTATTAAAAAATGGTCAGGAGGTCAGGATATTAGTCAGCGTATGGTTCAGTATTCAGGGTATTATTGAAAATACGACCTGCAGCGTCTGGTTTGGGATTCAGGGTATTATTCAAAATACGAACTGCAGCGTCTGGTTCATCATTCAGGGTATTATTCAAAAGAGGCCAAGGTATTATTCAGCGTATGGTTCAGGATTCAGGGTATTATTCAAAACACGGCCTGCAGCGTCAGGTTCAGGATTCAGCGTATTATTCAAAATACGAGCTGCAGCGTCTGGTTCATTATTCAGGGTATTATTCAAAACAAGACCTGCAGCGTCTGGTTCAGGATTCAGCGTATTATTCAATATACGAGCTGCAGCGTCTGGTTCATCATTCAGGGTATTATTCAAAAGAGGCCAGGGTATTATTCAGCGTACGGTTCAGGATTCAGGGTATTATTCAAAACACGACCTGCAGCGTCTGGTTCTGGATTCAGCGTATTATTCAAAATACGAGCTGCGGCGTCTGGTTCAGGATTCAGCGTATTATTCAAAATCCGAGCTGGAGCGTCTGCTTCAGGATTCAGCGTATTATTCAAAATCCGAGCTGCAGCGTCTGGTTCATTACTCATGGTATTATTAAAAATGGTCAGGATATTATTCAGCGTATGGTTCAGTATTCAGGGTATTATTGAAAATACAACATGCAGCGTCTGGTTCAGGATTCAGCATATTATTCAAAATACGAGATGCAGCGTCTGGTTCATTATTCAGGGTATTATTCAAAACAAGATCTGCAGCGTCTGGTTTAGGATTCAGGGTATTATTCAAAATACGAACTGCACCGTCTGGTTTATCATTCTGGGTATTATTCAAAAGAGGCCAGGGTATTATTCAGCGTATGGTTCATTATTCAAGGTATTATTCAAAACACGACCTGCGGCGTCTGCTTCAGGATTCAGCGTATTATTCAAAATACGAGCTGACGCGTCTGGTTCATTATTCAGGGTATTATTAAAAAATGGTCAGGATATTATTCAGCGTTTGGTTCAGTATTCAGGGTATTATTGAAAATACGACCTGCAGCGTCTGGTTCAGGATTCAGGATACTATTCAAAATACGAGCTGCAGCGTCTGGTTCATTATTCAGGGTATTATTCAAAACACGACCTGCAGCGTAGGGTTCAGGATTCAGGGTATTATTCAAGATACGAGCTGCAGCGTCTGGTTCATTATTCAGGGTATTATTCAAAAATAGTCAGGATATTTTCAGCGTAAAGTTCAGTATTTTGGGTATTATTGAAAATACGACCTACAGCGTCTGGTTCAAGATTCAGGGTATTATTCAAAATACGAACTGCAGCGTCTGGTTCATTATTCAGGGTATTATTCAAAATAGGCCAGCGTATTATTCAGCGTATGGTTCAGGATTCAGGGTATTATTGAAAACACGACCTGCAGCGTCTGGTTCAGGATTCAGCGTATTATTCAAAATACGAGCTGCAGCGTCTGGTTTATTATTCAGGGTATTATTCAAAACACGACCTGCAGCGTCTGGTTCAGGATTCAACATATTATTCAAAATACGAGCTACAGCGTCTGGTACATCATTCAGAGGCCATGGTATTATTCAGCGTATGGTTCAGTATTCAGGGTATTATTCAAAACACGACCTGCAGCGTCTGGTACTAGATTCAGCGTATTATTCAAAATACGAGCTGCAGCATCTGGTTCATTGTTCAGGGTTTTATTCAAAACACGACCTGCTACGTCTGGTTCAGGATTCAGCGTATTATTCAAAATACGAGCTGCAGCGTCTGGTTCAGGATTCAGCGTATTATTCAAAATCCGAGCTGCAGGGTCTGGTTCAGCATTCAGCGTATTATTCGAAAATGGTCAGGATATTTTTCAGCGTATGGTTCAGTATTCAGGGTATAATTGAAAATACGACCTGCAGCATCTGGTTCAGGATTCAGGGTATTATTCAAAATACGAACTGCAGCGTCTGGTTCATCATTCAGGGTATTATTCAAAAGAGGCCAGGGTATTATTCAGCGTATGGTTCAGGATTCAGGGTATTATTCAAAACACGACCTGCAGCGCCTGGTTCAGGATTCAGCGTATTATTCAAAATACGAGCTGACGCGTCTGGTTTATTATTCAGGGTATTATTCAAAACACGACCTGCAGCGTCTGGTTCAGGATTCAGTGAATTATTCAAAATACGAGCTGCAGCGTCTGGTTCATCATTCAGAGTATCATTCAGAGGAGGCCAGGGTATTATTCAGCGTATGGTTCAGGATTCAGGGTATTATTAAGAACACGACCTGCAGCGTCTGGTTCTGGAGTCAGCGTATTATTCAAAATACGAGCTGCAGCATCTGGTTCATTATTCAGAGTATTATTCAAAACACGACCTGCAGCGTCTGGTTCAGGATTCAGCGTATTATTCAAAATACGAGCTGCAGCGTCTGGTTCAGGATTCAGCGTATTATTCAAAATACGAGCTGCAGCGTCTTGTACATTATTCAGGGTATTATTCAAAACAATACCTGCAGCGTCTGGTTCAGGATTCAGCGTATTATTAAAAATACGAGCTGCAGCGTGTGGTTCATCATTCAGGGTATTATTCAAAAGAGGCCAGGGTATTATTCAGCGTACGGTTCAGGATTCAGGGTATTATTCAAAATAAGAGCTGCTGGTTCTTGATTCAGCGTATTATTCAAAATAAGAGCTGCAGCGTCTGGTTCAGGATTCAGCGTATTATTCAAAATCCGAGCTGCAGCGTCTGGTTCAGGATTCAGCGTATTATTCAAAATCCGAGCTGCAGCGTCTGGTTCATTACTCAGGGTATTATTCAAAAATGGTCAGCATATTATTCACCGTATGGTTCAGTATTCAGGGTATTATTGAAAATAGGACCTGCAGCGTCTGGTTCAGGATTCAGCATATTATTCAAAATACGAGATGCAGCGTCTGGTTCATTATTCAGGGTATTATTCAAAAATGGTCAGGATATTATTCAGCGTATGGTTCAGTATTCAGGGTATTATTGAAAATACGACCTGCAGCGTCTGGTTCAGGATTCAGGGTATTATTCAAAATACGAACTGCAGCGTCTGGTTCATTATTCAGGGTATTATTCAAAACACGACCTGCAGCGTCTGGTTCAGGATTCATATTATTATTCAAAGTACGACCTGCAGCGTCTGGTTCATTATTCAGGGTATTATTCAAAAATGGTCAGGATATTATTCAGCGTATGGTTCAGTATTTCATTACACAACCAGGTCGTGTTTTGAATAATACCCTGAATAATGCACCAGACGCTGCAGGTCGTATTTTGAATAATATCCTGAATCCTGAAGCAGATGCTGCAGGTCGTATTTTCAATAATACCCTGAATACTGAACCATACGCTGAATAATATCCTGACCATTTTTTAATAATACCCTGAATAATGAACCAGACGCTGCAGCTCTTATTTTGAATAATACGCTGAATCCTGAACCAGACGCTGCAGGTCGTGTTTTGAATAATACCCTGAATAATGAACCAGACGCTGCAGGTCGTATTTTCAATAATACCCTGAATACTGAACCATACGCTGAATAATATCCTGACCATTTTTTAATAATACCCTGAATAATGAACCAGACGCTGCAGCTCTTATTTTGAATAATACGCTGAATCCTGAACCAGACGCTGCAGCTCGTATTTTGAATAATACGCTGAATCCTGAACCAGACGCTGCAGGTCGTGTTTTGAATAATACCCTGAATCCTGAACCATACGCTGAATAATATCCTGGCCGCTTTTGAATAATACCCTGAATGATGAACCAGACGCTGCAGTTCGTATTTTGAATAATACGCTGAATCCTGAACCAGACGCTGCAGGTCGTACTTTCAATAATACCCTGAATACTGAACCATACGCTGAATAATATCCTGACCATTTTTGAATAATACCCTGAATAATGAACCAGATGCTGCAGCTCGTATTTTGAATATACGCTGAATCCTGAACCAGACGCTGCAGGTCGTGTTTTGAAAAATACCCTGAAAAATGAACCAGACGCTGCAGCTCGTATTTTGAATAATACGCTGAATCCTGAACCAGACGCTGCAGGTCGTGTTTAGAAAAATACCCTGAAAAATGAACCAGACGCTGCAGCTCGTATTTTCAATAATACCCTGAATACTGAACCATACGCTGAATAATATCCTGACCATTTTTGAATAATACCCTGAATAGTGAACCAGACGCTGCATCTCGTATTTTGAATAATATGCTGAATCCTGAACCAGACGCTGCAGGTCCTATTTTCAATAATACCCTGAATACTGAACCATACGGTGAATAATATGCTGACCATTTTTGAATAATACCCTGAGTACTGAACCAGACGCTGCAGCTCGGATTTTGAATAATACGCTGAATCCTGAACCAGACGCTGCAGCTCGGATTTTGAATAATACGCTGAATCCTGAACCAGACGCTGCAGCTCTTATTTTGAATAATGCGCTGAATCAAGAACCAGCGGCTCTTATTTTGAATAATACCCTGAATCCTGAACCGTACGCTGAATAATACCCTGGCCTCTTTTGAATAATACCCTGAATGATGAACCACACGCTGCAGCTCGTATTTTTAATAATACGCTGAATCCTGAACCATACGCTGCAGGTATTGTTTTGAATAATACCCTGAATAATGTACCAGACGCTGCAGCTCGTATTTTGAATAATACGCTGAATCCTGAACCAGACGCTGCAGCTCGTATTTTGAATAATACGCTGAATCCTGAACCAGACGCTGCAGGTCGTGTTTTGAATAATACCCTGAATAATGAACCAGATGCTGCAGCTCGTATTTTGAATAATACGCTGACTCCAGAACCAGACGCTGCAGGTCGTGTTCTGAATAATACCCTGAATCCTGAACCATACGCTGAATAATACCCTGGCCTCCTCTTAATAATACTCTGAATGATGAACCAGACGCTGCAGCTCGTATTTTGAATAATTCACTGAATCCTGAACCAGACGCTGCAGGTCGTGTTTTGAATAATACCCTGAATAATAAACCAGATGCGTCAGCTCATATTTTGAATAATACGCTGAATCCTGAACCAGGCGCTGCAGGTCGTGTTTTGAATAATACCCTGAATCCTGAACCATACGCTGAATAATACCCTGGCCTCTTTTGAATAATACCCTGAATGATGAACCAGACGCTGCAGCTCGTATTTTGAATAATACCCTGAATCCTGAACCAGATGCTGCAGGTCGTATTTTCAATTATACCCTGAATACTGAACCATACGCTGAATAATATCCTGACCATTTTCGAATAATACGCTGAATGCTGAACCAGACCCTGCAGCTCGGATTTTGAATAATACGCTGAATCCTGAACCAGACGCTGCAGCTCGTATTTTGAATAATACGCTGAATCCTGAACCAGACGCAGCAGGTCGTGTTTTGAATAAAACCCTGAACAATGAACCAGATGCTGCAGCTCGTATTTTGAATAATACGCTGAATCTAGTACCAGACGCTGCAGGTCGTGTTTTGAATAATACCCTGAATACTGAACCATACGCTGAATAATACCATGGCCTCTGAATGATGTACCAGACACTGTAGCTCGTATTTTGAATAATATGTTGAATCCTGAACCAGACGCTGCAGGTCGTGTTTTGAATAATACCCTGAATAATAAACCAGACACTGCAGCTCGTATTTTGAATAATACGCTGAATCCTGAACCAGACGCTGCAGGTCGTGTTTTCAATAATACCCTGAATAATGAACCAGACGCTGCAGGTCGTATTTTGAATAATATCCTGAATCCTGAAGCAGATGCTGCAGGTCGTATTTTCAATAATACCCTGAATACTGAACCATACGCTGAATAATATCCTGACCATTTTTTAATAATACCCTGAATAATGAACCAGACGCTGCAGCTCCTATTTTGAATAATACGCTGAATCCTGAACCAGACGCTGCAGCTCGTATTTTGAATAATACGCTGAATCCTGAACCAGACGCTGCAGGTCGTGTTTTGAATAATACCCTGAATCCTGAACCATACGCTGAATAATATCCTGGCCGCTTTTGAATAATACCCTGAATGATGAACCAGACGCTGCAGTTCGTATTTTGAATAATACGCTGAATCCTGAACCAGACGCTGAATAATATCCTGACCATTTTTGAATAATACCCTGAATAATGAACCAGATGCTGCAGCTCGTATTTTGAGTATACGCTGAATCCTGAACCAGACGCTGCAGGTCGTGTTTTGAAAAATACCCTGAAAAATGAACCAGACGCTGCAGCTCGTATTTTGAATAATACGCTGAATCCTGAACCAGACGCTGCAGGTCGTGTTTAGAAAAATACCCTGAATAATGAACCAGACTCTGCAGCTCATATTTTGAATAATACGCTTAATCCTGAAACAGACGCTGCAGGTCGTGTTTTGAATAATACCCCGAATAATGAACCAGACGCTGCAGATCGTATTTTGAATAATACCCTGAATCCTGAACCAGACGCTGCAGGCCGTAATTTCACTTATACCCTGAATACTGAACCATACGCTGAATAATATCCTGACCATTTTTTCATAATACCCTGAATAATGAACCAGATGCTGCAGCTCGTATTTTGAATAATACGCTGAATGCTGAACCAGACGCTGCAGGTCGTGTTTTTAAAAATACCCTGAATAATGAACCAGACGCTGCAGCTCGTGTTTTGAATAATACCCTGAATAATGAACCAGACGCTGCAGTTCGTATTTTGAATAATACCCTGAATCCTGAACCAGACGCTGCAGGTCGTATTTTCAATAATACCCTGAATACTGAACCATACACTGAATAATATCCTGACCATTTTTTAATAATACCCTGAATAATGAACCAGATGCTGCAGCTCGTATTTTGAATAATACGCTGAATCCTGAACCAGACGTGGCAGGTCGTGTTTTGAATAATACCCTGAATAATGAACCAGACGCTGCAGTTTATATTTTGAATAATACCCTGAATCCTGAACCAGACGCTGCAGGTCGTATTTTCAATAATACCCTGAATACTGAACCATACGCTGAATAATATCCTGACCATTTTTGAATAATACCCTGAATAATGAACCAGATGCTGCAGCTCGTATTTTGAATAATACGCTGAATCCTGAACCAGACGCTGCAGGTCGTGTTTTGAATAATACCCTGAATAATGAACCAGACGCTGCAGGTCGTATTTTGAATAATACCCTGAATAATGAACCAGACGCTGCAGCTCGTATTTTGAATAATATCCTGAATACTGAACCATACGCTGAATCCTGAACCGTTGAATAATGAACCGTGAACCAGATGCTAACTTAACGCTCGTGCACAACGACCGTTTCAAGAAGTTACATTAGAAATATTATTGAACCGGTTCATGTGATAACGATACCTATCGCATGGCTGTGCCTGTTCACACATATGTACCTGTAGTACAGAGCTGGATGAAGATTCAGACCAAGACAGCTAATCCCATTGGACGGCTGTACATGGCTTTTAGAAGAATTACTGAACGGCGGACAAAAAGTACCATTAAACACGACAAGAATGCTTGTAAATATTTTGATACCAACAGTTCAAATGGAGCCAATGACCAAGTTTATATATATATATATATATATATATATATATATATATATATATATATATATATATATATATATATATATATATATATATATATATATATATATATATATATATATATATATTATTTAATTATTTTATTTTATTTATTTAAACAATGTTTAAAGAGGATGACACAATTAGCTATAAATAACTATTCTACCTTGCGGTCCTCTAACTAAAATTTATATACATATATACAACAAGACTTAACTAACAGCTAAGAAATTCATGGGATAAAAGTAGCTTGTAGCGAAGTGAATGCTTATATAAAGTTTTTGTCAAATAAATGTGCTAATAGGTATGTGCAAGTGATTTAAAACCAAACATGGCACTTAATTATATCAAAGACAAATCTATATGTTATCACAGTTTTTGTAAGTGCTTTAAGATTTGACGAGCGCATAAAACCAATATCTAAAATAATTATGCTAGGTCATAAAAGCTCTCAATTCAGTTACAATAACGGTTTCAGCGATAATTTACACATGGTATATCATTTAAAATCATAGTTAAAGACATTTTATAAGGGTTAAAATGTTGCTTTAAGAGACTGCTTAAAGGTAGAGAGTGACCCCGATGTTTTTACTGTTTGAGGTAGAGCGTTCCATAGTCTTGGTGCGGAACACGAAAAAGACCAAGAAAGGTGTTCATCGATATAAACACCAAGGAGTTTCTGTTTACTAACGGATTGAATGTTGACATCGTCAGCAATAATATTTAGAGGTCGAGAGTCGTTCACGCGCTTTCTAGCGCCAACTAGCATGCAAGTTGTTTTGGTCATGTGAACATTCATTTTGTTTATCTTTCCCCATGTTTTTGTGTTACCGAATTCTCCTTGCAGATCTTCTTCAATAGCATTTATGTCATTACCATGCGTGTGAATCGTCGTGTCATCTGCATACAAATCAGAAGAGCACTTTTTGATATGAAGCGGAAGATCGTTGATAAAAATGAGCAATAAGGTCGGGCCCAATATTGAGCCCTGAGGCACACCAGATTGTACGGTGGTGAAATCCGTCAACCCTTTATCACTCTCGATTACTTGTTGTCGAGAACATAAATATGATTTGAACCACTGTATGGCAGAAGGGTTAAGTTTGTATAATGCAAGTTTATTCAGCAAGATGGAGTGATCAACTAGATCAAAAGCCTTCCGAAAATCGATAAAAAGGGCTCCAACCAAGTCACCCTTATCAATACATTTCATCCAGTCATTAATGAGTTTGACTAAAGCTGTTTGGCAACTATGTTTTGGCCTGAACCCGGATTGATTGTCATGTAGAAGTTTATATTTATTCAAATATGCCATAAGATGTTTGTTCACGTGCTTTCCGAAAATTTTAGATACAGTGGACAGGATAGGAATTGGCCTATAGTTTGAGGGGTCGGACTTTTCACCACCTTTGTAAATTGAAGTACCTTTGCCAATTTCATTTGAGAAGGAAGCTGGCCGGTCGCAATGCTTTTATCGATAAGCATCGCAATCGATGGCGATAATGATTGGGCAGCAAGTTTGATGATCCTTGGCCCTATGCCGTCAAGCCCGGTCGATTTTGAAGCCTCTAAGGTATTAATATGTAATAAAACTTGTTCGGAGGTAATAAATGGAATTGTAAATTGTGTGTTTGTAGGCACTTTGCTATCAACAAAATCGCTGATTTTATTGGTGTCAAAGTCTAATGAACTTCCGGATGATGTGTTTTCATTCAAGAGCTCGGCAACTGAAGCAAAGTATTTATTCAGTTTGCTCGCAACAGCTTCAGACTCCGTAATGGTTTCATTTCCGATTATAAGTGTTTCAGGCAAATTACTGGAGGCAGTCTTGCCACCATTATTCACGTCTCGCAGGTGTTTCCATAAGGATTTGGTATCTTTTGAATTTGTTAAGCTATTAGAAAAATATTTACGTTTTGCTTGTCGTATGAGTTGTTTTGTTTTATTGCGGTATTTTCTGTGATCACTCCATTGCTTTAATCGTTTGGTTTTATCTCGTAAAGATTGCACTTAAATTATATCTGGAGTAAACCAGTCAGGCATACGTTTAGATTTTACGCGTTTGGATCTAACCGGAGCATGATTGTTCAAGTGTTTCAAAAGGAATGAATACCAGATGTTAAGGTCTTCGTCTATACTTGAGTTATCTGCCGCAAACGCATCCAAATCGTTAGCAATATCAGATATAAACTTATTTTCGTCAAAATGCTTGTAGCTGCGATAAGTAGTGGTAGTATGTTTGTCTTTTAGAAGCTTTGAGTTTACTTTTCGTGTAAAGCAAATGGGAAAGTGATCGCTTAAAGATAAAGTAGAAGTAAAACAACGTACAATATTCTCTGGATGAGTCGTATATACATGATCAATTAACGTATCGGTAGTTTCCGTTACCCTTGTTGGCTCTGTTACCAGTTGAGTTAAATCGAATAGATTTATAAGGTTTAGCCATTTATTATTCGTATGAGCTTTCAAATCAATATTAAAATCACCCATGAGAAGGAATTTAAGACCAGATGTCTGTGCTATGGAAAGCTCTACCTCAAACAAGTCGATCCATTCGCTTTTTGCATCGGGTGGCCTGTAAACTGTACATAAGAGAAAAGGTTTAGCATTCGGTAGCTCGATTTCAGCCCAAAGTGTTTCTAAGCTAGATGTTTCAAAATCAGGCCTGCGTTTGAACTTAATTGTGTTTCTAATGTATACTAGTAGACCACCACCAGTTTTATTTTTGGTCTCTGCTCTATCTTTTCAAAGAATCTCAAATCCGTCGATCGCCACCACATTGTCAGAGACGGTCGGTTCTAAAAATGACTCACAAATACCCAGAATATCTGGGCATGTCTTGTTAGCCATGATAATGCGTATCTCATCAAATTTAGAGACAATGTGCCTAACATTAAGATTACAAAAATGCAACCCTTTTGACTTGGATAACAAGTCCAAAGTGGTATTACTTGTGGTGTTAGGCATCAAGCAGGTAGGATCAGAGGTATGAGAGTTTGGTGTACTGTTTTGATTGGGCAAAGAAGAAGTGTCAGCAAGGGAAGGATCACCGGGATGCACAGGTTCTTGTGGTATGATAATTGTTTCATCATATTCACATTGTTGTTATGGTGAATGGTTTTCTGTGTCTGGGGGCAGTCTCATTGATATATTATTATCTGTTGGTAATAAGAGTTTCACACGCCCATTTATTTGCTATTGGGGGAATCGACCCGGCATACCAATGTTCCTCCCATTGTACCAACACATCTCGGTACTATGGCTGTTTGTTTTGCAGATATGGCAGAATCTCGACATCGAGCGAGGGCCCTTATGGTAAGGAGGCCTTGCTCCCTGTCGAGATCCTTGAAACAGTCTCTCTATATATATAAACAGTCTCTATATATATATATATAAACATAGCAGGCTGCAAATGAGGCGCCCTTTGATTATCATTTATGACCTTCCTCTTTTTTTTTTTTTTCTTCAAAAAATCACAGGTAGGATTTCATCGTGGATAGAGAGGAGACACGATATATAACAATCAGAAACACTGGATAGTGGCTTATCACGTTTCAGTCATCAGCATCACCGTGTATCGTGAACAATCACGGTCTCGCTCATATCGTGGGGCTAATAAACCTACCGTGGAAATTACCACTTAAAGTACACCGTGGAACGTGTTTAGGCGTGAGTCCGCGCAACTGATTTAGAAACGTGGATCGTGTTTTGAGGATAACCCACGAAGCCAGTACTGTAGAAGTGATAAAAGGGACTGATTTATGATAATAAAGTAAATATTGCACTCACACCTACCTGATATCAAGGAATACAATATGCAACGCATGTTTTTATCTCGTCAAAAACGACGGCACATTTGTGTACAAACAGAACACGTTTAAATTAAACTTTGATCACCATGGCATTACGTGAGACTACATATAATACTTACTAAATATGCGAAATATGAATAAAAACCTTACCAAAACACACCCTCAGGGAAATTATACATCACCTCCGAAACGCACCGTCGGTTCCTCGGAAAGGAACATTGAAACTAAAATGCCTGGTGTAAGGGAGGCGGCCTATAACACCCTGGTCCGGTTGCATTTGTATGCTGCCGCTGTTTGGGATCCTCACCATAAGGAAAACATTACAAGAGATTGATAAAGTCCAGCAGCGAACTTGTAACTTTGATCCAAGAGCCAGCGTTTCGAACATGCTTAAAACTTTAGTTTGGAGGTCTCAGAACAAAGCATGCACGTCTTTGTCTTTTTTTATAAGACCGTGAATAATATGGTCATCGTTTCCTTTCCTGACTATGTCAAACCCAACCCGAGGACATCCCACCACGGCCATTCCAAGACCTATAAAAGTTTCACAGGAAGGATTTTTAAGTACAATCTCTTTCCACTGGCAGTTGTCCAGTGTAATACCTTTCCAGAATCCGCTGTCAGCTCGCTAAGCCTTGACATATTCATGTCAAGCCCTAGATCCCAAGCATAGTATGTTTTAACATGGTTTTAGCTCTTCTCTATTTTAACCTATCATCTATCATTCACTTCACTATCGTATTTTATCACTCGCTATCATACTTTTTAACTTTTAATCTTAATCTACTTACAGTCTTGGAATTGCTCGACAGCGCAACATGCCTAGAATGTCCTCGCGGCGCATTATGACAAGATAGACAGAATAATAGCAATGCATATTTTCTCAAAAAGGCACCGTTGTACTCCTAATTTTGTCTGCTCCGTATGTCACAGGGGAGGAAAAAGAACATGGCCTGACCGGGACTTGAACCCAGGACCTCTCGCAGACCGTGCGAGCACTCTAGCCAACTGAGCTACGAGCCACGCGATCGACCTGCGACAATTTCCCCCTGCTTAAATAGATTCGTCCCCGAACCTGCTCGGAACCGTGCCGGTACCGACGAGACAGTCCCTTTGCTGCTCACAGCCCAAGCACGGACCCACACTGAGCCACCAAATGTCACAGGGGAGGAAAAAACACATGGCCCGACCGGGACTCGAAACCAGGACCTCTCGCTTACCGTGCGAGCACTCTAGCCAACTGTGCTACCGAGCCACGCGGTCGACCTGCGACATAATAGTGCTCCTGTCGTCGAGGTGACAGAGAAGGCATTTTGATATCTGCGACCTGCGACAATTCCCCCCTGCTTTAATAGATTCGTCCCCGAATCTACTCGGAACCATGCCGGTACCGACGAGACAGTCCCTTTGCTGCTCGCAGCCCGAATACGGACCCACACTGAGACACCAAATGTCACAGGGGAGGAAAAAGAACATGGCCCGACCGGGAATCGAACCCAGGACCTCTCGCAGACCGTGCGAGCACTCTAGCCAACTGAGCTATCGAGCCACGCGGTCGACCTGCGACATGATAGTGCTCCTGTCGTCGAGGAGACAGGTCAGGCATTTTAATATCAGTGACAAGACATAGAATTGACAGTAACTGTTGTTATAGTTTATATGATCAAGGTCAATGTTCCCACCGTGGAGGAGACGGGTTAAGCATTTTACTATCAGTGCAAAGAGCATAGACAAGACAAGTTTTCTTAATTATATGGTCAATGTTGAGGAGAAAACATGTATGGCAGTTTTAAAATCAAAGAAAATAGCACAGAGCAGAGATTTATGGTATTTCATGATCAGCGTTCCCATCGTGGAGGGCACAGGAATGGCAGTTTCAATATCACTGAAAATAGCGCAGAGCAGAAACTTATGGTATTTTATTATTAGTGTTCCCATCGTGGAGGAGACAGGTATGGCAGTTTTAATATTGGCGAGACTGTAGACAGTCGTTTATAATATCACCGACAAGAGCATGGCGTACACAATTGTTGTTATATGACCAATAGTCCCACTGTGTAGGAGATGGGTCTAGTACTTTGATAATAGTGGCAACAGGATAGAGTACTCAGTTGTTATTTACGTGATCAATATTCCCATTACATAGGAAAAAAAGGTATTATGTATTATCACAACAAGGGCTCCAGGGGACACAACTTGTATTGTTTATATGATCAACGTTTCCATCGTAAAGTAGACAAGCCGAGAATTTAAAATACCAGTGACAGTGGCCTAGAGGAGACAACTGGTATTGTTCCCATCGTGGAGAGACGGGGTGTGTGTGTGTGTGTGTATCGGGAGGGGGGGGGGGGGGTGAAAATGCACTATCGAGGCAGTTATGATATCAGTGAAAAGAGCAAAGAGTAGACTACTACTATTATTTTTATATTCAATGTTACTATCAAGGAGTAGAAATTTATGAAAGTTCTAATATCAGAGAGACAAGTGCAAATGGTAGAAAACTGTTGGTGTTTATGTTCCGCGCAATTTAGGAATCGGGACGATTCCAGAATCGCCCCTGCGCGTTTTTGGAATTCCAACACTGTTGCGCCAAGTTGAAATTCCTAAATTGCGCAGAGCGATTCCAGAATCGTCCTTGCATGTTTTAGGAATTGGGACCATATTGGAATTCTTAAAAAAAAAAAAAAAAAAAAAAAAAAAAAAAAAAAAAAAGAAAAGATTAACGCTTTATCAAAATATTTTTATTTTGTGTTTTTAGATTACCCTGAATGAGTGTATGCATTAGCATCTAGATACGCATTATCAAAATAGCTTGTGTTTTTAAATTACCCTGAATTAATGCAGGCATTAGCAGCTAGATAGGTGTTAGTAGGCGCTTGTGCTAATACATACGAGGGATGTTCGAAATGAATTGCTTATTTCAATCTGGAGACTTCAAATTTCAAGTTAGCCCAAAAGTACTCATTTCATGCCCTCGAAGTACTCCCCGTGGCTAGAAATGCAAAGTTTCAGCCGATGTATCCACTTCTTGAAGGCGTCACGGTACGCTGATTTGGGCACTGTAATAAGGTACTGATGAATGGCAGATCCAAGTGTCTGTCGGGACTGGTATTTCCGCCCAGCAAGGAATGCTTTCAATTTCGGAAACAAAAAGAAATCACATAGGGCAAGGTCTGGGGAATACGGGGGGTGAGGCAAAACAGTTACTTTTTCTTTCTTCAAAAACGCCGTAACTATTGCGGAGGTATGAGCTGGGGCATTGTCATGTAGAAGACGGACATGTTTAAAACCAGTGGCAGGGCGTCGTTTCTGATAATACTTTTTCAGTTTCTTCAGTACTACGTCTTTGTAGTACTTTCCGGTGATGCTTTTGCCCTTTTTCACTGGCACTTTTATTGCGACTCCTTCACCAGAGAAGAAGATTGCATACAAAACCTTCTTTGTACTCAAAGAACGTTTGGCAATTATTGGGCGTTTGCTGTGTTTAGTGGCCCAGATCTTATTGCTAACCTTTCTGACGGGCTCAAAATAATGGACCCAGGTTTCATCACCTGTGACGACATTGGCAAACTGCTTTTTGTCATATTTTGGAAACATTTGAAGCAGCTTTTTGGCCACTTTAACCCGTTGCCTCTTTTGCTCGTCAGTCAACTGATGTGGCACCCATCTAGCAGAAATCTTTCTGACTTTCAAATGCTTCTTCAAAATAAGGTGAACCGTTGAAAGTGATATGCCTACCTTTCGTGCAATATCATGAACTGTAAATCTGGCATCTCCTTCAATGATTTCCTTTATTTTGGAAACGATTTCTTTACGAGATGCAGATTTTGGCCTACCTGATTTCGGTGCATTTTTGATGGACTCTACACCAGACTCAAATTTCTTTTTCCACCGCCGAACTGTGTCATAAGACACACAAGAAGGTCCAAAAGCAGTAGAAATTTCAGTCATCAGCTTCTTCAAAGAACAACCAAGTTTTGAGCGAGCTATGATGTAAGCCCGTATTTCATCTTTTTTGTCGACGCTTCTACCAACCATTTTTACTGCAGTGGTCAATGACTGCGTGTATTCAAATGGCAAATTTTATGTCTTACATTTAGTCTAACATGTACATTTATACACCACTGTGTAGAGATATTGAATAACCCTATACAGGTATGTATTGGTTTTTATCGTGCCCCACGTGGATATCGAGCTAGAGGACAATAAGCAATTCATTTCGAACATCCCTCGTATATTGAAAATATATGCTTATTATTATAATTATTATTATCATTATTATTATGTTGCTGTCAAACACTGTTAATTTCTGCAAGGCTTAACTTTCTGACGTTTGCGTTCTCGTAAAGTATACCAAATCAGATCAACTCAGAAGCGTCAAACAAAACAAAACCAAAACAACATATTGCAGAAAAGCAAATACACTTAACGTCAAAGCGTTTTGTCTTGGTGTAACTTGATGATTTTATTTAATATACTAGCTAGCTAGCTAGATAGATAGATACGAGGGCAAGTCAATAAATAACCAGGCTATCCCATTTCCAATTGACCGAGACACCTAAGATTTTCGTGCCTTGTTTCAATACATATTTTAGGCCTGAGGGCAAAATTGCACCCTTATCGTGTCATTCACTCATAAGATATTGAATGTCAAACATGGCTAGCGATGCAAAAGTAAGCTTTTCGTCAAAAGTTGAGTACCGTGCTGTTATTCGGTACTTGTATTTGAAAGGGAAAACAGGTCAGGAAATACATTGCGAGTTGACCAATGTTTATGGGTCTTTACCATCGTATGCACAAGTTAAATTCTGGGTTGGGGAATTCAAACGCAGTACAACGTCTTTAGAAGACGAAATCAGGTCTGAACGCCCATCAGATGCCACAATGAAGAAATGTGTAACAAAGTACGGGATCTGGTGTACTCTGATTGGCGAATTAAGGTGGAAGAAATAGCGAATGCATTACACATTTCACATGGTAGCGTTTCAACAACTTTACATGATCGCTTGGGTATGCCCGTTGGGTACCAAAATCCCTTAGCGACGAGCAAATGGCAACCAGAGCATCAGTATACAGCGCATTGTTGAAGCCGTTTAGGTCAAAGGAAGATGATTTCCTTTCACGTCTGGTGACTGTAGATGAGACCTGGGTCCATTATTATGAGCCAGAGAATAAAGCTCAAAGTCGCCAGAGTGTAGGGCCGGGGTCTCCGAGGCCAAAGAAGTTCAAAACGCAACCCTCTGCTGGCAAGGTGATGGCAACTGTATTTTGGGATGCACAAGGCGTTATTATGTTGGACTTTCTAGCAAAGAAAAGTACAATAACAGGTGCGTATTATGCAAATTTGCTCGACTAACTGAGAATTGTTATCCCTGAAAAACGCCGAGGTAAACTCTCCAAAGGGATTCTGCTCCAGCAGGACAATGCGAGAGTCCACACTTGCAAAATTGCAATGGATGCTGTTGAGCGGAATGGGTACGACCTAATACCGCACCCCGCCTATTCTCCGGACTTAGCTCCTAGTGACTATTTCCTATTCCCAAACTTGAAAAAGGATATCCGTGGACGTCATTTCCGGTCCAACGAAGAAGTCGTGGCGGCAGTTGAGGAGTGGGTCAGAGACAAGGACCCTGGCTTCTTCAGTTCTGGGCTGGTGGCACTGGAACACCGTTGGTCCAAGTGCATCATTCTAGAGGGCAATTACATCGAAAAAGAAGAGATCGATCTCACCCAGAAATAAGTTAGGCTGGTTTTTACTCGCCCTCGTAGATAGATAGATAGATTAATGTAATGCAATAAGCCAATGGGCCATGAGCATATATATTATACATTACAATTTAACATACACTAGGATGACAGGCAATAACGTAACCCACAATGCTTACAGTCCATATGTTTATCTCAAGACCTTTTTAGAATCACATATTTCTCACTATAACTCGCAATAACCAATGGGAGAGGTGCACTTTTCATCCATATTGTTGTCGTTAAACATATCTTGTTTAATTTTTGCACGTAGTTTTAAAGGTGCTTTTAATGCCATTCATTACTTTAAACGTTACTATGTCCCCCCCATCCCACTACCAAGGAGGGGGTGGGGGTGGGGGTGGGGGACATTGTTTTTGGGACGGATCCCGTTGGCGTCGGCGTCAGCGTAAAACTTCTTGTCCGCTCAGGACGAGATGACGTGTCGCATACAAGATTAACAACTCTGGCTGTCTTTTTTTTTTTTTTTTGGTTTGAGGTTTTACGGCCCAGTCAACCCAATGGGGTCATGTCGAGCGCGGTCAGTTTATCATTGGATCATGGGTAATGGCCGCGAAGAGCAGTGATTAACACCACGTGCATAAACTTTGGAAGTTCTATGGGTTCATGAATGTGTTAATGAATTTTAACTGAAACTAGGGTGTGATGATTTTTATGCACTTTAAACTGATGCGGTGAAAAAGCGTCATTAGAGTAGGAATTTGGAAATATTTGGAAATATTTGGGACAATTATTTACACTATGTGAGTTGACATTTTGCTGTGTAGTTCTAAGTAGTACTAAGTTGCGCACGTGAATATAGGTACATAGGTATTGTTTACCTATTCGGTTACCTGTTCTTACATGTATTTACATGGTACTCATCTGTGTTGAGTTTTGAATTGACTTTGAGATGTCTGAGTCAGGACTTGAAACAGCGGGGATTGAAACTGCTGAGGAGGGAGGTACTAAAAGAAAAGGTTCCCCATTAAGCAAAGCTGATGTGAAAAAAATGTCGGCCGACATTTGCACACCGACAGTCGTGGGTTCTGAACGGAAAATGCTAAGAAGGCAAAACTCGGTGCCAGATATGTTAAAGCTGGGTCCAGCGAAAGAGAGAAAAGCTAATCAAAGTGGCGTAGCCTTCTCTGATATGGTGAAAATGACTTTCAGTGATGCATCGTTTGCCAAATCTATAACGCCACTATTATATGATATGACGAGCCCACTCATAATGAAAACAATTGAGGCCTCAGTTGCTGCAACAGTCGACGCAGCCGTAAATTCAGTGCAGACTAAGGTAGTGGACCAAATGCTAGAGTCAAACAAAAAACTCCAGGAATCGGTAGCTGAACAGACCCGAGTTATCGCGGAACAGACAAAAGTAATTAGAGCCCAAGAGCATTTAATTTCTGACCAAGAGAAGGCAATTGCTGACCAGGCAAGTCTACTGAACTCAAAATCTGAAACAACAGATCAGTTGGAAATGCAGGTTGAGTGTTTGATGGTTGAACTAGACTCTGTTAAGTTTGATTTAAATGACCTGGAACAGTACGGTAGGTAAATGACCTTGAACAGTACGGTAGGAGAAGTTCTATCCGCCTTAACAACTACAATCCCTCTGTGAATTCCACTGATGAGGAGCAGTTAACAAAGTCAGTAACACATTTTCTGAATGAGTCAGTTCTCAAGGGGGCTAGATCTTTTCAAATTCGGGATATTGAAAGGTGTCATGTTGTGGGAAAGGCGAAAGGGGGTCGACCAAAGCAGATTATTATTAAATTTGCCCACTATCAGGATAAACGGCGTGTATTTGCAGCTAAATCCAGTCTCAAAGGACATCCATCAAAAATCTTTATTACAGAAGACCTGACAAGTTACAATCACTCTATGGTAAAACAGCTTCTGTCGCTAAAAAGGGGAAATAAAATAGACAGTTTCTGGACCAGTGATGGTCGAGTGCTTGTTAAGAAAGATGCAGTCAGTGACCCTATATATGTGTCTCCAAGAGTCAGTATTTTTGAAAAACTAGGGGTGAAAATCGTGGCTGATGAGCTAGCTGGTGTTGAGCCTGCAGAACCTATGTCATTAGAAAACTTAAATTTGCCAGTTAACAGACTAATGCTTATGATTTACAGTCCTACTTTTTTATCCCAGCGGGTACTTATATTGTTGAAACTGAGTTGAGTCGACGTTGATTCGACGCCCCGGCTTTGAATCATTATTGACTCAGCATAGTTTTAACGTTTTCTAATGTTGTTTTAACCCTGTGTGTCCGCTGGGTCGAACTTACTACAAACACGTGTAAATGTTTACAGTTGTACTGTCATTATGCTATTTATAGTGTTTTTAGGTCACCTAACTCGGACTACCTTGGTGTTTATTCTCGGATCACACTACAATTCGATACACGATCACCTGTTTTTGGACGCTTGCAAACCATTGATGACTTTTGTTAAAGCGTTTAGTTAATACAGAAATGCATGTCAATATTGCATTATTATTGTACAGAATTTTGTACAGAAGTGACTGTTTTCCAAACATACTGGGTATTCAGCTCCTAAGATTATAATACAGCTGACTGTGTAGACAAAACACCCATTACACGTTGTCTTGATTGAATGGGGAAAAGCTTGGAATGTCTATAAAGTCTGCTTCTTCGTTCGGATCATTTTTTCGTAATGTCGACAGGCCTGTACGATGGCAGAACTCCTGGAATCCCACTTTTACATACTGAAACTGGGATTTTTCAGGGGCGTGCGTTACTTTTATTGTTTCCGCGGAGAGGGGCAGACCATATGTATATAACAGATTTTTTTTTCCATTTTTACTGTTTAAAAGGGGGGGGGGGGGGGGGGGGGGGGCGAGAAGTTGTTTTGCATCCTTAGGCTTGTCAACATTAATTTACATACGTAAATATCTTATTGGCAATGTTGCACACGCTAATGCAAAATTTCTCTTGATATTCAATACACAATACACTTATCCAGTACACACATGCATACAAAAGGAAAACAAATAAAAAAAAAAACAAAAAAAAAAAAACAACAACATACAGCAGCAAATGACTGACTGATGATTCTTTTTTTCTCATGACTTCGAAAGGGTTTTGACATTTCAAGTGAATTGTCTCAAATGTAGACAGTTCACATGGGGTGTTGGATCCTGTTATTCTTGAAGGGATAACAGAGAGGTTTGAAAATTTTTCTGCTGAAATATTTTACCCAAACTGCTAAACTAAAAAAGTATTGTCACTGATGAATGTGAAGAAGAGATGAGATTAATGGTTGGCCGTAAGGACCCTCATCAGACAATCCCTTTGTGGATAGCCTGATATGGGTCTAACATAGATCTTGATTAGCTTTTTTTTTTTTTTTTCTTTCAGACTGTAAGTATTAATATTTTTCTTATTGCTCCGTGAGAACATGTGTTGTGGTGCTCATTGAAGAGCTTCGCAGAGGCACTTCTAACGGGTGCCCGCAGCATGTGTTTTCTTGGAGTGAGGAATATATACCTGACACTTATTCTTTTCTTGACTTATGGTTTTCACTGCCAACCAGTCTGTCAGTTTTTTTGTAGGGTAAATGGTATAAGTTTTATAAATGAAGAACAATTTTAATCGTAAATAGCTGGCAATTATTATTATTATTATATATTATTATTATTTTATTATTTATTTATTTATTTTTTACCATCTGTGGTCTTACGCGTATGATCTGTAAACCAATAATTATTTAAAGGGTTGCACAGCTGTCACATTCTGAAACCTTACCCTCTGCGTCTGACCTCATTGGTATTTGTTGCATTTTTTTTTTTTTTTTATTTACTTATTGACTGTTTTTGTTTTTTTTTTAAGCCAAACATTAGGTCTTATCTAATAAAAAAATATGGTATATTTGTAAGAGCTTAATGTCTTATATGGGGCACAGATGCGGGATGCTGTCTTCGCCGCAGTTTCAGGGATCTTATATTTTCGTTTCGGTAAGGTCACTGAACTTGGCCTATGAGGACCACTTAGGTGGGGTTTCATTGAATGAGTAGCCGTGGGCTCTGAATTACCACTAAATTTGTATTGTAAAAAAGCAGAATTTTTTCTAACTGCCAAAACGGCAGTAATTCCTAATCCTTCAGATATATATTTTTGCTACTATCTCAAAGATGGTGTATGCTGCAGATACTCACTAGATTATGACGTGGTCCAAATGGGTGCCCACAGCAGAATATGATGTGGGTGCTCATTTGGGGCACCCGTTCCCTCAGCATGTGATCTAGTGGTATATGTATGTATATATGTATATATATATATATATATATATATATATATATATATATATATATATATATATATATATATATATATATATATATATATATATATATATATATATATATATATATATATATATATATATATATATATATATATATATGTATGTGTATGTATATATGTATATATATTTATATTTATATATATACATTTTTTTATATTTTTATTTTATTTTCTTTTTTTTTTTTTTTTTTTTTTTTTGCCTGGAATGCTGGATCTTGTCTATCTGTGGAGGGGTGTTACAGTGTCGTCTGCTGAAAATTTTATTTTATTTTAGAGTGCTAGGTCTGTAAACTTTGTTTAAATTAATAAATAAAATAAAATCATGTTACCGTAATGGCAAACATGGTGCGATGTAGAGCAATGAGCTCTGATAAGCAGACATTGGTGACCCAGACCAGACCCCCAGATGTAACAGCCTGGCTGGGGTCTGCATTGTCTGCTATCTAGTTTGCCATTCTGTCAGTATGCACATCTTTGTTTCATATCACTTGTTTGATAGAAAGGTATATTTTTCTTACCCACTTTTTCGAAGAAAATGTATCGCAGTCTACATAGGTTTGGATAAGGTGCGTTCTTCCACTATAACGTATCTATATTTCTCTCATTTCTCGACGAGGATGTGTTTGTGGTACTCATTAGGGGAGCTTCGTTGAAGCACTTCTGGTGGGTGCCGGTGGCATGTGATTTCGTCGAGTAATGAGAGAATTACTTACCTGATACCCACTCCTATTTAGACCTTTGACATGTTTGATTCTAGTTGTGTGTGTGTGTGTGTGTGTGTGTGTGTGTGTGTGTGTGTGTGTGTGTGTGTAATAAACTGTAAAGCATATTTAAGCTCTGAAGATCCAAATCGGACTGCTCAAGTGGGAGCAGTGTCTTGGATCTGCACTGTTCAATATTCAATGTTGATTATTTGCCTGGCTGTCTAGTACTACAGTCATTTGTGCTTCTTAGGATAAATCAAACGTAAGATAGATTTTTGAACAATCTCAACCAACTTTGCAAACCCCAGTCATACATCTCTTACAGGAGCAGTCTGACTGGGGTCTGCTGAGATTGTCATCTGGTTTGCCATCTATGTAATCATTGCACGTCTTTTTGTGGGGCATACAACGTTTCGCCGTGATGTTACGTCCGTACGTGCGTATGTCATATTTGTAACTAGAGTCTAACAAAATTTTGTTTACATTCAAATTTACATTGTCGTGTGCGTAAGCGTTTCTTGAAGGTCAGAACTTGGATATCCTTTATGCTAGGAAGTTGAAAGTTTGGTATGCTATTTACCGAGACCTAAACCTTCAGCTCTGTGCTAGAGTTTTCCTCGGTCATGCCCTGGTGGGACTTAAAACCTGGTGTAAGTAAAAGTATTTAAAAAAATGCTGTTTAACTGATCTGAATTATAATTACTTCACTGCAGCTGATTATGATGGTTTTATTGTCCGAGGTGGTGTAATAGATGGTGGAATTTATAGTTCACACCTTATCACAAATTTGTTTCTGTAACTTCCAAAGAGTACTATCACGTTCATGTTTTCTCGTATTTTTTCGTTTTTCTTGGTATATTCATCATTATTATATTTATCTCAAATTATTTTCATTTATCATTGTCATGCTGGCCGAATGTTAGATGCAGTTGTGAGACGGACAATTGAGATCTTGATTATTACACTGTGCAATGGGTATTTCCATTGATCAGTGGAGGGTCTCTATCGGTCTGTTTCACCACTCCATCTCAAGCAGCAAGAAAATATTTACGATCAGCTTATATATGTATTCTGTGTTTATACTTATAATGACACTTTACAAGCTATTTTCATGCATTTGTCACCACATTAATTTTCTCATGGTTTTGAATTTTTATAATACACAATGCTTTTTTGTCATGTTTCTATTACTTCTTCAAGCTGGTGACATAGAAACTAACCCGGGTCCTGAAAATGGGTATGAACTTTCAATTTTGCACTTGAATATCAGAAGCATTAGAAATAAATTAGACTTTATACTCGATAATTTTTCCGAATTTAATATTTTATGTTTTTCTGAGACTCACTTAGATAATAATGTCCCTACTGAAATGCTTTTTCTTTCGAATTTGTACAGTGCACCATACAGAAAAGATAGAACAAACCATGGAGGGGGAGTGTTGGCATATTTAAATTCAAGCTTACTTCATGCGAGAAGACCAGATCTTGAGATTTTTTGTGACGAGTCTTTATGGGTTGAAGTAAAGGTGAAAACTTAGTTGTTTTTAATTGGTTTATTTTATAGTCCGTCTACAGCTGATGCTCAGTTTTTTAACAGTTTTAATTTAAATATTGAAAAGGCTCTCGAACACTCAAAAAATCTGATAATTGTTGGAGACCTTAATGAAGATCTACTAAATCCAAATTTTCATAACCTAAAGGATGTACTTTTAATTAACTCGATGACTAATGTAATAACAGAACCAACACGACAACAAGCAATTCTTGATCCGATTATCATTACAGAGGACTTGCCATTTCTAGATTCTGGCACTTAAGATGTTCCAGACAACATCAGTGATCATAAAGCAACATATATAACATTACCTTTTCAATATGATACCGAAGGGGCTTTTAGTAGATTAATCTATTTATATAAAAAGGCAAATTTTACATTATTAAAACAAAAATTACCTAATTTTGATTGGACTTGTCTAAGGCAGGGAACTCTAGATGAAGCGTGTTCTAAGTTTAATGATATTTTTCTTGACTTTGTTAATTCTAGTGTTCCATCAAAAAATGTACTTATAAGACCTGACGACAAACCATGGTATGATTCAGAAATAAGAAGCTTATCAAGAAAAAGAGATAGACTAAAACGGAAATTCAAGAAATCGAGTAATCTAAACATTTTAGCAAGATATAAGTTTTATCGAAATAAGGTTAACAATTTAAAGCGACACGCAAAAGAGCAGTTTTATAACAATTTGGAGTTGTCTATCTCTGATTTTCACTCAAACGATAAGAAACAATTTTGGAAGGTTATACGCCACTTTGTTAAAGGCAATTGTACCTCTTCTTCCATTCCACCCTTGAACTCATTTCCAGTTACTGGTCAAAATGAATTTTGTTTTTCATCTGAAGATAAAGCAGAATTGTTAAATAAATATTTTACGTCGATCTCCACTGTTAATGATGAAAATGTGGCGCTGCCTGCCTTCGAATATAAAAGTCAAAATAGATTATCCAGTATTACATGTACACAGCATGAAGTTGCGTCTCTCATTGAACTTTTAAATCCGAACAAGGCAACAGGGCCTGACGGAATAAGTAACAAAATGCTTAAAACTGTAGCAAAAGAAGTAGCTGTACCTCTGAGTATACTTTTTAATAGATCTTTCAGGGAAGGCAAGTTTGCAGATATTTATAAACATTCCAATGTTATACCCTTACCCAAAAAGGGTGACAACTCTGACCCTTCAAATTTTCGACCTGTTTCACTATTAAGTAATGTTGGTAAATTACAAGAAAGAATAGTTTTTAAACATATCTATAACTTTTTACATGAAAATGATATACTTTACAAATATCAGTCTGGGTTTCTACCCAACCATTCTACAACTTTCCAACTTATAGATATATATCATCATATTTGTCAAACTTTTGATAGCAACCAATATTCTTGTATGGTTTTCTTAGATGTTTCCAAAGCATTTGACAGGGTATGGCACAAGGGACTTATTTTTAAATTAAAACAAAATGGCATAGTTGGTGACCTACTTGATTGGATTAGTGACTACTTGAGTGGTAGAAAGCAAAAGGTGGTCATAAGAAATACCTCATCAAGCTTAATGAAAGTAGAAGCTGGGGTTCCTCAAGGGTCTGTCCTAGGCCCTTTATTATTTTTAGTGTATATTAATGATATAGCTGAATCACTTCTTAGTCTTACTAGGTTATTTGCAGATGACAGCTCGTTGTTTTATTCTGCAGCTACTATTAAAGACATCGAAGGTATTATCAATCACGATTTACGCATGCTAGTAAGTTGGGCAGCACAGTGGTTAATAAATTTTAACCCATTAAAAACTGAAGTAATGCTTTTTACTTTAAAATTTATTGAATCTTTTCCTAACATAATTTTTGATGGTACACCCATAAAATTCGTAACAGAACACAAACATTTAGGTCTTACATTTAGTAGTAATGGACAATGGCCCTGCCATATTGAAAACATAATTAAAAGTGCATCTAAAGTTATTGGTATAATGCGGAAACTTAAATTTACATTCAGTCGAGTTGCTTTGAACCAAATATACTTATCATATTTACTGCCAATTATCGAATATTCATGCGTTGTATGGGATGGCTGCACAGTACAAGATATCAATTCTCTTCAAAAACTTCAGAATGAAGCCGCCCGCATAGTAACAGGCTTAACAAGATCGGTTTCATTAGACAATCTATTTAGAGAATGCGGTTGGGTGTCACTTGCAGAAAGACGCAGGCAGCAAAAACTTATTTTCATGTACAAATCAATCAATGGTCTTGTTCCTACATACATATCTGACCTGATTCCTCCTTCGGTTGGAGAAATAAATACCTATACTCTACGAAATCAACAAAATATTACTGTTCCCCTCTGCAGGACTGAAATTTCACGTAAATCATGTATTCCATCATCTATTTCTGCATGGAATTCTCTTGATATAGAACTACGTAATTCACCATCCCTAGCACATTTTAAGTATCAGCTGAAAAAGCTTCAAAATAATTCAAGTGTTCCAACATACTATCGAACTGGTAACAGATATCTCTCAGTTTTACATGCTAGAATTAGAAATAATTGTAGTAATTTACAATCTGATTTATATATAAATCATTTGTCACCTAATCCTACTTTTAGTTGTTCTGAAGAGGTCGAAGATGCAGATCATTATTTCTTTAGTTGCCCAAATTACAATAATGAGAGAGATGCACTTTTGCGAGCTACTAGGGATTTCTATCCATTAAATATTTATACTCTTCTGTTTGGAGATGAAAATCTGACAGCTGAAGAAAATACTATTATTTTCACAGCCGTACACACGTTTATCAAGGATACCAGAAGATTCACCAACTAGCTTGCTGCTAACTTAAGTCCAGCATGACAGTCCATCATTATCTTATTACATTTTTTGGTTAATTATTTACTTTACTTTTCTCATCACCTCATATTAGCTATCATCGTTTAAAAATTAAGTTTGTATATTTGTTTTCGAATCCATAATTTGTTAAACAATCACTCCATATCAAGTATTTAGATAATGTTTCTTAATTTGCCATTATCATGTGTCTGTTATTGTTGTAATAAAAGTTTGTAGGGGGAGGGCCGTAACTAATGTTGGTAGAACTTGTGGCCCGATCCCATTGCCAAGAAATGATGCAATAAAATATGTTTATACTGGTCAGTTTATCTAACCACACGTTTACTGGGCAGGCTTAGTCCTCTAAGCGGTTAACCAGTATTGTGCACATTCTTTCGCCAGAAACTGACAACTGCCCTTCTTAAATCAGCGGAAGGGAGAGAATGATCGTAGAAAATATTTCATGATCAATCTCCACGAAAGAATGTTGCCGACCTCGGCGGGGGTTGAACCCGCGACCTCCTGGTCTCCAGTCGGACGGCGCATCCAACTGAGCCACCGAGGCCGGCTATGGCTGTCTTACTTTTGGAGTTATCACCCTTTGTTTTATTTGAAAAAGATTTCGTGTCCGCTCTGTAACTCGAATACCCTTTGGAATATTTCGATGGTACTTGGCAGAAATATAGAACAGGACCAGACGACGTGTCGCGTACAAGAATGACAACTCTGCCTTTCTTACTTTTGGCGTTATCTCCCTTTGTTATATTTGACAGTGATAATCCGATTTCGTGTCCGCTCTGTAAGTCAAAAACCCTTAGGTATATTTTTATGATACTTGGCAGAAATGTAGAACAGGACCAGACAACGTGTCGCGTACAAGAATGACAACTCTGCCTTTCTTACTTTTGGCGTTATCTCCCTTCGTTATGTCTGACAGTGATTATCCATTGATTTCGTATCCGCTCTGTAAGTCAAAAACCCTTTGGAATATTTTTATGATACTTGGTAGAAATGTAGAACAGACGACGACCACGAGGCCGGCTATGGCTGTCTTACTTTTGGAGTTATCACCCTTTGTTTTATTTGAAAAAGATTTCGTGTCCGCTCTGTAATTCGAATACCCTTTGGAATATTTCGATGGTACTTGGCAGAAATATAGAACAGGACCAGACGACGTGTCGCATACAAGAATGACAACTCTCCCTTTCTTACTTTTGGCGTTATCTCCCTTTGTTATATTTGACAGTGATAATCCATTGATTCCGTGTCCGCTCTGTAGATCAAAGACCCTTTGGAATATTTTTATGATGCTTGGTAGAAATGTAGAACAGGACCAGACGACGTGTCGCGTACAAGAATGACAACTCTGGCGTTCTTACTTTTGGTGTTATCTCCCTTTGTTATGTCTGAAAGTGATTATCCATTGATTTCGTGTCCGCTCTGTAAGTCAAAGACCCTTTGAAATATTTTTACGACACTCTTTAGAAATGTAGAACAGGACCAGACGACGTGTCGCGTACAAGAATGACAACTCTGCCTTTCTTAATTTTGGTGTTATCTCCCTTTACGTCTGACAGTGTATAACCATTGATTTTGTGTCCGCTCTAAGTCAAAGATCCTTTGGAATATTTTTATGATACTTGGTAGAAATGTAGAACAGGACCAGACGACGTGTCGCGTTCAAGAATGACAACTCTGGCTTCTTACTTTTGGAGTTATCTCCCCTTTTTTGTTTGAAATAGATTTCTCGTCTGCTCTGTAACGGGAATCACTGAATATGTATTGATTTAGTGTCCGCTATGTAAGTCGAACACTCTTTGGAACATTTTGATGATACTTGGTAGTAATGAAGAACAAGACCAGACGACATGTCACATACAAGAATGACAACTTTGGCTTTTTTTTTTACTTTTGGAGTTATTTCCCCTTCTTGTGTTTGAATTTGATTTCTTGTCTCTGCTCTGTTACACGAATACCCTACGGAATATTTTGATGATGCTTGGTACAAATGTAGAGCAGGACGAGATGACGTGTTGCGTACAAGAATGACAACTCTGGCGGGAATGGTGGGCGGGGATGGGGGGGGGGGGGGACATTTTTTTTCTTCTAAAAAACCTTTTCTAGTTTATGTTTATTCCTATGCCGTTTATGACTAAAAGTCAGTCTGATAGAAAACTCGTAACCGTGTATGAAGAGCAATTCCACTATGAATTATGAAGCCGACCAGCAAATGATCGGGCCTGACCCCATCAAACGTGATCAGCTTCAAATAAATTCTAAAAGGAATGACCCTTGAGAACAATGGGCACGGTCACAAAAATAAATAAATAAATAAACACCTAAGTGTCAAGTTTTCTGGACCACACTATCTAGTTTTGACCTCATCAGTGGCCCTGATTCTCAACAGCATTCATTGGCTTTACCAGCTGCAACCTAAACATAAAGGTCTCTAGAAAATTACAACGAGGATGTTAGACGTAAAATTTCTAAGTCCTTGACATTGACCTCAAAGTCACTCCGCGGGGTAGCGCTTAATAAATCATTGGACTAGTACTGGAGGTTGAGGACTTGTGTCGGATAAAACCTTTGACCAGTACCTCACATCGGTGAAATAATCTGCCTTGTGACCTTGACCCGAAATTCCATTGTTAGGATCAAGACTATGATAAAAGTGGAATACAGATTTACGTAAGTCTAAAGACTTTCTTCTGAATTCCAAGCCTAAAAGTAGGAGGCTATTGATCGGATCTGATTTCGATTTCCACTGTTCATTATGCCTGCTCCTGCCGAAGGCAGCAGTGGGGCATACAACGTTTCGCCGTGATGTTACGTTCGTACGTGCGTATGTCATATTTGTAACTAGAGTCTAACAAAATTTTGTTTACATTCAAATTTACATATTCGTGTGCGTAAGCGTTTCTTGAAGGTCAGAACTTGGATATCCTTTATGCTAGGAAGTTGAAATTTTGGTATGCTATTTACCGAGACCTAAACCTTCAGCTCTGTGCTAGAGTTTTCCTCGGTCATGCCCTGGTGGGACTAGGGGTCAAAATGTATAAGAGATCAGATTGGGCATTTGGAAAATAGTTGTGAAATTTATGCATCAAGATGTTGCTGCCATTTGGGCAAAGAGTGTACTATGGACACATGTCTCGTTAAGTTAGACATGAGGACAATGAATACACTTTTTTTTTCAATTCATTTTAATAAAACAAAACTCTTTTCTTTTTAATGGCTTAATTTGCACTAACTATTTATCCTTAATATTCGAACACTTAACCTGCTTATCATACTTGGCCTAATATTTGAAAAAGTACATGGTACTAACTGCTGATGTGACTAAACTGCTGCATGAGTGGCAAACAGTATAGACCGTGATGTCTGATCTGGGTCTACACTGTTTGCTCAGGCCAGTCTATCCAATTTTTTTCGTTCTCATTACGATGTTGTTGGTATTATTAGCAGACGACAAATCCTTCATACGTATGTTTCGTATTTTTCAAACAAAATACGGACGGACAATTATCTGTGAAAGTATTTTAATTAAAATGCGTATTGATGTTTAAAATTAGCAAGTTAAAAGGTTTTAAAAGCGTCCTTGTATTTTAACAAACCTTGTGTCTGAAAATGATATACTGGATACATATTCATTACTGTGACTTATGCTACTAACCAATCTCTAAAACTGGATGCCTATAAAAACATGACTCAGCAGGCACAAAACGTTGAAACAACGTCGTTTGAACCAAGTTTGTCCATTTTTAATGACTCATAAAGCAAATTTGAATGTGTTTGAATTATAAAAGAAAAAAAAAATATAACGCAAGACCATATTCTGCCTTTATAAACAGATATTTTTAAACTACTTAAAACTAGCTTTAGATTTCATCTCGCAGAAATAATATTGCATTTTTTAGTTTGATTGATTTATTATTATTATTATTACTTTTTGGATAAGGTATTATTATTATTATTATAAGAAGGTCATAATATCAATTTGAATAACACTTTTAATGATAGGAAAATTTAGACTTGCGTTTTTAAGCAATTAATTATTTTATGCTGATCTACCAAAGTCTTAGTTTTGTGCATTTTACACAGATAACAAGATGCAGTAATATTGGAGTATTGCTGCGAGCAGGCAATTAGCATTAAGAAAACACACGTTTTCAAATATATTGAAAATTTCATCACCAAAAACTGAAAGTTTTCAGATAAAAATTCTTCTGTTTTTCATATTTCTGCTCAAAACGTAGATTGTGGGTTCTCGTTAGAACCGCCTCGCGGAGGCGGTTCTAACAAGTACCCAAAATCTATGTTTCTGAGCAGAAATAAGAAAAATAATGTATACCCCTGTAAACTCCAGTTTTACTATATAAAAGCGGGGTTTAAGGGGGTCAAAATTATATAGGTAAGTTTTCGTGATGGCACGTCGGCCGCGACAGACATGTACTCTTTCATCTCGCCACATTGCCGTTCCTCTCTCGATACAATACCTTGAATAACGTAAACACGTACATTGTCTACTTAGTTTTGACCCGGTTTTATTAAAATATAGTTACAATGTCTAAATGACTCTCATTGCTCAACAGTAGTAATAAATATTTTAAATTAACTTATTATTATGCCCCCAACTTCAAAGAAGTTGGAGGGGCATATTGCTTCTGGGTTGTACGTCCGTCCGTCCGTTCGTCACGCTTTTTGATGCATAGCATAACTTTGGAACCGTGAATGCTACTCTTTTGAAATTTCTTACATGGATTCCTCATGAAAAAAATAGCTGACACGTGTTTTTGTTCTTGACAGGATTATGCCCCTTTTCAGAGTTATGGCCCTTTGAAAAAATATGGATGCAATCTTGTCAGTAAAATATCTAAAAAAACTATTGAAGCTAGAGCCTTGAAACTTGATGAATAGACTGGTAGTGATGAGAAGACAATCTGATTAACTTTTGAAGAAATTTTGAAAAATACTTCCTGAGTTATGGCCCTTTGTAATTTTGGGCATTTTTTACCTTGTCAGCAAAATATCTCAAAAACTGTTAGAAATAGCAAATGGATTTGTAGTGATGGGTAGATGACCTGATTAACTTTTGAAGAAATTCTGAAAAATGCTTCATGAGTTATGGCCGTTTGTAATTTTGGGCATTTTTACCTTGTCAGCAAAATATCTCAAAAACTATTGGAGCTAGAGCCTTGAAACTTGATGAATAGACTGGTAGTGATGAGTAGACAATCTGATTAACTTTTGAAGAAATTTTGAAAAATACTTCTTGAGTTATGGCCCTTTGTAATTTTGGGCATTTTTACCTTGTCAGCAAAATATCTCAAAAACTGTTAGAGCTAGAGCTTGAAACTTAGTAAATGGATTTGTAGTGATGAGTAGATGACCTGATTAACTTTTGAAGAAATTCTGAAAAATACTTCATGAGTTATGGCTCTTTGTAATTTTGGGCAATTTTATCTTGTCAGCAAAATATCTCAAAAACTGTTGGAGCTAGAGCCTTGAAACTTGATGAATAGACTGGTAGTGATGAGTAGACATCCTGATTAACTTTTGAATAATAATACTTCTTGAGTTATGACCCTTTGTAATTTTGGGCACTTTTACCTTGTCAGCAAAATATCTAAAAAACTGTTAGAGCTAGAGCCATGAAATTTGGTGAATGGATTTGTAATGATGAGTAAACAACCTGATTAACTTTTGAATAAATTTTGAAAAATAATTATTGGGTTATGGCCTTTTGTAATTTTGGGCATTTTTATCTTGTCAGCAAAATATCTCAAAAACCGTTAGAGCTAGAGACTTGAAACTTGGTGAATTGATTGGTAATGATGAGTAGATGACCTGATTAACTTTTGTGTAAATTCTGAAAAATATTTCGTAAGTAATAGCCCTTTGTAAATTTGGGCATGTTTCCCTTGTCAGCAAAATATCTCAAAAACCATTGAAGCTGGAGCCTTGAAACTTTATGAATAGATTGGTAGCGATGAGTAGATGACCTGATTACGGCCCCAATTTCGAATGAAATTGATGGGGCGTATTATTTTGCCTTCGTTTGTCCGTTCGTCAAGCTTTTTTGTGCATGCCATATCTTAAGAACCCTGCATGCTAGGGTTTTGAAATTTTATATTTGGGTTCCCAATGAAAAAATAGCTGACTCATATTTTTTTTCTTGTCGGGCATGTTTGTTTGGAGTTATGTCCCTTTGAAAAAAATTAGAATTAAATCTTGTGAGCAAGATATCTCGAAAAGTATTTAAGCTGGGTTCTTGAAATTAGATATAGTGAGTGGGAATGATGTGTAGATTACCTGATTATATTTTGAGAGAATTCCGTGAAAAAATTGATAAAGTTGCGGCCCTTTGCAGTTCTGCGCATTTTTTCCTTGTCAGCAAGATGTCTCGAAAAGTACTTAAGCTAGGGTCTTGAAATATTATATGCTGATTGGGGATGATGTGGAGATTACCTGATTTGTTTTTTAGGGAATTCCATGAAAAACTGACAGCTATGGCCCTTTGTAGTTCTAGGCATTTTGACCTTGTCAGCAAGATATCTCAAAAAGTATTTAAGCCAGAGCCTTGATATTTGGTATACTGATTGGGATTGAGGAGGAGATCACCTGATTAAATTTTGAACCATTTAAATTCTGCAATTTCATGTTTAGAGTTATTTCCATTTTGATAAAATAACATTGAAATCTCGTATATTTGTACTGTTGTTACCATCATGGGCAAGCAGTGTTGGAGTCAAGCAGTGTTAGAGTTAGGCAGTTGGGGGCATAGTGTTTTACAAACACCAGCTCTAGTTTCAACATAAGTATGATCTCAACAGTAATAATAAATATTTTGATTTATATGATTATTTCCATTTAAATCTGAAAATAATGGCCGAGTCTGCCCACAAAATATGTATACGCTGTCCAGTTTTTACGTCTGTAAATCTCTGTCAATGCCAAATACGATCTCTATGTTAGTCTAATGTAAATTTGAAAATTCTAAAATGTTGTCCTTGGAAACAAAGAACACACAAAATTAAATCTCTTCACATTGCGAGTCTTATTTTCTTAGCTCCACTTGTGTGTGTGTGTGTGTGTGTGTGTGTGTGTGTGTGTGTGTGTGTGTGTGTGTGTGTGTGTGTGTGTGTGTTTGGACAGTCTTGTGGCTAATGAGCTTACTTGTGAATTACATTGAAAATTAAAATTATGCAGCAAACAGAATCAGAATATCATTTCCTACTTGTATGTCCGGCTTACCATGATCTCAGGATAAGATATTTACCACGTAACTATATTTCTTGGCCGACTTTACAAAAAATTGATACTCTTATGACACATAATGGAAATAAAATGTTATCAAATATTGCTAAGTTTATTGTAGCAGCTAATAAGTTAAGAACTAAAATTATTGGCTCCAGATATCCAATATATCTTTAACAAATTCATTAGTCTTCAGTACATTTTTTGCTATATAGTCGCATCACCCCAGTAAATCTATAGCGGGCCGTTATCGGCCCGTCAGGGTAGCTGACGGGCCGAAAACAGCCCGCTACGGATTCATAAGGAATGCTAACTGGGATGTATTTTCCCAGTTTCCTTAGAATGTTTTGTATGTGCACGTATACATTTGCATATGAATATATACTGAACCAAAAAAGAAACTTTCGCAAAGTAGGTCTTAAACTTATAAGGTTAAATACAACATGTAGAAAAATGTGTATATGTAGTAGTTTACACTGACGTCCTACTTTGGGAAATCGGTCAGATAATCACCTCATGTCGAACGATATCGTCTGTTTTGACAAAACCTCCATTTTCACGTGCACGCACGGGGTGGACATATCTGGTTTACATGTGTTAACTTTTTTCACTGCAAATTATTGCACTTGACGACTACAGTCATAAAAATACCTAAACACTTTTGCCGGCCTCGGTGGCTCAGTTGGATGCGCCGTCCGACTGAGGACCAGGAGGTCGCGGGTTCAACCCCTGCCGAGGTCGGCAACATTCTTTCGTGGAGATTGATTATGAAATATTTTCTACGGTCATTCTCTCCCTTCCGCTGATTCAAGAAGGGCAGTTGTCAGTTTCTGGCGAAAGAATGTGCACAATACTGGTAAACCGCTTAGAGGACTAAGCCTGCCCAGTAAACGTGTGGTTAGGTAAACTGACCGCGCTCGACATGACCCCATTGGGTTGACTGGGCCGTAAAACCTCAACACAAACAAAAACCTAAACACTTTTATATCGATACAATTTGGGCAAAATTTCGATGCCTCGAATTGCGAAACATTTAAGAGAGAGAGCCGTTGGGATGCTGGAGGCAGGAGCTTCAACGGAAGATGTTGCTGCGCAGGTTGGATCATCTGTGCAGGCAGTTAGAAGTCTAAGACGGCGGTTTGTGCAGACCGGAAGCACGGAAGATCTTCCACGTAGCGGTAGACCACGTGTGACCACGCCGGCGCAAGACCGCTATATTTTGAACCAACATTTACGAAATCGTTTTTTATCTGCGACAGCTACAGCGTCTGTCACCCCAGGTACTCATAACCCCAGGATTTCCGCTCAAACCGTACGAAATCGTTTGGCTGAGAACAATTTACGTGCACGTCGTCCCTACGTCGGAACAGTATTAACGGATCGTCATCGCCGTGACAGGCTTCAATGGGCTGATAGACACATCAACTGGACCAGGCAAGACTGGCGGACGATTCTTTTTTCAGATGAATCCAGGTTTGCATTGTCCAATAGTGATGGTCGGATCAGGGTCTACCGACGTAGGAATGAACGTTACGCTGACTGTTGCGTTCTTCAGCGGGATCGTTTTGGCGGTGGGGTTTCCGTGATGGTCTGGGCCGGAATAAGTTATGGGTATCGTACCCAATTAGTGGTCATTGATGGCAATTTGAACGCTCAAAAGTATAGAGACCGTGTCTTTGCCCCACACGTTGTTCCTTTCTTACAAAATCACGGCGTTATTTCTGTGTTTCAGCAAGACAACGTCAGACCTTACGTCGCTCGTGACAATATCCAGTTCTTGCGAAACAACAATATTGATTTCATAGACGACTGGCCCTCAAAAAGCCCGGATCTAAATCCAATCGAGCACCTTTGGGATAATCTTGACACACGTGTACGGCAACGTAAAAATCCGCCTGGTAACGTCAATGAGCTCCGTGACGCTTTGCTAGAAGAGTGGAATAATATACCCCAGGCTCAAATTAATAATCTCATCCACTCAATGCGTCGGCGCTGCCAAGCTGTTAGCAATGCTCGCGGTGGGCATACTCGTTACTAAAGCCAAAAAAAAAATTGAATCGACCCTACCTCAAATGAAATTGAAAAATCCAATGAAACTGATAATTTTCAGACTGTAAATGAACTTTGATGAATTGATTTTAAATTGTTGTGCAATAACAAATACGAATAAAAACTGTTAATATACACATATGTGGAAACAGTCCCATTGAAGTCTCGCGAAAGTTTCTTTTTTGGTTCAGTATATATATATATATATATATATATATATATATATATATATATATATATATATATATATATGCCATGTTAATATTTTGTAATTAGCCAAAAGCAATGTGTATGCATGCTGATTTGCTAATAAAATTCATTCAATTGAAAATTAAAGAATAAAGGAATATCATGATAATAGAAATGAGATGACATTGCTCTACGTTCCTGTTTCTATGAATATTCTGTTTCGGGATAAGTGAATAACTGTATTTACTGTTTTAACCAGCTTTTCAGCAAATACATGTACAACAAATTAAAATAGTAATAAAATTTTAGGATGGGCGGCCATTCATTAAAAATAGGCTCTGTTGCGTTCTAATACAATTTGATTTGGTTTTGTAATTCATCGCCATATAGTCCGCAACATGCGAAAAGTACCATTATGCAAAATGCAACGAGCAAATACCTAGATCATCCTGCACATCTTTGTAGTCTGACAAGGCTTTAGCCAACATGAACAGCCATTTTGATGCACAGTCTGCTTTCTCGCATAATAGAGATGTCCGAAATTTTACCGTAAGTTACGGTAACCTTCGTACGGTAAAAATCAATACCTGGCGCGGACAAAGACGTAAATTTGGAGGGTTAAAAAAAAAAAAAAAAAGCACAGCTTTATCTTATTGAACAACACATATGCGTTAAAGTAACTGAAATATGTATGGATATATGTTGTTGTTTTTAAACTGATGCTGCTGCTGCTGATCATGATGATGATTTTGTGTTTTACGTCCCTTTCAACATTTTAAGCCGTATCGAGACGATGGAAAGGAGACAAGGCTGTGCAATGAAGCGCCTAGCCTGGCAATCAGGCCCTGCATTTAAGTCATTCAAGGTACACAACTACAGTAAACCTATAGAAATATGTATTATTATTTGCCCCTTATCTAAAATACACAGGAATCAGACATTACTTGAGAACATTATATTAGTGTATATGTTTTGCAGTTTATTAGTGAATTTGTTTTATGAAACTGCTCTATTTAACAGACTGATACCAGTCTATGAAGCGCCCTACAGTTATGAGTTGAATATAATTGTACTGGTTATGCTGTGTAACAAGCAAATGTCCTAATAATTGTAGGCCTCACCAGATTACCCCGAACTAGAGATCTTTAGGAAACATTCAACAAAATAGTGAACTCGGTTGGATTTACACATAGATTTTATTTTACACTTTGTAATGTACATACAACAATTTGCGCATTCAACAATACAAAACGACAATAAGTTGCTCCTGATATTTTTGTACAAACAGCGGAAAATTATGCAGGTTTGGGTAGTGTATGGAAATAAGTAGTTATGTTCTCTATAGTCATAGGTAACTACACCATCGGGGAATTCCGGGAGAAGCCCTGCAGACACACAGAAGGTACAACTTGCAATACTTGTCCTCGGTCACTGAGATTCAGAACAAATGCTATATACCCTGCTTATTTTGTCATGAATTCATTACCCACGCATTAATTACCATTGCACAGCAAGGATAACGCAGAAGTAAACGCCTTGTTTTTGCCTCTAGATTTCCAGAACATTGTAGGGGTAGTGGCATGGTGCATTGGTTGCAAACGACATTTGCACAATTGTTAGACTGGTTAGTAAAAATACAAATGAACTATGGCTGAAACCTATCGGCAACATGAAACGGTTATCAAACAACCAAAACAAGGAATATAATAAAACGAAGCCCATAATTCGCTCAACTGAGTAAAGCAGCCACTGCATATATGTAGATACCATGCAACATTCTTTCAGTGTTGCCATAGCAACTAGCATACACATTTGACAGTGCCGTAAAAGGGCATCTTAGTATCTTAGGATCTTAATTTGAATGAACTAGGCAGACATTGAGTCCGCGGTACTATATACCAAGATTCAACCTCAACGGCTTTCATGGTTCTGGAAAACAAAATTATCGAGTGTTTATTACCATATTTGGGCATGACAGCCATCTTGTTTATTTAATCATGTGATAATTTTCGACAGAAGGCCCTAGGAAAAATCTGTTGAAAATTGGCCAATGGATTTCATGAAAGAAGACATTTAAATTTTATACGGCTTTATACTGGTATATAATCCAATAATCGAGGGGCGAGGGCAGATAACCTTCGAGGACAAAACTGTGAATGTAACTTTTTTTAATCATACCTGTAAGTTTCAGCCGGTAATAAATTTAAAGAAAATGATTTTTCAACGTATTCCCTTTACAAATATATGGGGATGCAAATCTGACATTGCGTAAAAAAGGCCAAAGGTCATCTTCGGACCATTTTTTTAATAATCTTGGTAGACTTTGAGTCGAAGATGCTATATATTAAGATTCAGCGTCAAAACTGTAGGTTCTGGAGAACAAGAATTTTAAGATTGTTTTTAGCCTAAGCAGGGTGCTCATATGTCAGTCAATGTCCGTCGTGCGTAGTGCGTCGTCCGTCGTCAACAACTGCTTTAAAAGCCTACTCCTCCTACACCCCTGGGCCAACTGACGATACTTGGTAGGAAGCATTGGGGTGACTTATCAATCAAAAGTAGCTAAACTCATTACGATCGGATATCCAAGATGGCCGCCATCATGAAAATCTATTTTTCGTTTCTTCTCCTGAACTGAAAGGCCAGTTGATTCCAAACTTGGTAGGAAGCATCGGGGTGACTTGTAGATAAAATAGCTAAAATCGTGCAAATCGGAAATCCAAGATTTCTTGAAAATCTATTTTTTGCTTCTTCTCCTAAACCCAAAAGCCATTTGACTCCAAACTTGGTAGGAAGCATCGAGGTGGCTTATAGATAAAAAAAAAAGCTTAAGTCGTTTCGATCGGAAATCCAAGATGCCCGTCATGGTGGCCATCTTGAAAATCTATTTTTCGCTTCTCTTGACTTTAAACTAGATAGGAAGCATCGGAGTGACTTGTAGATCAAAATAGCTGAAATCGTTCCCATCGGAAAACCAAATGGCCGCCATGGCGGCCATCTTGAAAATCTATTTTTCGCTTATTCTACTGAACTGAAAGGCAAATTGATTCGAAACTTGGTAGGAAGCATTGGGATGACTGGTAGATTAAAAATAGCTAAAATGGTCCCGGTTTGAAATCCAAGATGGCTGCCATGGCGGCCATTTTGAAAGTCTATTTTTCGCTTCTTCTCCTAAACTGAAAAGCCAATTGACTCGGAACTTGGTAGAAAACATCGGGTTGACTTATAGGACAAAAATAGCTAAAATCTTTCCGATCGGAAATCCAAGATGTCCGCCATGGCGGCCATTTTGGAAAGCTATTTTTTGCTTCTTCTCCTGAATCGAAAGGCTTATTGGCTTTATAAACTTGGTAGGAAGCATTAGAGTGACTTGTAGATCAAAAATAGCTAAAATTGTCCTATTGGACATCCAAGATGGCCACCATGTTGACCATCTAGAAAATCTGTTTTTTCGCTTCTTCTCCTGAAGCAAAGGGCAAATTGACTCGAAACTTGGCAGGGAGCATCGGGGTGACTGACAGATTAAAAGCAGGTAAAATTGTTTCTATCGGAAATCTAAGGTGGCATGGCGGCCATCTAGTAAAAAATCTATTTTTCGCATCTTCTGAACTGAAAGGCCAGTTGACTCGAACCGGAGTAGGAAGCTTTGGGGTGACTTGTAAATCAAAAATAGATAAAAAATAATGTTCTGATCGGAAATCCAAGATAGAGGCCATCTACTTTTCGCTTCTTCTTCTGAACTGAAAAGCCAAATGACTCGAATTTGATAGAAAACATAGGGGTGGCTGGTAGATCAAAATAGCTAAAACCGGTTTGACAGGAAATCCAAGATGACCTTCATGGCGGCCGTCTGGAAACTCTATTTTTTTTTTTTTTTTTTTTTTTTTGTTTCTTCTGAAAAGAAAGTCCAATTGACTTGAATTTCGGTTAGAATCATCAAAGTAACTTGTAGACAAATATAGCTGAATCTCTATGTTGCTCCAATGCCTCCCATCAAGTTTTAGCTCAATCCAACTTACGGTTTGGGAGGAGATGCTGTTTGAAGTATTTTAAGATGGCTGCCATGGCAGCCATCTTGGATATAGGAAAAGAACGATTTTAGCAATACTGAATCTCTATATCGCTCCCATGCCTCCCATCAAGTTTCAGCTAAATTTGACATGGTTTGGCCGGCCTCGGTGGCTCAGTTGGATGCGCGTCCCACTGGAGACCAGGAGGATTGCAGGTTTGACCCCCGCCGAGGTAGGCAACATTCTTTCGTGGAGATTGATCATGAAATATTTTCTAGGGTCATTCTCTCCCTTCTGCTGATTCAAGAAGGGCAGTTGTCAGTTTCTGGCGAAAGAATGTGCATAATGCTGGTTAACCATTTAGAGGACTAAGCCTGCCCAGTAAACGTGTGGTTAGGTAAACTGACCACACTCGACATGACCCCATTAGGGTGACTGGGCCTCAACACAAACGAACAAACAAACTTATGGTTTGGAAGGTTTGAAGAATTTCAAGACGGCCACATCTTGGATATCGGAATGGAACGATTTTAGCAATTCAGAATCTCTATGTCACTGTGATGCTTCCCATCAAGTTTTGGCTCAATCCGACTTATGGTTTGGGAGGAGATGTCGTTTGAAGAATTTCAAGATGGCCACCATGGCAGCCATCTTGGATATCGGAACGGAATACTTTTAGCAATTCTGAATCTCCATGTTGCCACAATGCCTCCCACTAAGTTTCAGCTCAATCCAACTTTTGATTCTGGAGGAGATATCAAAAAAGTGAAAAGCTAAATACGGACGAGACGGACGGACAACAGACTTCGTAGTCCAAATAGGAATTTAGCCAGATCCGGAATCTGGCTAGGCCAAATAGGAATTCTTATTTGCTCTAAGCAGATTCCGGATCTGGCTAAATTAATATTCAGTTTAGCCAGATTCCAGATCTGGCTAAACTCTGTTTAGTCCAAATAAGAATTTCTATTTGGCTAGGCAGATTCTAAGCTAGTCAGACCAAATAGGAATCTTGTTGTTCTATCAATAATGTATGGCTGGATACTTTTACTTCTTTCCCTTTTGATGTTGGGGGCACGATTTTGGTTATGGATCATTGCTCATCATATTTATTTTCACATGGTTTTTGGTTTATTTACTAATTTATTGCTTTCATACTTGTATTTATTTCTTTCTCTTAAGATGTTGGTAGCACTGTGGCCATCCTTAAAAAATAACTTCTTTGCTGTTTGGTGTTGTAGGAAGCAAAAGGAGAAACAACATATAAAATTCCATTCTGAGAAATAAATTCTTTTTCATGAACAGCCATAAAACTGTTTGGGTAGGTAGTTAAATTTCACTGGGTCAGCAGGGTGACAGCAAACAAAATATTTTAAGGTTGGCCTCATGTTGTTAAAAGACAAATAAGATATGGAAGTGGTGCACTTTGATCATACATTATAAGTTTCAGTCATGAGTCTAATAATAAATTTTGAGAAACTGACTTTTCAATATTTTCCCTAGACAAATGCATAGACAAAAATTTGACCTTGCCGTACAAAGTTCAAAGGTCAACCTAGGATCACCATTTGAACAAACTTGGTAGACCTTGAGTCCCTGATGTTATATATTAAGATGCTAAATCTTAGTACATGTATATAGCATCAGGGACTCAAAGCTTTCATGATTCTGGAGAATCCTGAACCTTTGGGTCAGGTGAGCTAAAAACTTAAGGGACCCTAATGGAGGTAATTCATGCTATAGAGAAGCAATTAAAAAAGTAAGATTTTACATATTATAGTAATGCATCTATCCATTCCCTGTGTGATAAATGATTCCCTGTGACAAATGGTGTCAAGCAAGGCCGTGTACTAGCCCCAACTCTGTTCAGCATGATGTTCTCTGCCATGCTCACAGCTGCTTTTCAGGATGGTGACAATCATGGTATACCTATTAGGTATCACTTTTATGGGAAGCTTTTCAACCTAAGAAGGTTGCAAGCCAAATCCAAGATAGAGGTGCTACAGGAGTTCCTCTTTGCTGATGACATGGCAAAGGGTGCTCTAACAGAAGAGAAGATGCAAAAAGGTATAGATGAAAATTGTCAATAAGCAGCGCTTATTCCTTAACCCCCGCATAAAGCATAAAACTTTTTTATATCAAAATTTAAGTTTCAAAGTGCCGGCATGACCTTGAAAATAAAGTCAAGGTCACCAAACTCTAATAAAACAAGATTCCCAAAATTATTAAGCAAAATACACAGGAAAACAAGTGTTACGGACATTAAAAAATTACAAATGGGAATAACTATAACAGTATTGATCCCCTGGCCCTTCTTTTTCTGTAGCAGCAGCATCTCATGAATATGAACATTTATGCAAAATGAGTTAAGATTCCTAATAATACTAATCAAGATTTGCAGGAAAAAAAGATAGAGTGCACACAAGGCTCACTTTTTGAGTATTTATAATGTAGTGACCTTGAAAAATAAGGTCAAGGTCACCAAAATCTAATCACTTCTTTACCCAATCCTGATGATGTACAGGATCTGTGCTAGTTTGGTCAAATTCCAGCCATTGGTTAAAGAGATAGGGTGCACACAAACTTTTTACTGCATTAAGAAATTTTACAAAGGGCAATAACTCCAAGAGAATTGGCCCCTAGCTCTTACTTTCTCTAATGTAGGTACACCTTATTGACATCAATGTGTCACATATCAAAATTTGAGTTTCAAAGTGTCAGTGTGACCTTGAAATTGAGGTCCAGGTCACCAAAATCTAATAACTTCTTTCCCTCATCCCAATGAAGTATCTGTGCTAGTTTGATCAAATTCCATCTAATGATTCATAATGCACAAAAAGGTCATTTTTTGAGTATTTATAAAGTAGTGACCTTGAAAATGAGGTCAAGGTCGCACAAATCTAAACACTTCTTTCCCATGTCCTAACGATGTATCTGTGCTAGTTTGTTGAAAATTCCAGCCATTGATTCAAAATATAGTGTGCACACAAGCTTTTTTTCTATCAAACTTTGAGTTTCAAAGTGCCGGTGTGACCTTGAAAATGAGATAAAGGTCACCAAAATCTAATCACTTCTTTCCCCAATCCCAATAATATATCTATGCTAGTTTGGTCCAATTCCATCGATTGATTCATGAGATAGAGTGCACACAAGACTCACTTATTGAGTATATATATAATGTAGTGACCTTGAAAATAAGGTCAAGGTAACCAAAATCTAATCACTTCTCTCCCCCATCCTGATGATGTATCTGTGCTAGTTTGGTCGAATTCCAGCCATTGGTTAAACGGAAAGTGTGCACACAAACTTTTTATAAGGCTCATTTTTGGAGTCTTAATAATGTAGTGACCTTGAAAATGAGGTCAAGGTCACAAAAATCTAATCACTTCTTTCCCATGTCCTAACAATGTATCGGTGCTTGTTTGTTAAAATTCCAGTCATTGGTTCAAGATATACTGTGCACACAAGCTTTTTTCTATCAAAATTTGAGTTTCAAAGTGCCAGTGTGACCTTAAATACGAGATAAAGGTCACCAAAATCTAATCACTTCTTTCCCCAATCCCACTGATTAAAGGGATAATGTGCACACAAACTTTTTACTGCATTAACAAGGCTCATTTTTTTGAGTATTTATAATGTAGCGACCTTGAAAATAAGGTCGAGGTCACCAAAATCCAATCACTTCTCTCCTCCATCCTGATGATGTATCTGTGCTAGTTTGGTCTAATTCCAGCCATTGGTTAAAGAGGTAGTGAGCACACAAACTTTTTATTGCATTAACAAGGCTCATTTTTTGAGTATTTATAATGTAGTGACCTTGAAAATAAAGTCAAGGTCATCAAAATTTAATCACTTCTTTCCCCCCATCCTTATGATGTATCTATGCTAGTTTGGTCAAATTCCAGCCATTAGTTAAAGAGATAGTGTGCACACAAACATTTTACTGCATTAACAAGGCTCACTTTTTGAGTATTTATAATGTAGTGACCTTGAAAATAAGGTCAAGGTCACCAAAATCTAAAAATTTTCTTTCCCCCATCCTGATGATGTATCTGTGCTAGTTTGGTCGAATTCCAGCCATTGGTTAAAGAGATAGTGTGCACACAAACTTTTTACTGCATTAAGAAAAAAATTTACAAAGGGCAATAACTCTAAGAGAATTGGCCCCTAGCCCTTACTTTCTCTTATGTAGGTACACCTTATTGATCAATATCAATGTGTCTGCAGAAATTGATAAATATCTCCACCCCCCCTACAAACAAAGTTTGCGGGGATATAATCAAGTATCTGACTCCTGTGACAGCTATGACCTCACAATCAGCATAAAAAAGACCGAGGTGGTTTATCAACCAGCACCTGGCAAGCCATACAAGGAGCCCACCATTACAGCGAAAGGTCAACGACTGCAAGTTGTAGACAAGTTCACCTACCTTGGAAGCACATTGTCAAGAGTCGTGCACATTGATGATGAAGTCAATGCCAGGATTGCCATAGCTAGTGCAGCATTTGGCCGACTACATGGTAGTGTTTGGGATCAAAGTGTATCATGCGTGACACAAAGCTGAAAGTCTACAAAGCTGTGGTGCTGCTAACACTATTGTATACATGTGAAACGTGAGTTTACCAATGGCACGCCAAAAAACTGAACCACTTCCATACAAGCTGCCTTAGAAAACTTTTAAAGATTAAGTGGCAAGAGAGCATTCCAGACACAGAAGTCCTGAAAAGGGCAGGGATGCAGAGTGTACATACTCTTCTGAAACTGGCATAGTGAAGATGGACAGGCCATGTTACCAGGATGCCTGAGGAACGTTTGGCAACGTCAAAGAAAATCCTCTATGGAGAAATGGGCAAACGCTCCCGTGGTGGTTAGAAGAAGCGATACAAAAGCACTCTAAAAGTCTCCCTCAAGTATTTCAACATACCAACAGAGTCATGGGAACAAATTGCACAGGACCGAGAAAAGTGGGGGAGGCCTCATCAGAAGAGGTGCTAGTGAATATGAGGCAAAAAGAATCAGCAAAGCTGATCAGAAAGGTGCAAGGCGCAAAGCCAGAGCTTAAGGCATCACCAACAGAGCTGTCTTGCTCTGACCTCTGTTGTTCCATCTGCAACAGACAGTTTAGAGCTAGAATTGGTCTAATCAGCCGTCTTAGAACACACAAACAGTAGCATTTCTCGCATGTGATTTAAGATTGGTCATTGTCAGTAATGACAGACAAACTATTAATGCATCTATATAAATGACCAGCAATATCAAAGATGAAAAACCTATAATGTTGTAGTTTTTCGTCATGTCGGCCCTTTGAAAATTGAAGAAAGCTCACTGCGGAGATTATTGTTCTCTAACTCCTCTATACTGCTTCTTGCAGCAGAAATAATACCATACATTATTTAAGAAGCAACATATATGTATTCAAAGTCATATAAGGTCATAAAATTATATAATTGCTGCAAAGCTATATAAGCATATGTTTATCACCAGTTGGGTTAGGGGGTAAGTTACCCCACCCATTTAATATATTTGAATATATCTTCCAAACCATTGCTCCATTCCAAATAATAGTTTGCATTCATAAAGCCAATACATAAGGGGTCTTTAAAGGATTAAAAAGAAAATTGCCTCAAGTCCAAAAAACAGGCCTTATTGACACTGCCCCTTTAACATTTTGGTTGCTATGGCAACTAATCAAATTCAGTGGTTTGGACAAAATTCATACGTAACATAGAGGACAACTCATGAAACATTTTTGTAAAATTTTTGTCAAAATATCTGCAGTGAGACAGCAATAAATGCCAATTTCCACTTATCCCATTATAAGTCAATGGCAACTATAAGTTGCCATAGCGACCAGTTCTTAACTGATTGAAACATAAAACAATATTATTTGTTCCCCCTGCTATATGTGAAATATGGTAAGAATTGGCTTAATGGCCTCAGGGGAGATGTTTGAAAATGTTGACAGATGACGACGGATGCCCGCCTATGAGCCTTCGGCTCAGGTGAGCTAAAAACTGGATCAGCAGCTTCAGAGGAGATGAAAGACAGAGAAAATTAGATGATAATAGCTCACCCTGAGCCTTTGGCCTTTGACTCAGGTGAGCTAAAAATATTTCAAAATGTCATTGGTTGCAGTTATGATTACCACTTTAAAGGGAAAGGCATTGTTTGCTAAAGATATCTGAAAAGAAAGCTCTTGACAAACCACACATTTTGGTGCAAACTTGGTCAAAATGGAATGAACAATAAGGAAGTTATTGAGGTTTGAAGATTTCAAAATTGCTTATGAGTATTGGCATTTTAACTATTGAAGTAATAAAGCCTTAATAACAAGAATTTGATTGACTGACTTGAGGTTTTACGGCCCAGTCAACCCATTTGGGTCATGTCAAGCGCTGTCAGTTTTACCTAACTACCCTTTTTCCTGGACACACTTAGTCCTCTAAGCAGTTAACCAGTACTTGTGCACATTCTTTTGCCAGAAACTGACAAGTGCCCTTGTTGAATCTGCAGAAGGGAGGGAATGACCGCAGAAAATATTTCATGATAGAATGAAATATTCTTTCCTTGAAAGAATGTTGCCGGACCCGGCGAGGATTGAACCCTGCAACCTCCTGATCACCAGTCACACAGGCATCCGATTGAGCCACCGAGTACGGCCATAATTGTAAGAAATATACAAGAATATTTCACACTATCTTTATGTACGGTAAATGTCCTAAAATTTCAAACAAAATTAAATAATTTCAGTTCTTGCTGTTCGAAATTTTAGAAATTATGATTTGCTAAAAAATTTACTGTTCGAAATTTTAGGACAGATTCACTTACAGCCAATGTTGACCTGGCTATCGGACGCTTTCGGACACCCGAAACGACAAAAAATTACCTACACGACGAAAGTGTTTTCTTATTTGCTATGTGTGACTGGTAAACTGAATGTGAAATTGTATGAATTAATACATGTAAATAATTACCATACTGATGTTTGTTTTCAATTCCATCCAATTAATTCTATGTCGAATAATGTTTCTCATAACAAAACAATTAATTGTCCGGTACACTAATTAATCGCCAGATACGTTTGTTCGGCACTCCTGGAATGTGCCACTTTCTTAAAATAGGCTGGCTTAGTCCACTGTCTTCTTACGTAACAACCCTCTTCACTTTACCGCACTGAGATACACAAGCTGACCAAAAAATACTTCAAAAGGTTTACGGCACGTTTGTTCTTGTTTGAGCCACTACAGAAAAACACAAAAGTCCCTTTCCTCAAAGGTGAAGTGTACGGAGTTCAAATGTGAAAGCGCAGACTGATTAGAATTTCCGCCGTTTTGAAGCCCAGTATTCACACTGCTTGCTGACATAATGCATTCTGCTGGCGATATGCGTAGACCCAGATCAGACCGCCCCGATACATAGACTGAGCGGATGTGCATGTTGATCTTGTCTATGCTGGTTTCAAATGTCATAAGGTCGTTTCTATTGAAAAAGACTCATACATAAACGAACAGCACGGACATCACTGCACTGAATGCAGCCTGATCAAGATCAAAGATTTTAGCTCTACACCAAACTGAACTACGTATGCCAAACCTGTGAACTGCCATTATATTTCTTTCTTTAAAAAAAGAGTATTGTCGTTTAGAATTCGGTAACGGAACTTATTGCAAGAATTATCTGTCATCATCTGATCCCTGTTCAGGCGAAAATGTCCCTTTGTGTATATGTGTAAGTCAAGAATGCGAGACGCAGTCTAGTGCAGGATGATGTCCACTCAATTCGCTGATTAGGTCATTGGTATAAAACACTGTAATACATGAATTGCAGTCTCCAGCAAGTGATCACATTTGTAACAAATGATTAGGTTCATTTTGGCTTGTTGGGACCTATCATCTCTGCTGGGACCATTACCTGTTCAAATAGGATGCACTGAGCATATCATCGGTCAGACAGGAAATATTTTGCTGGAGGCGTTAATCCCCACGACGAAAACGTTTTCGGCGTGCTTATTGAAACCTTTGGCACGCTAAACTTAAACATTAGCGGCAGATATTATCGAAGGACAGTGTATGGACAAGCAGGAACGACCCAGATCAGAATGCGCAGATGCACATGCTAATTTACAATTTCGCGTGTAGCGCTTCCTTACTATCGCATGTGCGTCACGCTTTGCAGAAATGATCAGATCAACTTTGGAAGTCTGGTATAGCGGTCACACGACTTACTGAAATACTACCGAAATACCTGTGAAAAATACAGGAATACCTGTGAAGACACCAATACTGGCTTTAATTAAGAAACGAATATACTCGGAGGACCATCTTGAAAAGCCCAGAAGCCAGTTTCCCTATTCCCCCAAATTAGTTTCATTCCCTTGTTCTCTGCGGCGTCTGATCTGGGTCTACGCTGTTTGCTTAGGCCTATCGGTTCTTTTAAATTTTTAATACGTGCCAGTTTTGTATGCATTTCTGACGAGAAAAGGCTCTATAAAATAAGTTTGTTTTTCTCCCGAAGAGATTTCCCGGCACGATTTCACGTGACGTACCGCTACGAGCACGTGGTTTCTTAATGCGGGGCAAGGGAAATGTTGCTTTGTGACTGTTCATTTTCTGGGTATATTAATAATTATAATATTCCCAATATATACATAATGTAAAAGAATAACAGTACTAATATTTATTTATACCCTGGTAAATGCGGAGTAAGGTCCTCACTCTTTAGGTTTTACTGTTTAAAGGGAGCTAATTGCATATGCCTTGATGATGAATTTTACGAGACGGACCCAGCATTTTTTATGAATCAGGGGCGGATCCAGGATGATTTCTGAATTTCCGTACTTACTCTACGTATTCGGACAGACAGGCCTGAGCAAACAGTGTAGACCCAGATCAGATGCCGCAGAACGCATGTAAAACCTTCACTGAAACGGTGATGTATTTAACCAAAGATTTGTAATCTCTCCAAGTGCCTGTGTTATCACAAACGGCAAAATCTGACTGCCCTTGCATCAGAAGATGATCTGAGTCTTCACTGGTCGCACGTCTTATTGTACTAAAAGCGTTTTCCAAATTTCCATGTTCCCCTCTAACTAGTTTCATATCCTCTTTCTCTGCGGCGTCTGATCTGAGTCTACAGTTTGCATAGGCCTATCTGTCCCAATACTTAGGTTCTATTTTTAATACCTGCTAGTTTCATATGCATTTTTGACGAAAAAAAAAAGCTCTATAATTTAACGAACATAAGTGTGTGTTTTCCCTCTAAGCGGTTTCCGCCACGATTTCTTGTGACGTTACCGTTACGAGCATGCGGTTTCTTCATGCGGGGCAAGGGAATGTGACTGTTGCATTTTCTGTATTTTCACATATATTTTTGATATCGATACTGGAAATGAGACTGTCCCAGAATTGCGTGTCGTCGCCCGGTGGCGTATCTGAGCAGACCCATGAAAATCTACGTAGGTATAGCAATCAGTAAGACAAACGAAGTAGTGATGATATACACGAACAAACAGCAAATAGTCAGATTGTACAGCGCAGATCCATAGATTTTATCCTGGCCTTCGTTTTTCAACCGGAATATTTATCATGTCTGCCACAAGGTAACAACAGTTCTAGATCGCCTGCGCATAATCTAACCCTTATAATCTAACTGTCGCATGGAAATGGCTAACATTGTGATGGAAGTCTCTCTCTCTCTCTCTCTCTTTTTTTTTTTTTTTTTTTTTTTTGTCTTGTGAATTTTCAGTCAGTATCTCCTGGGTTTGTGTAAAATTAAAATACGGTTCCCATGCCATTTATGTACATAAAAATCGTTATGACACTGCTGTGAGCATTTATGTTTTGCGGTGGCTTTCAACATACTACTTTAATTTCCGGTTCCGTAACGGAAAAAAACGTTACCGAAATTAGAATGTGCCGATAAAAAATTACTTGAAGAAAGCTGTGTTCGAAATTTTAGAAATCCCCTTTTTGCAAAACTGCTACTGTTCGAGATTTTAGGACATTTCCAGAAATTATTTTGGGCAAAAATATTAGGTGTTCGAAATTTTAGAGTGTTCGAAATTTTAGGACATTTACCGTATATAGCTTCTCTTTTTTAGATATTCTGGCTAAACACCGCATTGATTTCTGACAGAAAATTTTATTTTTAACATGGCAGTGGCCTTGACAATAATTTAGAATTCTCTAAACATCGTTCTCTCTTATTATTTATCTGAATTCGAGTAGTATCTAAACACTTCAACAAAAAGCTTTTAATACTATCAGATTTCTAAGTTCAGTGAACATTGTATGGGATGCAAGTGATACTGTGTGAAACTTCAGACCAGTATCAAACGTAATGCTAAGTATCAACCACAAATTCTGTAGATAAGTCTCTTCAAAACTTTAACCAGAAACTTTAACACTGAATGCGACACGGACACAGAAGCCAAAGGCCGTGGTGACTGGTACAGCTCTTCATGTACTTTTATTCAGGTGAGTTAAAACACTTACACCAAGTTTAGTTAAAAAAGCTGAAATTGACATTGTCAAAAACATTCTTAATGGGACAGACATACAGTCACACTGACTAACAGAGATTCCAAGAGGTCAAACTCTGCATAGTTCTAATGAGCTGAAAAGAAAGTTCATTACCAACTTAGTTGTTCATGAGTGTAAGCATTAGTTCAAAATTAAGACTGGTCATATATGCAATGTATTACCAGTGAATTTATGTTCTTATTTGCTTTGGACATTTACACTTCAAAACCACATTCTGTCACATTTTTATCTCAAATCTCATAGTCCGGTATTTTACTCCAATAAAATGGAATTTCTGAGAACACAACTGAAGTTGAATATAGCAAAACTTATTCTAAAATAATTAGTTCATCATCAACACTGCCATTAGTAGCAGTATCAGAGACTTTAAACTTTTTAGCTATTGGCTCACTGCCCATTTCATCCAACTTCCGCTTCTTGCCCACAACTACTTCGTCTTTGTCATCAACTATCATCAATTCATCTTCTGTTTCTGAAAGAAAGACAAAGCATATGAAAGGCTAATTTTAAGGGTCTGGCTAAAACGCTGAATTTTTCCTGCAGAATTGTTGAATGCTGACCAGATAAAATGCTGACCAAAGTGACTAAAACACTGACCAGATACCTTGCTGACCAGACGAAACATCTGGTCTTTATTTCAGGTTTAATTGGTGTTAATTAATGGTATAATGACAATTATGTGAATAAACCATGCAATTTAGACAAACTAGCCTGTAATGGCAACAAACCTGGAGAGAAAGTAAATTAAATGTCTTACTGAAAAAAAAAATGTATGCTTTTGAAAATCCATTTTCAGTTATTTTGAAAATATAAGATAACCACTGACAATGCAGAGAAAAGTCATGGGATCCACTGCCAATGCAGAGAAAAGCCATGGGATTTTGTTAATTAATATAGCGTATTTATTATTAAGTAATTCAGGGAAAGATTAAGGAAATTTCAATATAATCAAATTATAATGTTTTCAGTAATAATTTCAGTTTAATTTTGAAACAAGAGGACCATGATGGTCCTATATCGCTCACCTGAGCAAACAGATTTGCATACTTACATTACTGTTGAAGTTTCAGCCAAGTTCACTGCTCTAAATTTTATAGCCCTGCACCCTCCACCCCCCACAGCAGCCATGTTTTTTTCTTTTTAACGCATCATGACAACTAAATCTTGAAAGAGGGTCACCAAAGGAACATTTCTGCCAAGTTATATTGAAATTGGTCCAGTGGTTTCTGACAAAAAGATTTTTAAAGTGTTTTATATAGCTATAAAGCCCTACCCCCTAACAGCCATTTTTTTCTTTTTGACGAATCATGACAGCTTGAAAAAACTTGGTAGAGGGTCACCAAAGGAACATTCTTGCCAAGTTAAATTGAAATCGGTTCAGTGGTTTCTGACAAGAAGATTTTCAAAGTTTTCTATCTAGATATATAGGGAAAATAAGCCCCACCCCCTAACAGCCATGTTTTTTTGACAAATCAGAATCGCTTGAACATTCTTGGTAGAGGGTCACCAAAGCAACATTGAAATCGGTCAGGGGGTATTTGACAAGAAGAATTTCAAAGTTTTCTATACAGATATATACGGAAAATAAGCCCCGCCCCCACTGGGGGCCATGTTTTTTGACGTATCATGAAAGCTGGAACAATCTTGGTAGAAGGTCACCAAAGCAACATTCCTGTCAAGTTACATTGAACTCAAGCCAACAGTTTCTTACGAGAAGATTTTATAGTTTTTTATATAGATATATAGAGAAAATAAGCCCCCCCCCCCCCCCCCCCGTAGCGGCCATGTTTTTTGACGAATCATGACAGCTTGAACAACCTTGGTAGAGGGTCACCAAAGAAACATTCCTGCTAGGTTATATTGAAATCGGTCCAGTGGTTTCTGACAAGAAGATTATTAAAGTTTTCTATATAGATATATAGGGAAAATAAGCCCCACCCGCTAGCAGCCATGTTTTTTGACAAATCACGATTACTTGAACAATCTTAGTAAAGGGTCACTAAGGAAGGGTCACCAAGGAAACATATCTGCCAAGTTATATTGAAATCAGTCCAGTGGTTTCTGACAAGAAGATTTTTTCAAGTTTTCTATATAGATATACAGGGAAAATAAGCCCCGCCCCCTAGCAGCCATGTTTTTTGACAAATCATGACGGCCTGAACAATCTTGGTAAAGGGTCACCAAGGAAACATTTCTGCCAAGTTACACTGAAATCGGTCCAGTGGTTTCTGACAAGAAGATTTTTTTTCAAGTTTTCTATATAGATATATAGGGAAAATAAGCCCCGCCCCCTTGCAGCCATATTTTTTGATGAATCATGATGGCTTGAACAATCTTGGTAGAGGGTGACCAAAGACACATTCCTTCCAACTTATATTGAAATCGGTCCATTGGTTTCTGACAAGAAGATTTTTAAAGTTTTCTATATGATACGTATATAGGGAAAATAAGCCCTGCCCCCTGGCGGCCATGTTTTTTGACGAATCCAAATGGCTTGAACAATCTTGGTAGAGGATCACCAAAGGAACATTTCTGCAAAATTATATGGAAATCGGTCCAGTGGTTTCGGACAAGAAGATTTTTACATTTTTCTATATAGATATATAGGGAAAATAAGCCCCGCCCCCTGGCGGCCATGTTTTTTGACGAATCCAAATGGCTTGAACAATCTTGGTAGAGGATCACCAAAGGAACATTTTCGCAAAATTATATTGAAATCGGTCCAGTGGTTTCGGACAAGAAGATTTTTAAAGTTTTCTATATAGATATATAGGGAAAATAAGTCCTGCCCCCTGGCGGCCATGTTTTTTGACAAATCCAAATGGCTTGAACAATCTTGGTAGAGGATCACCAAAGGAACATTTCTGCAAAATTATATGGAAATCGGTCCAGTGGTTTCGGACAAGAAGATTTTTACATTTTTCTATATAGATATATAGGGAAAATAAGCCCCGTCCCCTGGCGGCCATGTTTTTTGACGAATCCAAATGGCTCGAAAAATCTTGGTAGAGGATCACCAAAGGAACATTTCTGCAAAATTATATGGAAATCGGTCCAGTGGTTTCTGACAAGAAGATTTTTAAAGTTTTCTATATAGATATATAGGGAAACTAAGCCCCGCCCCCTGGCGGCCATGTTTTTTGACGAATCCAAATGGCTTAAACAATCTTGGTAGAGGATCACCAAAGGAACATTTTTGCAAAATTATATTGAAATCGGTCCGGTGGTTTCGGACAAGAAGATTTTTAAAGTTTTCGATATAGATATATAGGGAAAATAAGCCCCGCCCCCTGGCGGCCACGTTTTCTGACGAATCCAAATGGCCTGAACAATCTTGGTAGAGGATCACCAAAGGAACATTTCTGCAAAGTTATACGGAAATCAGTCCAGTGGTTTCTGACAAGAAGATTTTTAAAGTTTTCTATATAGATATATAGGGAAAATAAGCCCTGCCCCCTAGCGGCCATGTTTTTTGACGAATCCAAATGGCTCGAACAATCTTGGTAGAGGATCACCAAAGGAACATTTCTGCAAAATTATATGGAAATCGGTCCAGTGGTTTCTGACAAGAAGATTTTTAAAGTTTTCTATATAGATATAAAGGGAAAATAAGCCCTGCCCCCTGGCGGCCATGTTTTTTGACGAATCCAAATGGCTTGAACAATCTTGGTAGAGGATCACCAAAGGAACATTTTTGCAAAATTATATTGAAATCGGTCCAGTGGTTTCGGACAAGAAGATTTTTTAAGTTTTTAGTTAAAAAATCTATTTTTAGTTCCTGTGACTAGATATGCAATGGACCGGAACCATTTGAACAACTTTGATAGAGGCCCAACCAAGGATCATTCCTGTGAAGTTTGGTCAAATAGGAGATGTTGTTTAAAGATTGTGAACGGACGGACAGACGGACGACGACGCCGACGACGACGGACGGTGGGTGATCACAATAGCTCACCTTGAGCCTTCGGCTCAGGTGAGCTAATAAGGAAAGAGCTGCTAAAGCAAATAGTTTTTAAGAATGTATGTTAGTTTGATAAAAAATCACTTGTATTATAATTTGTGTTAATAAAATACAAATAGCAAATATTAAATCTGTAATTGAAATTATGATGATCCATATTCTCCATATATAAAAAATATAAAAATAATAAACCCAATTTTTTTTTTCTTTTTTTTCTTCTCTGTTTCCGTGTTTTATTCTCAAATATTTACCCTAAAATTAAATTTACAATCAAAAATTGGTCTGACCTATGCAATTGCTACAGGAAAGTGATTTTTTCGGAATTTTTGTCTAAGAAAATATCTTTTTTTTTTTGTATGTTAAATTTTATTAATAATATTTTGCTTGTCACAAATTACTTCCATCGGATCCGAGCTCTCCTTGGAGTAAACAATTGATTTTTACAAAAAAAAAAAAAAAAAAAAAAAAAAAAAAAAACTAGCGCTGGTATTTGTAAAACACTATGCCCCCAACTGCCTGACTCTAACACTGCTTGACTCCAACACTGCTTGCCCATGACGGTAACAACAGTACAAATATATGAGATTTCAATGTTATTTTATCAAAGGGAAATAACTCTAAAATAGGAGATAATTGGGATAAGTAAAAAATACGGGTCACCTATTTTTTTCATGAGGAATCAAAATATGAAATTTCAAAACATTAGCATACATGGTTCTAAACTTATGCTATAAACAATAAAGCAATGACATTAAATGGCCAGAAATTGCGAAGGGCCATAACTCCAACATTTCATTTAATTGGTTCAAAGTTTAATCAATTGATCTCCTCCTCAATCCCAATCAGTATACCAAATATCATGGCTCTGGCTTAAATACTTTTTGAGATATCTTGCTGACAAAGTCAAAATGCCTAGAACTACAAAGGGCCATAACTACATCAATTTTTCATGGAATTCCCTAAAAAACAAATCAGATAATCTCCACATCATCCCCAATCAGCATATAATATTTCAAGACCCTAGCTCAAGTATTTTTCGAGACATCTTGCTGACGTCAAAATTCGCAGAACAGCAAAGGGCCGTAACTTTATCAATTTTTTCACGGAATTCTCTCAAAATATAATCAGGTAATTTACACATCATTCCCACTCACTATATCGAATTTCAAGAACCCAGCTTAAATACTTTTCAAGATATCTTGCTCAAAAGATTTAATTCTGATTTTTTTGAGATATTTTGCTGACAAGGTAAAAATGTCAAAATTACAAAGGGGCATAACTCAAGAAGTATATTTCAAAATTTCTTCAAAAGTTCATCAGATTGTCTACTCATCACTACCAGTCTATTCATCAAGTTTCAAAGCTCTAGCTTCAATAGTTTTTGAGATATTTTGCTGACAAGTTAAAAATGCCCAAAATTACAAAGGGCCATAACTCATGAAGTATTTTTCAGAATTTCTTCAAAAGTTAATCAGGTCATCTACTCATCACTACAAATCCATTTACTAAGTTCCAAGGCTTAAGCTCTAACAGTTTTTGAGATATTTTGCTGACAAGGTAAAAATGCCCAAAATTACAAAGGGCCATAACTCAAGAAGTATTTTTCAAAATTTCTTCAAAAGTTAATCAGGTTGTCTACTCATCACTACCAGTCTACTCATCAAGTTTCAAGGCTCTAGCTCCAACGGTTTTTGAGATATTTTGCTGACAAGGTAAAAATGCCCCAAATTACAAAGGGCCATAACTCATGAAGTATTTTTCAGAATTTCTTCAAAAGTTAATCAGGTCATCTACGCATCACTACAAATCCATTTACTAAGTTTCAAGGCTCTATTTCTAACAGTTTTTGAGATATTTTGCTGACAAGGTAAAAATGCCCAAAATTACAAAGGACTCAAGAAGTATATTACTCAAGAAGTATTTTTCAAAATTTCTTCAAAAGTTAATCAGGTTGTCTACTCATCACCACCAGTCCATTCACCAAGTTTCAAGGCTCTAGCTTCAATAGTTTTTGAGACATTTTGCTGACAAGACTGCATCCATATTTTTTCAAAGGGCCATAACTCTGAAAAGGGGCATAATCCTGTCAAGAAAAAAACACGTGTCAGCTATTTTTTCATGAGGAATCCATATAAGAAATTTCAAAACAGTAGCATTCACGGTTCTAAAGTTATGCTGTGCATCAAAAAGCGTGTGGAATGGACGGACGGACGAACAACCCAGAAGCAATATGCCCCTCCAACTTCTTTGAAGTTGGGGGCATAAAAAATCAATTTCTTTCCATTCATCCATGTGTACTGCCATCATTCTCACTGTATTTATTTCTTTTTCTCTCGACAGTACACCTATTACACTGTAACTCATTCATATTCATTTATACATTTATTTTTATAGTAAAGGTAGTTATAGAGGAATAGAATGTTTTGATACATATTATGTCCTGTATTATTTTTTTATATACTGGCCAAATTCATAGTCCTCTATCCAATTTTATGCATTGTTTCAGGTCATAACATGTATTACATACAATAGCAAAATCTAACCATTTGTACATATAAATACTCATTTTTTTTTTTGCCTGGCAACATTTCTGGGAGGGCTGGGGTGGGGAAATTTGGGGATATGCCCAGTTTTTTAGACAAGATTTTTTTTTTGTTTGCTTTTTCGTTTTAATGGGTTTTTGTTTTGTTTTGTTTTTTATGTGTGTATTGTTTGTATGCTTAGCTCAGACATGAATAACCTATTTGGTGTAATGACATTTCTAATGTACTTTACTTAAAATTATCCTATTTATACATATATATATACCTATGCTATTTTACTTAAAACTGTTTTATTATCTAATAAATTATATGCTGTTAATAAGTGATTGATATGGCTGCCATTCTTCTTGTTGGAAACTGATTAATTTATTATTTGATAAAGCTATTTCCAAATGCTCTTTATACATAAATAATAGTTTTTTTCTTAAATATGCTAAGTAGTAATGTTTGTTTATTGCAGCGTGCACAATATATGAAGTATTTTGCATATAAAAAAAATAAAGTTTAGAGTTTTGAAAACCATTCTTTCTTTCTGTAGACCAAAAAATGAAGTACTCTTCAGAAAAAGAACATTGAATGTTAAAATCTTGAAGCCAGTTTGTCAGTTCTCTAAAAATATTTTGTGTTTTTTTGGCATTTAAATAATAGATGAGAAGTATTTTTCATCATGAATGGCACAAAAAATGCACCTAAGGTCATTTTTTATTTTCATATGACAAAGTAGTTAATACAGATCTGGATCCATCTGATAACTGAATAGTTTGTAATTTTAAAAGGGTATATGTATATTTGTTTCCATTCTTCCTCTTGAAACATATATAATTTATTTCGTGTAAGTTTTCCAGCTGGGATTTCATTGTTTTTATTAAGAATATTATACATTACTTGTGATCCTTTTCTTTGTTGTACCCGAGGAGAAATGTGACTTGGTACAAAAGGGTTCTGTTCTTTATGCAAACATGTTATATTCATCTTTTTTTATGTATTCTTTGAGTGCATTAAAGATTCCATAGTACTGGAGGTAATTTGTTTGTATATTTGTAGTCTCTGAAAATTCTTCCAACGTAAAGAATTCACCATTTCCTTTTACAAAATCATTTAAGTATTTCACATCTTTTCTGAACCATCCCTTGTAGAAAAAACATGCACCATCTACTGTGACATTATGATTGTAATAAATTGGGTCTTTTCAAGAGCACATCTTTGGTTACTTGTATGTTTTCTACAATATTAATAAACGCTTGTAATGTGTCAACCCAAAATTGATTTTTAGTTACCTTTATTTTTTCCTCTATGTATTTATTATGGCAACCAGTCAGTTTATCTATCTCTATGTGAATTTTTATGAATGCCTGCCACTTGCTGTCGGTATTTAAAAATCTTCTAAACCATGAGGACTTAAGAGCTGCAATAAATGCTTTAAGGTTAACCATTTTTAAGCCTCCTTCTATATATTGTTTAACAATTATATTATTTCTTATTTTTGTTTTGTTACTCCATAAAAAGCTGTATATAGTATTATTTATATATTCTATTATCTCCTGTCTGGGGATTTGGTAAGGAAATAAATAAATGGTTAAAAATTGGTATCATAAATGTTTTTATTATTGCTACCTTTCCTAGAGGTGTAAGGATACATTTTTCCCACTGTTTTACCATTTTTTCTAGTTGTGTAAGTTTTATTGTATTATTATCCTTGGTCATTTTTTCCAGATCAACATCATAATCTATTCTTAATAATTTAAATCTATATTTTCCCCACAGAAGCTTCCATTTTTTTTTATTTTGCCTTTGTACTGTACTTTTCTGAGCCAATCCATACCAACTGTGTTTTGTCGAAGTTAACTTTCAGGCCTGATATTTTTGCATAATTTTCCAGTTCTGAAAGCGTTTCATTTAGAGATTCATCTGAACCATCTAGCATCACTGAGGTATCATCTGCATATTGAGATATTTTAAATTCAACACCATTTACTTTAATTCCTAAAATCTTATCATTTTTCCTTATTCTATGAGCCAAAAATTCGGCACATATGATAAAAATATAAGGGGAGAGTGGGTCTCCTTGTTGACAGCCGAGGCCTATTTCAAAGAAGGACGATAAAAGACCACACTGTATTATTGCAGATGTTACTCCAGTATAAAACACATTCACTCAGCATCTTATTGACTGTCCAAAGTTTAGAAATTTTAATGCTTTATGAATAAAAGTCCAAGAGAGAGAGAGTCAAATGCTTTTTCAAAATCAATTAGTAGCAATAAAGCAGGAATATTATTCTGTTCGGTATGGTTCATTAAATCATAGATTAGACAAGTACTTTCTCCTATATATTTCCCTTTTATAAATCCAGTTTGAATTTTTTCTATAATACCATCTAATACTCTTTTTATTCTATTTGCTATACTTCCAGATGCTATTTTATAACTATATCAAGCAATGTTAAAGGTCTCCAATTCTGAAGAAATTGTTTTGGTTTGTTTTCTTTTGGAATGCATGTAATTAGACCTTGTCTCTGTGTAATAAAAAGATTTCCTTTTTCGTATCCATAATTTATAGATCTGAGAATGAAGTGACCTATCTGTCTCCAAAAGACTTTAAAAAATTCAGCCGAGAAACCACTTAACCCTGGTCTTTTATCATTCTTCATCATATAAAGTGTTGAAGAAATTTCACTGAATGTCAGGATACCTTCTAATTTATCAGACTCTGTGTCTGTTAGTTTATTTACTTCATTTTCATATTGCTCTAAATCAATGTCTTCAATATATTCATCTTGCTTACAGAGATTTTTATAAAATGTTTTTACTTCTTCCATAATCTGTGTTTGTTCTGTAATCACAACATCATCCCTTTCTATTTTATTCATTTTTTTTTATATATAGTTGTGTTGTTCTAGTCCTAAAAAATACTTCGTTGGCTTTTCTCCTTGATCAATATGTTGTACTCGTGATCTGATTATATGGCCTTTAAGTTTTCCTTGTCTTATATTATTGAGTTCTGTTATAAGAATTTCTAAAGGTTCTATATTCTGTTCATCTAATTTGCTTTCCATTACCTTAATATCTTCAGTTAGCTTTTGTTCTTTAATATTTCTCTCTTTCTGTTTGTAGCTGGAAAAAGATATAGAATTTCCTCGCAACTCCATTCATAGTACGTCTAAAAACACCTGGTCATTTATTGTAAATTGTATGTCTTGATTTGGAACATTTTCTATTTCATTGGAATTGTATACTGGAAGTGCATATGTTTTTTGGTTTCTAATATTTGTTTATTTATGCATTTTAGATATTCATGTAAGTAGTTGTTATGGTTCCAGTATGACTTGCCCTTAATGAAGTTTGTGAAGTTTAATTCTAAAGTGACTATGGAGTGATCTGATCGATAACTTGCTTCAACTGTGGATTTTTTAACATATGGTATTATACTTTCTGAGACAAGAAAGTAATCTAGTCTTGTTTGTTTAAGTGGGTTCTTCTTTTTATTGTACGGTGATCTTCCCTAAATGCGTCTACCATATTGTTTGTGGTCATTATTTCAAGTACTTTATCTCTAGCCTTTGTATTATTAATGTGTTTATAGTTATAATAATCCAGGTCTGGGTTTATTACACAGTTAAAATCCCTGCAGATAATGCAGTCAGGATTACCAAATTCTTCTATATATATAGAGATACTTTGAAAGAAGCCTGGATAAACCCAAATTTTAGTACTTCAAATTAGTTTTTAAAAACTGAATCACCACTGTGAGTCAAAGCCTCATTGATATTATCAGGGAGGCAATCCCCATGACTGAGTGGTTAAGGCTGCTATTTCCTAATGCTATAACAACACCACCGCACCAAATGTGTACTGAAATTCACACAACCTTATCATGGTACACACAAATCATTTCCTCTTTATGCAACTGAAGAAGGGACTGGTTCCTGAAAGATTTATTGCATTCAGATATTGTCTCCTGAAATAAAGAAAGAAACGATTTCTATACAGATTCGTAAACCTCTTGTAAAATAAAGGTGTAAGGTGCAAAAACCCTTGAGGTGAGTCACACCACATCTGTCGACCTGACTGGACGGGTAGGCAGTGTGAGGCAGAGTGGGACCTTGGCCGAAGTCGGAATACCTACATGTACTCCCTATATCAAAGAAAAAAATGCAGATTTTTGGGCGAATGTTTTATATACAGGCTGTATATGTGGCCTTTATATACTTAGTAGATTCTATCTCTGATTTTAACTAAGTTATATATAGGGTGTTTGATTATTTTAAGTATCATTATTTTCATGTTTACTGCCAGTTTCTATGTATATAAAAAGAACTTTCTGGAAAAATATGTTTACAAGTTGTTTATGTTCTTTTTGGAATCTTCCAGAAGAAATGTTCTGGACTGAGCTATTTTTGGTATGTCATAGAACATTTGGAAGATTCTTTGCCAAAACTAGAAAATAAGTGATGCCTCTAGTAAATTCGTTCTCTAGAATGTTCTTTGATATTATATAAGGAGAAAAGATTTTCATATGGGCATCTTTGTATACTTTCACCGGAAAATTATTTTATACTGGATTACTTTAATATTTTATTCATTCTGGAATTAAACTCTGAATTCAGGGACTTCAAATTGTGGGATCAGAAACTGTTATTCAAAGGATTCATTTTTAATAAATTCTTGTGGATTATTTCTGAGGGACTTTGTGAAAACTAGAGCAAGTGCCCAGAGGGTCATGAATACCCCCGGCCAGTGCCATTTCTTCATTATAAAATATTTTAAAGTTAATGACAATGATATAAGGCAAGATATAGTTTACAATGTCAGTCTTTGAGTGACACTAATCTACCATCCCAAGTACAATTTTCCTGGAGTAAATAGTCTTCAAGACATGAAGCAAATTTGCTGGGCCATAAACTTGAGAAGTTAATATGATGGTCACACTGATGCATTATACCAACTATGATGTTAATCCATTACATAATCTATAAGATATTAAGCAAAATCACTATTCCATGAAATATAGGTCATACTGATTTATATTTACTTTGAGGTAAACGTTTGGGTCACACTGTGTCATTATATGTAAATATGACATTTAGGTCTCAAACAGTGGGAGATATAAGACAAAATCACGTCTATGAAATATAGGTCACATAATCTCAAAATATGATAGTAATACATCAAATTGTCTTCAAGATGTGACATAAAACTAGAGCTGGTGTTTGTAAAACACTATGCCCCAACTGCCTGACACTGCTTGACTCCAACACTGCTTGCCCATGACGGTAACAACAGTACAAATATATGAGATTTCAATGTTATTTTATCAAAAGGGAAATAACTCTAAAATAGGAGATAATTGGGATAAGAAAAAAATACGGGTCACCTATTTTTTTCATGAGGAATCAAAATATGAAATTTCAAAACATTAGCATACATGGTTCTAAACTTATGCTATACACAATAAAGCAACAGCATTAAATGGCCAGAAATTGCAAAGGGCCATAACTCCCAACATTTTATTTAATTGGTTCAAAATGTAATCAGGTGATCTCCTCCTCAATCCCAATCAGTATACCAAATATCATGGCTCTGGCTTAAATACTTTTTGAGATATCTTGCTGACAAGGTCAAAATGCCTAGAACTACAAAGGGCCATAACTACGTCAATTTTTCATGGAATTCCCTAAAAAACAAAACAGGTAATTTCCACATCATCCCCAATCAGCATGTAATATTTCAAGACCCTAGCTTAAGTACTTTTCGAGACATCTTGCTGACAAGGTCAAAATGTGCAGAACTGCAAAGGGCCATAACTTTATCAGTATTTTCACGGAATTCTCTCAAAATATAATCAGGTAATTTACACATCATTCCCACTCACTATATCGAATTTCAAGAACCCAGCTTAAATACTTTTCAAGATATCTTGCTCAAAAGATTTAATTCTGATTTTTTTTAGATATTTTGCTGACAAGGTAAAAATACCTAAAATTACAAAGGGGCATAACTCAAGAAGTATATTTCAAAATTTCTTCAAAAGTTCATCAGATTGTCTACTCATCACTACCAGTCTATTCATGAAGTTTCAAGACTCTAGCTTCAATAGTTTTTAAGATATTTGGCTGACAAGTTAAAAATGCCCAAAATTACAAAGGACCATAACTCATGAAATATTTTTCAGAATTTCTTCAAAAGTTAATCAGGTCATCTACTCATCACTACAAATCCATTTACTAAGTTTCAAGGCTTAAGCTCTAACAGTTTTTGAGATATTTTGCTGACAAGGTAAAAATGCCCAAAATTACAAAGGGCCATAACTCAAGAAGTATTTTTCAAAATTTCTTCAAAAGTTAATCAGGTTGTCTACTCATCACTACCAGTCTACTCATCAAGTTTCAAGGCTCTAGCTCCAACGGTTTTTGAGATATTTTGCTGACAAGGTAAAAATGCCCCAAATTACAAAGGGCCATAACTCATGAAGTATTTTTCAGAATTTCTTCAGAAGTTGTTCAGGTCATCTACGCATCACTACAAATCCATTTACTAAGTTTCAAGGCTCTAGCTCTAACAGTTTTTGAGATATTTTGCTGACAAGGTAAAAATGCCCAAAATTACAAAGGACTCAAGAAGTATATTACTCAAGATGTATTTTTCGAAGTTTCTTCAAAAATTAATCAGGTTGTCTACTCATCACCACCAGTCCATTCACCAAGTTTCAAGGCTCTAGCTTCAATAGTTTTTGAGATATTTTGCTGACAAGACTGCATCCATATTTTTTCAGAGGGCCATAACTCTGAAAAGGGGCATAATCCTGTCAAGAAAAAAACACGTATCAGCTATTTTTTCATGAGGAATCCATATAAGAAATTTCAAAACAGTAGCATTCACGGTTCTAAAGTTATGCTGTGCATCAAAAAGCGTGACGAACGGATGGACGGACTAACAACCCAGAAGCAATATGCCCCTCCAACTTCTTTTCTTTCCATTCATACATGTGTACTGCCATCATTCTCACTATTTATTTCTTTTTCTCTCGACAGTACACCTATTACACTGTAACTCATTCATATTCATTTATACATTTATTTTTATAGTAAAGGAAGTTATAGAGGAATAGAATGTTTTAATACATATTATGTCCTGTATTATTTTTTTATATACTGGCCAAATTCATAGTCCTCTATCCAATTTTATGCATTGTTTCAGGTCATAACATGTATTACATACAATAGCAAAATCTAACCATTTGTACATATAAATACTCATTTTTTTTTTATTTTTTTTTGCCTGGCAACATTTCTGGGAGGGCTGGGGTGGGGAAATTTGGGGATATGCCCAGTTTTTTAGACAAGATTTTTTTTTTGTTTGCTTTTTCGTTTTAATGTTGTTGTTTTTTTTGTTGTTTTTTTTTTATGTGTGTATTGTTTGTATGCTTGGCTCAGACATGAATAACCTATTTGGTGTAATGACATTTCTAATGTACTTTACTTAAAATTATCCTATTTATACATATATATATATATCTATGCTATTTTACTTAAAACTGTTTTATTATCTAATAAATTATATGCTGTTAATAAGTGATTGATATGGCTGCCATTCTTCTTGTTGGAAATTGATTAATTTATTATTTGATAAAGCTATTTCCAAATGCTCTTTATACATAAATAATAGTTTTTTTCTTAAATATGCTAAGTAGTAATGTTTGTTTATTGCAGCGTGCACAATATATGAAGTATTTTGCATATAAAAAAATAAAGTTTAGAGTTTTGAAAACCATTCTTTCTTTCTGTAGACCAAAAATGAAGTACTCTTCAGAAAAAGAACATTGAATGTTAAAATCTTGAAGCCAGTTTGTCAGTTCTCTAAAAATATTTTGTGTTTTTTGGCATTTAAATAATAGATGAGAAGTATTTTCATCATGAATGGCACAAAAAGTGCACCTAAGGTCATTTTTTATTTTCATATGACAAAGTAGTTAATACAGATCTGGATCCATCTGATAACTGAATAGTTTGTAATTTTAAAAGGGTATATGTATATTTGTTTCCATTCTTCCTCTTGAAACATATATAATTTATTTCATGTAAGTTTTCCAGCTGGGATTTCATTGTTTTTATTAAGAATATTATACATTACTTGTGATCCTTTTCTTTGTTGTACCCGAGGAGAAATGTGACTTGGTACAAAAGGGTTCTGTTCTTTATGCAAACATGTTATATTCATCTTTTTTTATGTATTCTTTGAGTGCATTAAAGATTCCATAGTACTGGAGGTAATTTGTTTGTATATTTGTAGTCTCTGAAAATTCTTCCCACGTAAAGAATTCACCATTTCCTTTTACAAAATCATTTAAGTATTTCACATCTTTTCTGAACCATCCCTTGTAGAAAAAACATGCACCATCTACTGTGACATTATGATTGTAATAAATTGGGTCTTTTCAAGAGCACATCTTTGGTTACTTGTATGTTTTCTACAATATTAATAAACGCTTGTAATGTGTCAACCCAAAATTGATTTTTAGTTACCTTTATTTTTTCCTCTATGTATTTATTATGGCAACCAGTCAGTTTATCTATCTCTATGTGAATTTTTATGAATGCCTGCCACTTGCTGTCGGTATTTAAAAATCTTCTAAACCATGAGGACTTAAGAGCTGCAATAAATGCTTTAAGGTTAACCATTTTTAAGCCTCCTTCTATATATTGTTTAACAATTATATTATTTCTTATTTTTGTTTTGTTACTCCATAAAAAGCTGTATATAGTATTATTTATATATTCTATTATCTCCTGTCTGGGGATTTGGTAAGGAAATAAATAAATGGTTAAAAATTGGTATCATAAATGTTTTTATTATTGCTACCTTTCCTAGAGGTGTAAGGATACATTTTTCCCACTGTTTTACCATTTTTTCTAGTTGTATAAGTTTTATTGTATTATTATCCTTGGTCATTTTTTCCAGATCAACATCATAATCTATTCTTAATAATTTAAATCTATGTTTTCCCCATAGAAGCTTCCATTTTTTTTTTATTTTGCCTTTGTACTGTACTTTTCTGAGCCAATCCATACCAACTGTGTTTTGTCGAAGTTAACTTTCAGGCCTGACATTTTTGCATAATTTTCCAGTTCTGAAAGCGTTTCATTTAGAGATTCATCTGAACCATCTAGCATCACTGAGGTATCATCTGCATATTGAGATATTTTAAATTCAACACCATTTACTTTAATTCCTAAAATCTTATCATTTTTCCTTATTCTATGAGCCAAAAATTCGGCACATATGATAAAAATATTAGGGGAGAGTGGGTCTCCTTGTCGACAGCCGAGGCCTATTTCAAAGAAGGACGATAAAAGACCACACTGTATTACTGCAGATGTTACTCCAGTATAAAACACATTCACTCAGCATCTTTTTGACTGTCTAAAGTTTAGAAATTTTAATGCTTTATGAATAAAAGACCAAGAGAGAGAGAGTCAAATGCTTTTTCAAAATCAATTAGTAGCAATAAACCAGGAATATTATTCTGTTCGGTATGGTTCATTAAATCATAGATTAGACGAGTACTTTCTCCTATATATTTCCCTTTTATGAATCCAGTTTGAATTTTTTCTATAATACCATCTAATACTCTTTTCATTCTATTTGCTATACTTCCAGTTGCTATTTTATAACTATATCAAGCAATGTTAAAGGTCTCCAATTCTGAAGAAATTGTTTTGGTTTGTTTTCTTTTGGAATGCATGTAATTAGACCTTGTCTCTGTGTAATAAAAAGATTTCCTTTTTCGTATCCATAATTTATAGATCTGAGAATGAAGTGACCTATCTGTCTCCAAAAGACTTTAAAAAATTCAGCCGAGAAACCACTTAACCCTGGTCTTTTATCATTCTTCATCATATAAAGTGTTGAAGAAATTTCACTGAATGTCAGGATACCTTCTAATTTATCAGACTCTGTGTATGTTAGTTTATTTACTTCATTTTCATATTGCTCTAAATCAATGTCTTCAATATATTCATCTTGCTTATAGAGATTTTTATAAAATGTTTTTACTTCTTCCATAATCTGTGTTTGTTCTGTAATCACAACTCCATTATCCCTTTCTATTTTATTCATTTTTTTTTATATATAGTTGTGTTGTTCTAGTCCTAAAAAATACTTTGTTGGCTTTTCTCCTTGATCAATATGTTGTACTCATGATCTGATTATATGGCCTTTAAGTTTTTCTTGTCTTATATTATTGAGTTCTGTTATAAGAATTTCTAAAGGTTCTATATTCTGTTCATCTAATTTGCTTTCCATTACCTTAATATCTTCAGTTAGCTTTTGTTCTTTAATATTTCTCTCTTTCTGTTTGTAGCTGGAAAAAGATATAGAATTTCCTCGCAACTCCATTCATAGTACGTCTAAAAACACCTGGTCATTTATTGTAAATTGTATGTCTTGATTTGGAACATTTTCTATTTCATTGGAATTGTATACTGGAAGTGCATATGTTTTTTTGGTTTCTAATATTTGTTTATTTATGCATTTTATTCATGTAAGTAATGAGTTGTTATGGTTCCAGTATGACTTGCCCTTAATGAAGTTTGTGAAGTTTAATTCTAAAGTGACTATGGAGTGATCTGATCGATAACTTGCTTCAACTGTGGATTTGTTAACATATGGTATTATACTTTCTGAGACAAGAAAGTAATCTAGTCTTGTTTGTTAAAGTGGGTTCTTCTTTTTATTGTACGGTGATCTTCCCTAAATGCGTCTACCATATTGTTTGTGGTCATTATTTCAAGTACTTTATCTCTAGCCTTTGTATTATTAATGTGTTTATAGTTATAATAATCAAGGTCTGGGGATAATGCAGTCAGGATTACCAAATTCTTCTATATATATAGAGATACTTTGAAAGAAGCCTGGATAAACCCAAATTTTAGTACTTCAAATTAGTTTTTAAAAACTGAATCACCACTGTGAGTCAAAGCCTCATTGATTTTATCAGGGAGGCAATCCCCATGACTGAGTGGATAAGGTTGCTATTTCCTAATGCTATAACAACACCACCGCACCAAATGTGTACTGAAATTCACACAACCTTATCATGGTACACACAAATCATTTCCTCTTTATGCAACTGAAGAAGGGACTGGTTCCTGAAAGATTTATTGCATTCAGATATTGTCTCCTGAAATAAAGAAAGAAACGATTTCTATACAGATTCGTAAACCTCTTGTAAAATAAAGGTGTAAGGCGCAAAACCCTTGAGGTGAGTCACACCACATCTGTCGACCTGACTGGACGGGTAGGCAGTGTGAGGCAGAGTGGGACCTTGGCCGAAGTCGGAATACCTACATGTACTCCCTATATCAAAGAAAAAAATGCAGATTTTTGGGCGAATGTTTTTTATACAGGCTGTATATGTGGCCTTTATATACTTAGTAGATTCTATCTCTGATTTTAACTAAGTTATATATAGGGTGTTTGATTATTTTAAGTATCATTATTTTCATGTTTACTGCCAGTTTCTATGTATATAAATAGAACTTTCTGGAAAAATATGTTTACAAGTTGTTTATGTTCTTTTTGGAATCTTCCAGAAGGAATGTTCTGGACTGAGGTATTTTTGGTATGTCATAGAACATTTGGAAGATTCTTTGCCAAAACTAGAAAATAAGTGATGCCGCTAGTAAATTCGTTCTCTAGAATGTTCTTTGATATTATATAAGGAGAAAAGATTTTCATATGGGCATCTTTGTATACTTTCACCGGAAATTATTTTATACTGGATTACTTTAATATTTTATTCATTCTGGAATTAAACTCTGAATTCAGGGACTTCAAATTGTGGGATCAGAAACTGTTATTCAAAGGATTCATTTTTAATAAATTCTTGTGGATTATTTCTGAGGGACTTTGTGAAAACTAGAGCAAGTGCCCAGAGGGTCATGAATACCCCTGGCCAGTGCCATTTCTTCATTATAAAATATTTTAAAGTTAATGACAATGACATAAGGCAAGATATAGTTTACAATGTCAGTCTTTGAGTGACACTAATCTACCATCCCAAGTACAATTTTCCTGGAGTAAATAGTCTTCAAGACATGAAGCAAATTTGCTGGGCCATAAACTTGAGAAGTTAATATGATGGTCACACTGATGCATTATACCAACTATGATGTTAATCCATTACATAATCTAGAAGATATTAAGCAAAATCACTATTCCATGAAATATAGGTCATACTGATTTATATTTACTTTGAGGTAAACGTTTGGGTCACACTGTGTCATATGTAAATATGACATTTAGGTCTCAAATAGTGGGAGATATAAGACAAAATCACGTCTATGAAATATAGGTCACATAATCTCAAAATATGATAGTAATACATCAAATTGTCTTCAAGATGTAACATAAAACTAGAGCTGGTGTTTGTAAAACACTATGCCCCCAACTGCTTGACTCTTAACACTGCTTGACTCCAACACTGCTTGCCCATGACGGTAACAACAGTACAAATATATGAGATTTCAATGTTATTTTATCAAAAGGGAAATAACTCTAAAATAGGAGATAATTGGATAAGAAAAAAATACAGGTCACCTATTTTTTTTCATGAGGAATCAAAATATGAAATTTCAAAACATTAGCATACATGGTTCTAAACTTATGCTATACACAATAAAGCAACAACATTAAATGGCCAGAAATTGCAATGGGCCATAACTCCCAACATTTCATTTAATTGGTTCAAAATGTAATCAGGTGATCTCCTCCTCAATCCCAATCAGTATACCAAATATCATGGCTCTGGCTTAAATACTTTTTGAGATACCTTGCTGACAAGGTCAAAATGCCTAGAACTACAAAGGGCCATAACTATGTCAATTTTTCATGGAATTCCCTAAAAAACAAAACAGGTAATTTCCACATCATCCCCAATCAGCATGTAATATTTCAAGACCCTAGCTTAAGTACTTTTCGAGACATCTTGCTGACAAGGTCAAAATGTGCAGAACTGCAAAGGGCCATAACTTTATCAGTATTTTCACGGAATTCTCTCAAAATATAATCAGGTAATTTACACATCATTCCCACTCACTATATCGAATTTCAAGAACCCAGCTTAAATACTTTTCAAGATATCTTGCTCACAAGATTTAATTCTGATGTTTTTCAAAGGGGCATAACTCTAAACAAACATGCTAGACAAGAAAAAAAAAAATACGGGTCAGCTATTTTTTCATTGGGAACCCAAATATAAAATTTCAAAACCCCAGCATGCAGGGTTCTTAAGATATGGCATGCACAAAAAAGCTTGACGAATGGACAAACAGACGGATGGACAAATGAAGGCGAAATAATATGCCCCATCAATTTCATTCGAAACTGGGAGCATAATCAGGTCATCTACTCATTGCTACCAATCTATTCATCAAGTTTCAAGGCTCCAGCTTCAATAGTTTTTTAGATATTTTGCTGACAAGGGAAACAAGCCCAAATTTACAAAGGGCCATAACTTATGAAATATTTTTTCAAATTTTACAAAAAAGTTAATCAGGTCATCTACTCATCATTACCAATCAATTCATCAAGTTTCAAGTCTCTAGCTCTAACAGTTTTTGAGATATTTTGCTGACAAGGTAAAAATGCCCAAAATCACAAAGGGGCATAACTCAAGAAGTATTTTTCAAAAATTTCTTCAAAAGTTAATCAGGTTGTCTACTCATCACTACCAGTCTAGTCATCAAGTTTCAAGGCTCTAGCTCCAACAGTTTTTGAGATATTTTGCTGACAAAGTAAAAATGCCCCAAATTACAAAGGGCCATAACTCATGAAGTATTTTTCAGAATTTCTTCAAAAGTTAATCAGGTCATCTACTCATCACTACAAATCCATTTACTAAGTTTCAAGGCTCTAACTCTAACAGTTTTTGAGATATTTTGCTGACAAGGTAAAAATGCCCAAAATTACAAAGGGCCATAACTCAAGAAGTATTTTTTCAAAATTTCTTCAAAAGTTAATCAGGTTGTCTACTCATCACTACCAGTCTATTCATCAAGTTTCAAGGCTCTAGTTCCAATGGTTTTTGAGATATTTTGCTGACAAGGTAAAATTGCCCAAAATTACAAAGGGCCATAACTCATGAAGTAATTTTCAGAATTTCTTCAAAAGTTAATCTGGTCATCTACTCATCACTAAAAATCCATTTACTTAGTTTCAAGGCTCTAGCTCTAACAGTTTTTGAGATATTTTGCTGACAAGGTAATAATACCTAAAATTACAAAGGGGCATAACTCAAGAAGTATTTTTCAAAATTTCTTCAAAAGTTAATCAGGTTGTCTACTCATCACTACCAGTCTATTCATCAAGTTTCAAGGCTCTAGCTCCAACGGTTTTTGAGATATTTTGCTGACACGTTAAAAATGCCCAAAATTACAAAGGGCCATACCTCATGAAGTATTTTTCAGAATTTCTTCAGAAGTTAATCAGGTCATCTACTCATCACTACAAATCCATTTACTAAGTTTCAAGGCTCAAGCTCTAACAGTTTTTGAGATACTTTGCTGACAAGGTAAAAATGCCCAAAATTACAAAGGGCCATAACTCAAGAAGTATTTTTCAAAATTTCTTCAAAGTTAATCAGGTTGTCTACTCATCACTACCAGTCTATTCATCAAGTTTCAAGGCTCCAGCTCCAACGGTTTTTGAGATATTTTGCTGACAAGGTAAAAATGCCCAAAATTACAAAGGGCCATAGCTCATGAAGTATTTTTCAGAATTTCTTCAAAAGTTAATCAGGTTATCTACTCATCTACAAATCCATTTACTAAGTTTCAAGGCTCTATTTCTAACAGTTTTTGAGATATTTTGCTGACAAGGTAAAAATGCCCAAAATTACAAAGGGCCATAACTCAAGAAGTATTTTTCAAAATTTCTTCAAAAGTTAATCAGGTTGTCTACTCATCACTACCAGTCTATTCATCAAGTTTCAAGGCTCTAGCTTCAATAGTTTTTGAGATATTTTGCTGACAAGATTGCATCCATATTTTTTCAAAGGGCCATAACTCAGAAAAGGGGCATAATCCTGTCAAGCAAAAAAAAAAATATGTGTCAGTTATTTTTCATGAGGAATCCATATAAGAAATTTCAAAACAGTAGCATTAACGGTTCTAAAGTTATGCTATACATCAAAAAGCGTGACAGATGGACGGAAGAACAACCCAGAAGCAATATGCCCCTCCAACTTCTCTGAACTTGGGGGCATAATTACTGGACTATGAAATATAGGTCACAGTGAACTACATTTACTTTTAGGTCAACTGTTGGATCATACTAATTCATAATCCCAAATAATGATGTTCATACATCAATTAACATTCAAGGTCTGAGGCAAAATTACTGGACCATAAAATACAGGTCAAGGTGACCTACATTTGTTATGCTGTCAATTGTGGTGTCACACAGAACCAATATTCCAAGTATCACATTAATCCATGAAAAAGTCTTCAAGATATAAGGCAAAATTGCTGGAGCATGAAAATATGATCATAATGACCTTGACCTTATTATACTGAATGTTGATGTGATAAACATGTCTGATGCCAATCCTTCTTTAAGAAGTTGTTTGTATAAACAAACTGCAATATACTACTTTACTGAGGCATTAATCCATGAAATAGGCTTCAAAATATAAGGTAAAATCACTGAAGCATGAAAATAAGCTCACAATGAACTTGACCTTATTACACTGAATGTTGATGTCATAAACATGTCTGATGCCCATCCTTCTTTAATAAGAGGTTGTTTGTGTAAACAAACTGCAATATACTACTACTTTATTGGGGTGTCCTAGATTTTGACCTCTAGCACCACCCAGGGGCATGACCCAGGGGTTCATACATGTAGAATGGAAGAGAACCCTCCCAGATATCCCAATACCAAATATGCAGAGTTATAAGTAATCAACTAGAAATGTGTCAGTATGACACAGATGCCCCCGCCCAGGGCCATCCTCAACCACATGCAGGTATTTTGCAAACAAGAGGCCCATGGGCCACGACTCGCTCACCTGAGTGACATAACCACTGCAGATATGCAGATGTTATGCAACATTTTTCCAATCCTATCATCGCAACCAATGAAAAGATCATCATTTGAGCAGTTCTTAGTTTTGAAGAAGAATATATGGGCCTGACAGTCAATGGAGCATAATCATTTGAATAAACTATCAATCACATTTCAACAGTAGGATCAATGCGAAATTTGGTGGAAATTGGCTAAATGGTTTCTGAAGAATCACGATTTTATACATGTAAACAGCACAGTGGCAGGGAAATATAATAAATATAAACAAGATGACGGCCATCTTAGACTTCCAATCAGAACAATTTTAACTACTGTTGATCTACAAGTCACTTCGATACTTTCAATATAAATGTATATGGCCCATACAAATGCATGGGGAAGCAAATTCAACATAAAACCATCATTTTAGCAATTTTGGTAGATCTCCTGTCCCCCATAATTTGTGCAAAAATTAGGGCCCAGGGCTTATTTGGTTCTGGAGAAGAAGATTTTTAAAGGTTTTTACCATACATGGGCATGGCAGCCATTTTGATCAATGGACCATGCCCATTTTAGCAATCTTTCATTCTCTTGCCCAAGGAGGCTCCACATGAAATTTGAGCAACACTGGCCAAGAGGCTTCTGAGTAAAAATCATTTGAAATTACCAACATTTTTTCCATACAAATGTACGGGGCCCATACAAATGCATACAGAAGCAAACTTGACCTTGCCGTAAAAAGGTCAAATGTCAATGTATGACAATTAGCAACTTTGGTAGACTGCCCATTCCCAATGATATATGCAAAGATTCAGCCAAAAGGCATCCTCGGTTTTGGAGAATAAGATTTTTAAATGTTTTTTCCCCATACAAATGCATAGGGAAGCAAACTTGACCTTGCCGTCAAATGTCAATGTAAGACCATTATTTTAGCAACTTTAGTAGACCCCCTGTCCCCGATGATTTAAGCAAAGATTCAGCCCCAAGGCATCCTCGGTTCTGGAGAAGATTTTTAAAGGTTTTTACAATATATGGGCATGGCAGCCATCTTGGTCAACGAACACCAACCATTTTAGCAATCTTTCATTCCCCCAACCTAAGGAGGCTCCATATGAACTTTGAGCAAAATTGGCCCAGAGGCTCCAGAGAAGAAGTCGTTTGAAATTCAGAATATTTTTCCCATACAAATGCATAAGGAAGCAAAATTGACCTCACCGTAAAAAGGTCAAATGTCAATGTACGACCATTTTTTTAAAAACTTTGGTAGACCTCCTGTTTCCGATGACATATGTAAAGATTCAGCCACAAGGTATCCTCGGTTTTGGAGAAGAAGATTTTTAAAGGTTTTTCCCATACAAATGCATAGGGAAGCAAACTTGACCTTGCCGTAAAAAGGTCAAATGTCAGTATACAACCTTTATTTTAGCAATTTTGGTAGACCTCCCGTCCCCGATGACTTAGGCAAAGATTCAGCCCCAAGGCATCCTCCGTTCTGGAGAAGAAGATTTTTATAAAGGTTTTTACCATATATGGGCATGGCGGCCATCTTGGTCAATGGCCCATGACCATTTTAGCAATAATGGTCCTTGCCGTAAAAAAGTCAAATGTCAATATACGACATTTATTTTAGCAATCTTGGTAGACCTCCCATTCCCGATGTCTTATGCGTAGATTCAGCCCCAAGGCATCCTCGGTTCTGGAGTAGAAGATTTTTAAAGGTTTTTACCATATATGGGCATGGTGGCCAGCTTGGTCAAAGAACTGCGACCATTTTAGCAATCTTTCATTCCCCCAACCTAAGGAGGCTCCATATGAAATTTGAGCAAAATTGGCCCAGAGGCTCCAGAGGAGAAGTCGTTTGAAATTCTGAACATTTTTCCCATATAAATGCATAAGGAAGCAAAATTGACCTTACCGTAAAAAGGTCAAATGTCAATGTACGACCATTTTTTTAAAAACTTTGGTAGACCTCCTGTTTCCGATGATATATGTAAAAGTTCAGCCATTAGGCATCCTCGGTTTTGGAGAAGAAGATTTTTAAAGGTTTTTCCCATACAAATGCATAGGGAAGCAAACTTGACCTTGCCGTAAAAAGGTCAAATGTCAGTAGACGACCTTTATTTTAGCAATTTTGGTAGACCTCCCGTCCCCGATGACTTAGGCAAAGATTCAGCCCCAAGGCATCCTCCGTTCTGGAGAAGAAGATTTTTTATAAAGGTTTTTACCATATATGGGCATGGCGGCCATCTTGGTCAATGGACCATGACCATTTTAGCAATTTTTCGTTCCCCCAACCTAAGGAGGCTCCAGATGAAATTTGAGCAAAATTGGCTCAGAGGCTTCAGAGGAGAAGTCGTTTGAAAATGTTAACGGACGGACGCAAGGACGGAGGAAAAGTGATCACAATAGCTCATCCTGAGCATCGCTCAGGTGAGCTAAAAATGAAGTTGAAAAAAGGGTGGTAATTCTCATAATAATTGGCAGATTTTACCCTAAATCGAACTTGACCATATTTTATGATTATAAATATAAATATGAATCCAATACACAAATAAATCTTTTTTAAAAAAATTATCGGAAAGAAAACATCTTTTGAAGGTGAAAAAGGGCCATAACTCCCATAATAATGGGTTGATTTTATCCTACTTGGAACTTGACCTCTATTTTATGATTATATACCTGTGTTAAATTTGAGAATTCAATACACTAACGTTTTCAAAATATATCAAACTGAAACTATTTTTCAACAAAGGGCTGTAACTCCAAACCATTTTTCAAAGTTGAAAAAGGGCCATAACTCCAAAAATAATTGGTGGATTTTACCCTAAATCCAACTTGACATACATTTCATGATTATATACCAGTGAATCCAATACACTGATCTTTTCAAAAGATATCGCACAGAAACCATTTTTCAACTATTTTTCAACATTGATAAAGGGCCATAACTCCAAAAATAATTGGTGGATTTTACTCTAAATCAAACTTGACCTATATTTTATAATTATATGCTTGTGTATAAAATATGAATCCAATTCACTAATCTTTTCAAATGTTATGGAACGGAAACCATTTTTCAAAGTTGAAAAAGGGCCATAACACCAAAAATAATTGGTGGATTTTACCCTAAATCGTACTTGACCTACATTTTATGATTATATACCTGTGTATAAAAATTTGAATCCAATGTACTAATCTTTTCAAAAGATATCGAACGGAAACCATTTTTCAACTGTTTTTCAACAATGATAAAGGGCAGTAACTCCAAAAATAATTGGTGGATTTTACCCTAAATCGAACTTGACCTATATTTTATAATTATATGCTTGTGTATAAAATATGAATCCAATACACTTATCTTTTCAAAAGTTATGGAACGGAAACCATTTTTCAAAGTTGAAAAAGGGCCATAACTCCCAAAATAATAGATGGATTTTACCCTAAATCGAACTTGACCTACATTTTATGATTATATAACTGTGTACAGAATTTCAATCCAATACACTAATCCTTTCAAAAGATATCGCACGGAAACCATTTTCCAAAGCTGAAAATTTTTCAAAGTTGAAAAGGGCCATAACTCCCAAAATAATTGGTGGATTTTACCCTAAATCAAACTTGGCCTACACTTTATGATTATATACCTGTGTATGAAATTTCAATCCAATACACCAATCCTTTTCGCACGGAAACCAAAAGTGTTATGTACGGGACGGACGGACGGGACGGGACAGACGTACGTACAGACAGCGGTGATACTATATGCACCCCCCCCCCCCACTCCCCCCCATTGAAAATGGCGGGAGCATAAAAAACTTTGAAGTAAAACGTAAAACTTGGTTATAGAAAATCACATGCGCGGACGGACTTATGGAAGGACGGACCGATGGATGGACAGACGAATGGACTAAAACTATATACCCCTTCGGCATACTTCGTATGCAGGGGGTATAATAAAACTTGAAAGATTCTATTTACATAATATATTTTTTTCTGTTTTGCACATTGTCTTTTTTTTTGTTGTTAATAAATATGGTAAACAATTTTAAAGCTTGTTGCTGGTTTCACTTTCATTTCTTTCTCGTTACGCCTGGCTCGTAACAACTAGATGAACGATCATACAGGTCTGAGGATTGCTAATAATTATCACAAATTAACACCAATTAAACCTGAATAAAGACCAGGTGTATTATCTGGTCAGCAAGGTATCTGGTCAGCGTTTTAGTCACTTCCCATACCAAAATTAGGTACAAAATAGGCACATATATATGTACCTATTTTGTACTTATTATGTGCCTATAGGATTTAGGCACACAATAGGTATACTTATTTTGTACCTGACTGAGAACTTAGAAATTTTTAATGTGCCTTTTTTGTGCTTATTCAGTCTTAGTCATTTTTCATTGTGCCTGTCATGTACCCATAAAAACTTAGAATTTTTCCAGTACCTAATTTGAACTTTGTCATTTTTTGATGTGCTTTTATGTACTTATGAGAACTTAGACTTTCTTATTACATCTGAACGGACAATGCACTCTCCCCTACATTCACATATATCAGATCACTGCAAAATCAGTGTAAAGATGCAGTCGATGTGAGGTTTGCCAGAGTCTTCATTGCATGGTCTCGCTCACGTGATGCATTTAAATGTTGATCTCAATCAGTGCATTAATATTTGATGTTATAACTTAGCAGTATCCGGATTCCCGTGCCGTATTCTCCAGAACTGAACAATGGGAAGTTCATAAATTTAGACTTACTTATTTAGCGGAATGCACAAGCCATTTGTAACCACTAAACTTACCCACCAATGGGGATGGGAGAGGGAAAGCGGGAATAATGTGCAGGGCAGCTCCCCGCAGTGCCAGGCTTGTGTTGTTGCACAAATATACCCCCGGTGGAATTTACTGTATGAAAAGAACAGTGCTCTGACTGTCAGCAGGTCCCTGCAGTGCAGGGCTTTCAGCAGGGCTGTAATGGATAAAAAGTTTATCATTCTCTTTGTGTCAAGCTGAGTCTACATGCTCTCTCAGACTTGTAGACCCAAGATTCCCCTGTTGACAATATTTTTCAGAATGTCGATTAAGAAAAGTGAGTTTCGAGTTAGAAAAGTGAGTTTCGAGTTAGAAAAGTAAGTTTCGAGTATGAAAAGTGAGTTTCGAGTTACAAAAGTGGGTTTCAAGTAAGAAAAGCGAGTTTAGAGTAAGAAAAGTGAGTTTCGAGTTAGAAAAGTGAGTTCTGTGTAAGAAAAGGGAGTTTCGAGTTAAAAAAGTGAGTTTCGAGTAGAAAAAAGTGAGTTTTGAGTAAGAAAAGTGAGTTACAGAATAATCATTATAGAATAAATTCTGAATATGCATATGCATTAAACTGACTTCAGAGGTAAGTAAAGTAAGATTGACTATGGGTCCACTAAAACGCATGCTCCCTTGATGCGATTTGCGTTCACATCACATTGTTTACACCCACAAGGGACTAAGGGTTCTCAAATAAAGATGGTATGCCCAAAACCAATTTTGAATAGGGATTTCGCATTGGCAGGGGAGATGATATAAATGCTGTTAATGGCACAGGGATTCATATCAGCTTGTCAAAAAAAACAAGAGGCCCACGGGCCACGGGTCGCTCACCTGAGTGACATAGCCACTGCAGATATGCAGATGTTATGCAACATTTTTTCAATCATGTCATCGCAACTAATGAAAAGATCATCATTTAAGCAGTTCTTTATTTTGAAGAAGAAGATATATGGCATGCCAGTCAATTGAGCGTGATCATTTGAACAAACTCTAAATGGCAGCCAACTTGGATTTACGATCGGCACGATTTTAGCTATTTTTGATCTACAAGTCACCCCGATGCTTCCTACCAAGTTTCGAGTCAACTGGCCTTTCAGTTCAGGAGAAGAGGCGAAAAATAGATTTTCAAGATGGCTGCCTCGGCGGCCATCTTGGATATCCGATTGGCACGATTTTAGCTATTTTTGATCTACAAGTCACCCCAATGTCTCCTATGAAGTTTGGAGTCAATTGGCCTTTTGGTGCAGGAGAAGAAGCTAAATATAGATTTTCAAGATGGCGGCCATCTGGGATTTCTGATCAGAACGATTTTAGCTATATTTGATCTACAAGTCACCCTGATGCTTCCTACTAAGTTTCGAGTCAAGTGACTTTTGGGTTTAGGAGAAGAAGCGAAAAATAGATTTTCAAGATAGCCGCCATGGCGGCCATCTTGGATTTACGATTGGCATGATTTTAGCTAATTTTGATCTACAAGTCACCCAAATACTTCCTACCAAGTTTCAAGTCAACTGGCCTTTCGGTTCAGGAGAAGAAGCGAAAAATAGATTTTCAAGATGGCTGCCATGGCGCCCATCCTGGTTTTAAGCTCGACATGATTTTAGCTATTTTTGATCTACAAGTCACCCCGATGCTTCCTACCAAGTTTGGAGTCAACTGGTCTTTCGGTTTAGGAGAAGAAGCGAAAAATAGATTTTCAAGATGGCTGCCATGGTGGCCATCTTGGATTTCCGATAGGCCGATTTAGCTATTTTTGATCTATAAGTCACCCCAATGCCACCTACCAAGTTTGGAGTCAATTGGTTTTTGGGTTTAGGAGTAGAAGCGAAAAATAGATTTACAAGATGGGGGCCATGGCGGCCATCTTGGATTTCAGATCGGCACAATTTTAGCTATTTTTGATCTACAAGTCATCCTGATGCTTCCTAGCAAGTTTGGAGTCAATTGGCCTTTCGGTTCAGGAGAAGAAGCAAAAAATAGAATTTCAAGATGGCCGCCATGGCGGCCATTTTGGATTTCCGAATGGCACCATTTTAGCTATTTATGATCTACAAGTCACTTTGATGCTTCCTAGCAAGTTTGGAGTCAATTGGCCTTTCGGTTCAGGAGAAGAAGCGAAAAATAGATTTTCAAGATGGCTGCCATGGCGGCCATCTTGGCTTTCCGATAGGCACGATTTTAGCTATGTTTGATCTATAAGTCACCCCAATGCCTCCTACCAAGTTTGGAGTCAATTGGTTTTTGGGTTTAGGAGTAGAAGCGAAAAATAGATTTTCAAGATGGCGGCCATCTTGGATTTCCGATCGGCACAATTTTAGCTATTTTTGATCTACAAGTCATCCTGAATCTTCCTAGCAAGTTTGGAGTCAATTGGCCTTTCGGTTCAGGAGAAGAAGCAAAAAATAGAATTTCAAGATGGCCGCCATGGCGGCCATCTTGGATTTCCGATCGGCCCGATTTTAGCTACTTTTGATCTACAAGTCACTTTGATGCTTCCTAGCAAGTTTGGAGTCAATTGGCCTTTCGGTTCAGGAAAAGAAGCGAAAAATAGATTTTCAAGATGGCGGCCATGGCGGCCATCTTGGATTTCCGATCGGCATGATTTTAGCTATTTTTGATCTAGAAGGCACCCTGATGGTTCCTAGCAAGTTTGGAGTCAATTGGCCTTTCGGTTCAGGAAAAGAAGCGAAAAATAGATTTTCAAGATGGCGGCCATGGCCGCCATCTTGGATTTCCGATCGGAACGATTTTAGCTATTTTTGATCTACAAGTCACCCCGATGCTTCCTAGCAAGTATCAAGTCAATTGGCCCAGGGGTGTAGGAGGAGTAGGCTTTTAAAGCAATTGTTGACGCCGCACGACGCACGACGGACGACGCACGACGGATATTGACTGACCACAATAGCTCACCATGAGCACTTTGTGCTCAGGTGAGCTAAAAACTCAAACGTTATTTCCAGCTTGTACATAGCAATCCATTAATTAATTATTTTTAATTTAGTGTGACTGCAGAACTGTCTCTTTTACATCTGAACGGACAGGTCACTCTCCTCCACATACACGTCTGATCACTGTAAAATCAGTGTAAATATGCAGTCGATGTGGGGTTCACCAGGGTCTTCATGGCATGGTCTCGTTCACGCAATGTAAAACGTTTAAATGATGATTTCAATCGATGCATTAAAATTTGATGATATAACTTAGCAGTATCCGGATTTCCATGCCGTATTCTCCAGAACCGAACAATGGGAAGTTCATAAATTTAGACTGACTTATTTAGCGGAATGCACAAGCCATTTGTAACCACTGGCCCCACCACCCTTAACCCACCTATGGGGATGGGAGGGTGATAGCGGGGATAATATGCAGGGCAGCTCAGCGCAGTGACGGTCTTGTGTTGTTGCAAAAATATACCCCCAGTGGAATTTTACTGTATGAAAAGAGCAGTGCTATGACTGTTAGTTGGTCCCCGCAGTGAGGGGCTTTCAGCAGGGCTGTGATGGATGATGATGAGTTCAGGTTTAATGACGCATCAACCCATGAGGGTCATTTGCGTTAAAATGGTGTACTAACTTGGCTTTGTAATGAAACGGCTATCATATATGCATAAAATGTAAAACTAGAATGAATTTAAAAATTAAAATAGTTATATATTGTTAAAAAGATTAATGGGTTTTAAAAACATAAGTGTGTTATCAGCTGGTACATCTTCAAATAAGTATCTTAGGTCATTTGTTTGGAAAAATTGATGTGGCACATGCGAGAATTCAATGCAGCCGATCAGTAAGTGTTTCACCATAAAAAGGTTCATTACAGCTTATACAAAGTGGCTGATCTTCTCGTTTGAGTAGATAAGAATGTGTGAGTCTAGTATGACCTATAAGTATACGCAGATGAGTAAGAACCAATGCTTCTCGCCTCAATGATCGATAAATGGTATTATTGCTCTGTCCCATGACATCTGCCATTTGGATAATATGTACCTGTTGATAGCTGTAACAGATAAAGTTTGTGTCCAGCTGAGTCTACATGCTCTCTCAGAGTAAGAAAAGCTAGTTTTGAGTAAGAAAAGTGAGTTTCGAGTTAAAAAAGTGAGTTTCGAGTAAGAAAAGTGAGTTTTGAGTAAGAAAAGTTAGTTTCAAGTTAAAAAAGTGAGTTTTGAGTAAGAAAAGTGAGTTTCGAGTAAGAAAAATGAATTACAGAATAATCATTACAGAATAAATTCTAAACATGCATATGCATTAAACTGACTTCAGAGGTAACTAAAATAAGTTTCACTATGGGGCCACTAAAAGGCATGCTCCCTTGATGGGATTTGCATTCACGTGAAATTATTTACACCCACAAGGGCACTAAGGATTCCCAAATGAAGATGGTATGCCCAAAACCAATTCTGAATAGGGATTTAGCAATGGCAAGGGAGATAATATAAATGCTGTTTACTGCACACGGTGTATGCGATTCAGGAAAGCAGATTACCATATCTTTACCCAGGAAATCAGATTTTGTAGTGTAGCGTTTCACTCCATCACGAAAACATGCCTATATAATTTTGACCCCCTTAAACCTAACTTTTATAAAATAAAACTAAAGTTTACAGGGTATGCATTGTTTTTCTTATTTCTGCTCAAAAATATTCAGTGTGGGGAATCCACCTGACCAAATGACTAAGTGCACGGAGTTTGTTACTATTTTTAGCTCCGCATAGGAAGGACTTTTTAGAATATCTCGATTTATACCTGATGGAATTTGTTCAAATAAAGCGCAGAGTACGCGGAAAATCAAGTTCTTTCTGGTGGTGTAAGCACTTTTCTGCAATCTGGTCTGATTCTCGAGAACATTCAGAGAATGTTTTTGTGTCAAAATTCATGTACATTGTCCCGGTAGCCCAGATTGACAGCAAAAACATTCTTTGTACTCCGCTCTTCATTTGAACGAATTCCATTTGGTATGAATAGAGATATTAATAGAGATACTACCTTATGCGGAGCTAAAAATAGCAACAAACACTGTGTACCTAATCAATTGGTCATATTTGTAGTGCGATTCGTATTTCGTGACTTGCATGCAACACTGGACTTAATTTAGAGGTTCAGCAGCAATTGCTATATGATATTGGTAAGGGTGGCAATAACACCGCATGTCAGAGCTTTTAAAATGGCATCTTAGTGTTTTAAGAAACATTATTCATTTAGTAACTATTTGCATCTTCCAGAATAGGAGAATGCCGGAAAAATAATTCATGACACTCTATAAATATTCCACGAAAGGATGCCGGATCAAATCTGCTTCTTCCTGATCTCCAGTCGAATGCCCATGTGACTGAGCTACCGAGTCTGGCCTGGGAAGGCTTAGAGTTTATTATAGACCTTTTATATAAAGTGTATCACTAGTACTCAGTGCCCATCCTTTTGCCAGTCTGGATCGAACCAGCGTCCACTTGAACGTGCATCCGACTGGCCCATCACTTGGGGCATATAGTGATGTGTTTTGTCAACACTATGGCACATATTTTCTAATCTTTAGTTAGTTCTGTATAATAAGCTGAGGAACAGCAATTGCTACAAAATAACATGTGCACCCCAGCAAAGACTCAGATCAGCCTGCACATCTTATCAATCTTGGTTGTCCGCATCAATTAGCTTTGGGTCATTAGCTTTCGAGAGAGTGCACGGACGAGCAAGTGCACGGATGTGCAGTCTTTGTTGAGTGAACATGCGTTTTTGTAGCATCTGCTACAAAAATCCGCATTTTCGTATGTGTTTTTTTTTTTTAGCTCAATTGTGATCACTTTTCGTCCGTCGTGCGTCCGTCCATGCGTCCGCCCGTTAACATTTTCAAACAACTTCTCCTCTGAAGCCCCTGAGCCAATTTTGCTCAAATTTCATATGGAGCCTCCTTAGGTTGGGGGAACGAAAAATTGCTAAAATGGTCGAAAAATTGCTAAAATGGTCGTGGTCCATTGACCAAGATGGCCGCCATGCCCATATATGGTAAAAACCTTTAAAAATCTTCTTCTCCAGAATGGAAGATGCCTTGGGGCTGAATCTTTGCATAAGTCATCGGGGACGGGAGGTCTACCAAAATTGCTAAAATAAAGGTCGTATATTGACATTTGACCTTTTTACGGCAAGGTCAAGTTTGCTTCCCTATGCATTTGTATGGGAAAAACCTTTAAAAAATCTTGTTCTCCAAAACCGAGGATGCCTTATGGCTGAACCTTTACATATATCATCGGAAACAGGAGGTCTACCAAAGTTGCTAAAATAATGGTCGTACACTGACATTTGACCTTTTTACGGTAAGGTCAATTTTGCTTCCTTATGCATTTGTATGGGAAAAATGTTCAGAATTTCAAACGACTTCTCCTCTGGAGCCTCTGGACCAATTTTGCTCAAATTTCATATGGAGCCTCCTTAGGTTGGGAGAATGAAAGATTGCTAAAATGGTCGTGGTTCTTTGACCAAGATGGCCGCCATGCCCATATATGGTAAAAACCTTTAAAAATCTTCTTCTCCAGAACCGAGGATGCCTTGGGGCTGAATCTTTGCATAAGCCATCGGGGACGGGAGGTCTACCAAAATTGCTAAAATAAATGTCGTATATTGACATTTGACCTTTTTATGGCAAGGTCAAGTTTGCTTCCCTATGCATTTGTATGGGAAAAACCTTTAAAAGTCTTCTTGAAATTCTGAACATTTTTCCCATACAAATGCATAAGGAAGCCAAATTGACCTTATCGTAAAAAGGTCAAATGTCAATGTACGACCATTATTTTAGCAACTTTGGTAGACCTCTTGTTTCTGATGATATATGTAAAGGTTCAGCCATAAGGCATCCTCAGTTTTGGAGAACAAGATTTTTAAAGGTTTTTCCCATACAAAATGCATAGGGAAGCAAACTTGACCTTGCCGTAAAAAGGTCAAATGTCAATATACGATCTTTATTTTAGCAATTTTGGTAGACCTCCCGTCCCCCATGACTTATGCAAAGATTCAGCCCCAAGGCATCCTCCGTTCTGGAGACGAAGATTTTTAAAGGTTTTTACCATATATGGGCATGGCGGCCATCTTGGTCAATGTACCGCGACCATTTTAGCAATTTTTCGTTCCCCCAACCTAAGGAGGCTCCATATGAAATTTGAGCAAAATTGGCTCAGGGGCTTCAGAGGAGAAGTCGTTTGAAAATGTTAACGGATCGACGGACGGACGGACGAAAAGTGATCACAATAGCTCATCCTGAGCATAGCTCAAGTGAGCTAAAAAGTCTGATCATGACACAAGCTTTTGAAATATGGTATTTTTGTGGGGGAAGGGTAGGGTGTATGGACATTTTCAGTGGTTTTGTTGAATTATCATTCCCACCCCTGTATATAATTATAAGGGGAAAATAAGCCCTACTCCCTGGCGGCTATGTTTTTTTTGATGAATCATGATGACTTGAACAATCTTGGTAGTGGGTCAACAAAGAAAGATTTTTGCTAAATCTTATTGACATCCTTCCAGTGGTTTCTGACAAGAAGATTCTTAAAGTTTCCTATATAGATATACAGGGAAAATAAGCCTCTTCCCCTGGTGGCCATGTTTTTAACAAATCATGATAGCTTGAACAATTTTGGTAGAGGGTCACCAAATGATCATTTCTGCCAAATTATATTGAAATTGGTCAAATGGTTTCTGACAAGAAGATTTTTTAAGTTTTCAGTTAAAAAATCTATTTTTAGCTCCTGTGACCTAGATGTGCAATGGACCGGCACCATTTGAACAACTTTGAAAGAGGACCAACCAAGGGTCATTCCTGTGAAGTTTGGTCAAAATCCAATCAGTGGTTTAGGAGGAGATGTCGTTTGAAGAAATTGTTTATGGACAGATGGATGCACGGACGACGGACAAAATGTGATCACAAAAGCTCACCTTGTCACTATGTGACAGGTGAGCTAAAAAAAGATTTTTAAGCTGCCATCTTGGATTTCCCATCGGAACAATTTTAGCTATCGTTTATCTACAAGTCACCCCGATGCTCCCTAACAAGTTTCAAGTCAACTGACCTTTCGGTTCAGGAGAAGAAGGTAAAGATGGACTTTCAATCAGAACTTCCGATCGGATCTATTGTAGCTATTTTTTCTCTACAAGCCACCCTGATGCTTCCTGGCCTTTGGGTTTAGGAGAAGAAGGGAAAAATAGATTTTCAAGACTGCAGCCATGGCAGGCATTTTGGATTTCCGATCAGAAGGCTTTTACCTATTTTTGATCTACAAGTTACCCCGATGCTTTCTACGCAGTTTCGAGTCAATAGGAGAAGTGAACAAGAGGGCCATGATGGCCCTGTAATGCTCACCTGAGTATCATACAAGAGGCCCACGGGTCACAATTTGCTCACCTGAGTGAAACAGCCATTGCAGAATAACATACATTTTTCCAATATTGCCACAGTAACTTATCAACACAGTAGTTTATTTAATGCCTAGTACTTTGGATAAAATTTTCAGATGACATTTTGAAATATTTTTCCCAGAGACTAGGATTTGACATTTCAGGCAAATTGTCTCCAATGGAGAAAATTTGCCAGCAATGTCAAATCCTGTTTCTTGTGACAAATAAGAAAAATATCACCAATTTGTCATCCGCTGAATTAGCCAAGAGAGTGGTAAAGGTTAATTTGTATTCTACTTTTAAAAATCAATGTTAAATATTTCATACATACAGGCCATGTCATATTTTCTTATAAACTGCAATGCATCCTCTCAATTACCCTTGGAAACAAAGAACACAAATTGGAGTCTTGGGTTTCAGTGGGGCTCTTTAAATAACAGCATGGCAGTGTACTGGGAAGCATATGCCCTGCCCCGTAGCACCGGCTTAAGCAGAACATGATTTTCTATGATACCAGAAGCTTGAAATGGTGGTGGGTGTTTCTTGTATGGGTATAAACCCATCCTAGCTGGAACTATGAATTAGGAATTTATACAAAATTTAACTATAAGGATGTTTCAATAATTTATTGAAATATAAAAATCATAACTACTGTTGACACCATAGTAAGGAATGATTTGTCATTTCTGCCAAGTTTAATGTATAAACAAGAGGCCCACGGGCCACGGTTCGCTCACCTGAGTGACATAGCCACTGCAGACATGCAGATGTTATGCAACATTTTTCCAATCCTATCATCGCAACTAATGAAAATATCATCATTTGAGCAGTTCTTAGTTTTGAAGAAGAATATCTGGGCCTGACAGTCAATGGAGCATGATCATTTGAATAAACTATCAATCACATTTCAACAGAAGGATCAATGTGAAATTTGGTGGAAATTGGCTAAGTGGTTTCTGAAGAATCATGATTTTATACATGTAAACAGCACAGTGGCAGGGAAATATTACAAATATAAACCAGATGATGGCCATCTTAGATTTCCAATCAGAACAATTTTAACTACTGTTGATCTACAAGTCACTTCGATACTTTCAATATAAATGTATATGGCCCACACTAATAGGGAAGCAAATTTGACCTTGGAGGCAAAAAGGTCAAATGTCAACATAGAACCATCATTTGAGCAATTTTGGTAGATCTCCTGTCCCCCGTAATTTGTGCAAAGATTAGGACCCAGTGCTTATTTGGTTATGGAGAAGAAGATTTTTAAAGGTTTTTACCATATATGGGCATGACAGCCAATTTGATCAATGGACCATACCCATTTTAGCAATCTTTCATTCTCCTGCCCACGGAGGCTCTGCATGAAATTTGAGCAACACTGGCCCGGAGACTTCAGAGGAAAAGCCATTTGAAATTATCAACATTTTTTCCATACAAATGTATGGGGCCCATACAAATGCATACAGAAGCAAACTTGACCTCGCCGTAAAAAGGTTAAATGTCAATGTATGACAATTATTTTAGCAACTTTGGTAGACCGCCCGTTCCAGATGATATATGCAAAGATTGAGCCACAAGCCATCCTCGGTTTTGGAGAATAAGATTTTTCCCATGCAAATGCATAAGGAAGCAAACTTGACCTTGCCGTAAAAAGGTCAAATGTCAATGTATGACCATTATTTTAGCAACTTTTGTAGACCCCCTGTCCCCGATGATTTATGCAAACATTCAGCCCCAAAGCATCCTCGGTTCTAGAGAAGAAGATTTATAAAGGTTTTTACCATATATGGGCATGGTGCCCATCTTGGTCAACGAACCGTGACCATTTTAGCAATCTTTTGTTCCCTCTATCTAAGGAGGCTCCATATGAAATTTGAGCAAAATTGGCCCAGAGGCTCCAGAGGAGAAGTTGTTTGAAATTCTGAACATTTTTCCCATACAAATGCATAAGGAAGCAAAATTGACCTTAACGTAAAAAGGTCAAATGTCAATGTACGACCATTATTTTAGCAATTTTGGTAGCCCTCCTGTTCCCGAAGACATATGCAACGATTCAGCCAAAAGGCATGATCGGTTTTGGAGAAGAAGATTTTTAAAGGTTTTTCCCATACAAATGCATAGGGAAGCAAACTTGACCTTGCCGTAAAAAGGTCAAACATTAACGTACGACAATTCTTTTAGCAATGTTGGTAGACCTCCTGTCCCCGATGATTCCTGCAAAGGTTCAGCCCCAAGGCATTCTCGGTTCTGGAGGAGAAGATTTTTAAAGGTTTTTTCCATATATGGGCATGGCGGCCATCTTGGTCAACGAACCGTGACCATTTTAGCAATTTTTCGTTCCCCCACCCTAAGGAGGCTCCATATGAAATTTGAGCAAAATTGGCCCAGAGGCTCCAGAGGAGAAGTTGTTTGAAATTCTGAACATTTTTCCCATACAAATGCATAAGGAAGCAAAATTGACCTTACCGTAAAAATGTCAAATGTCAATGTACGACCATTATTTTAGCAATTTTGGTAGCTCTCCTGTTCCCGAAGATATATGCAAAGATTCAGCCATAAGGCATGCTCGGTTTTGGAGAAGAAGATTTTTAAAGGTTTTTCCCATTCAAATGCATAGGGAAGCAAACTTGACCTTGCCGTAAAAAGGTCAAACGTCAACATACGACAATTCTTTTAGCAATTTTGGTAGACCTCCCGTCCCCAATGATTCCTGCAAAGGTTCAGCCCCAAGGCATTCTCGGTTCAGGAGGAGAAGATTTTTAAAGGTTTTTACCATATATGGGCGTGGTGGCCATCTCGGTCAACGGACCTCGACCATTTTAGCAATTTTTCGTTCCCCCACCCTAGGGAGGCTCCATATGAAATTTGAGCAAAATTGGCTCAGCGGTTTCAGAGGAGAAGTCGTTTGAAAATGTTAACGGACGGACGGACGGACAACGGACGAAAAGTGATCACAATAGCTCATCCTGAGCAGAGCTCAGGTGAGCTAAAAAACACTACAGGAATTGCTGTGTACAGTATACAAATATACAAATGGATAACACTGACAGCTCATTAACATGGGAGGGCAAGCAAATCATACCTATAACAAGAGGGCCATGATGGCCCTGTAACGCTCAACTGAGCATCATAGCACTTTGAGAACCTGATCTAGAACTGATCAAGGCAAACATTCTGATCAAAATTCAAAATGATTATATTAACAAGTAAGACAATGTAGCATGTCTAATGGACTGTGAAATAAAAGTCAAGGTCAAATATGGATGACTGCACTCAAGAGGCCATGCTAAGATGTATGCATATACTAAGTATCACTTGCTGTAGGAGCAATAGTTACTGAGAAACTGACCTAAACACAAACACTTCAAAAGTATCAAATATCACTCTGTAGGACCAATAATTACTGAAAAACTGACCTAAACGGAAAAACTTAAGAAAGTCACTGGACAGTGTTACCAGCCAGGCGTAACGAGAAAGAAATGAAAGTGAAACCAGCAACAAGCTTTAAATTATTAACAATATTTATTCACAAAAAAATAAGACAAGATTCAAAACAAAATAATGTAAGTAAACAGTACCTTTCAAGGTTATGTCACAAAGTCACTCAAAAATAATCCACAAGAATTTATAAAACAAATCCTTTGAATAACAGTTTCTGATCCCACAAATTAAAGTTCCTGAATTCAGAATTTAAGTCCAGAATGAATAAAATATTAAAGTAATCCAGTATAGAATAATTTCTAGTGAAAGTATACAAAGATGCCCATATGAAAATCTTTCCTCTTTATATAATATCAAAGAACGTTCTAGAAAAAGAATTTACTACAGACATCTCTTATTTTCTAGGTTCAGTCAAGAAACTTCTAAATATTCTATGACATGCCAAAAATAACTCAGTCTAGAATCAAGAACATAAACAACATGTTATTGTAAACATGTTGTTCCAGAAAGTTATTTTTGGAAACACAGTAAATAAAGTTATTTATGGAAACATAGTAAACATGATGCTTAAAATAATTGAACACCCTGTATATAACACTTCCCCTCTTCAAGGAAAAGAAAGATTTATGTAATAAAGCTTTCTTTTGCCATAAAATTATCATAAAATAAAATACTGATGAAGGCAATTATTATCTTATAAACAGCAAGTTACAGGAAACCACAGATCAAGACATCATGCTCTAGACAAGGCATCAGGAATAATATTATCTTTTCCTTTGATATGCCTGATGTCAAGATTGTATTCCTGTAACAACAGGCTCCATCTGAGCAACCTCTGATTCTTGTTTTTCATCTTATGGATGAAAGTCAGTGGATTGTGATCGCTGAAAACAACAATAGGTGAGGATGAAGAAGTTAGATAAATTTCAAAATGTTGAAGAGCAAGAATGAGTGACAAACACTCTTTCTCTACTGTAGAATAATTCTTTCGATGTTTGTTAAACTTTTTGGAAAAGTAACAAACTGGATGATCCACACCATTGTCATCCTCTTGCAGCAATACACCACCTGCACCAACATCACTCGCATCTACTGCTAGCTTAAATTCTTTATTAAAATTTGGTGCCAAGAGAACTGGCTCACTCCTCAGTATGGCTTTCAGTTTATCAAAGGAATTCTGAAAATCACTGGTCCACTTAAACCTCATTCTTTTACCAAGTAAATTAGTTAGTGGCTCAGCAATGGCAGAAAAATTATTACAGAATTTTCTGTGATAACCGGCCATACCAAGAAACCTCATCAGCTGTCTTTTGCATGTGGGTACCTGAAATAGCTTCAACTTTAGCTTCTATAGATTTAACCTGACCATGACCCACAACATGTCCTAGAAATGTTAGAGTTGCATGACAGAATTCACTTTTAGCAAGGTTTATTGTCAGTTTTGCTTTACTTAGTTTATCAAAGAATGTTTTGATAGTCCCCAGATGGTGATTCCACTCATCATTATATATGATGGCATCATCGATGTAAGCCTTGCAGTGCTCGATTCCAGCTATTATGGCGTTGATTAAGCGTTGAAATGTTGCGGGAGAGTTTTTCATTCCGAAAGGCATTATTTTATAGTGATATAATCCATCAGGAGTAACAAATGCTGAGATCTCTTTGGCTCTTTCTGTGAGAGGAATTTGCCAAAATCCTTTCAGAAGATCAAATTTAGTTATATACACTGTATTTTGAATTTCCAATTTTGTCAATACAGTCATCCATTCTTGGTATGGGAAAAGTGTCTATTTTACTAAAATTATTGACCTTCCTGTTATCGGTGCACATCCGATATGATCCATCCGGTTTTGGTACAAGAATACAAGGAGAACTCCAATCACTTTGGCTTGGTTCAATGAAATCATTGTCCAGCAAATACTGAATTTCCTCCTTAAGGTATTTTCGTTTTGTTGGGTTCATTCTATATGTTGTTTGACTGGTTGTGAGTCCTCAACATTCGCATCATGATAAATTTTGTCAGTCCTTGTAGGAATATCCGGAAATAAGTGTTCATATTCATGAATTAACTGTTTCAGTTCCTTTCTTTGGACTGGATCTAGGTGTGAAAGTTTCTGGTCGAGATCCTTTAGAATGTCAGAATTCTGGAGTTTTGATGAAGCAGTATCAGATTTGATCATGTCTTCAGGGTTCATTTCAGTTTGTTCCTGAGGGACTGAACTAACAACACTAATTGGTGTAACAGAAGAGCTATCCCTATCTATGTATTGTTTAAGCATGTTAACATGACATTAACTGTTTTTGTTTGCGTCTCCCAGGAGTGTTAACAATGTAATTTACATCACTAATCTTTTTATCTACAGTGTAAGGGCCGTAATATCAGGCTTGCAATGGTTTGCCAGGAATAGGCAAAAGAGCAAGTACCCTGTCTCCAGGCATGAATTTTCTTTCTTTTGCATTTTCATCATACCAACGTTTCATTTTCCTTTGTGCTGACTTAAGATTGGTCCGAGCAGCTTCACAAGCTTTAGACAGTCGGTCTTTAAAATCTGATACATACTGAAGTAAGTTCAAAGAACTACCATGATTTGAGAGAAATTTCTCTTTCAAAAGTTTCAAAGGTCCACGCACAGTATGGCCAAATACCAGCTCAAATGGGCTAAAACCAAGAGATTCCTGAACAGATTCTCTAACGGCAAACAACAACAAATGAATGCCTTCATCCCAATCTTTTTCAGTGTCAAAGCAGTATGATCTGATCACATTTTTCAGTGTTTGATGAAATCTCTCAAGGGCACCTTGACTTTCAGGATGGTAAGGTGACGATTTAAATTGAGTAATACCCAACTCATGCATAACCTGTTGAAAAATTCCAGACATAAAATTTGAGCCTTGATCCGACTGAACAGACTTTGGGAGGCCTACAAATGTGAAAAGCTTTAACAAAGCCTTAACAATATTCTTTCTTTTAATATTCCTAAGTGGAATGGCTTCTGGGAAATGTGTAGAAGCACACATTATAGTGAGAAGATACTCATGGCCTGACTTGGTTTTGGGCAAGGGACCAACACAGTCAATAATTATTCTGCTAAAAGGTTCATCAAAAGCAGGTATGGGCTGTAAATGAGCTTTTGGTATTGTCTGGTTGGGTTTTCCTACCATCTGACAAGTATGGCAAGATTTACAAAACTGAGAAATGTCAGATTTTAACCCTGGTCAGTAAAAATGGTTAAGAATTTTGTGATAGGTCTTATTTATACCTAAATGACCTGACATGGGAGTCTCATGGGCCAAGTTCAAAATTTCAGGACGATAAACCCTCGGAACTACTATTTGGTGGTTAACAGTCCATTCGTCTTCTGCTGCGACATCAGGAGGATGCCACTTTCTCATTAAAATGCCATTTTTGACATAGAAACAGACTGGAACTTGATCTATTTCTTTCTCATCAAAAGCCCTTTCAAGTAAAGGCAAAATTTCAGGGTCATTATGCTGTTCCTTGCAAAGTTGTGACCGTGACACCAAGTCATGACCTTGACCTTGGTCATTTAATATTGAAGAGTAATGACTAGACTCTGACTTGTTGTCACTTAAGTCTGTCTGCTTGTCAGATAGGCTGGGTGAAAGAGAATTTGTAATCTCATGTTTAAAAGACTGACCAAAAAAGGTATCAGTTAAATCAATGTCCCCATCATTCTGTTTTGCTTTCTTTGCCATGGCCCTTGTAATGGCACACGATGGGTACAGATCAGGGATTTCCTGTTCAATGGGATCAGGTGGCTGATCAAGACAAGGTATAGTAGTCAAAAGTGCGTTTACCACAACCTTATCTCCTGCTAAGTCATTGTCTAACAATAAATGAACACCTTTAAAAGGTAAAGAAGGTCGAATACCAACAGCCACTAAACCAGTTACCAAGTCTGAGGATAAATAAATATTATGAAGAGGAACATTGACAAATCCACACTCTACACCCTGAATAAGGACACTTGTCCCAGAAGAAGTCTTCTCAGAAAAAGGCAGAGTATCTGCTAAAATAAGGGATTGAGAAGCTCCGGTATCTCGTAAGATTTTAATTGGTGTAGACTGGGCATAGTCACTATTTAGTGACACAAAACCATCTGATAAGAATGGTTCATAAATCTCAATAACAGAATGAGTCTCAGACCTTTCGGTCTGGGTAGGATCTTCCTCCTTAACACATGACTGTGGTTTTGACCATAAAGAGGTAAGGCCTGTAGGTTTAAGCCCCTCTTGTTTTTCTTTCTTTCTTTTCAAATGTAAGCATTCAGAAATAATATGACCTGTCTTTTTGCAATAATTGCAAATTGGTTGAGATAAAGGATTTTGATCCTTGTTTTCACCAGAAGATTGGGGTTTAGGAGTAAGTGTTTGGCTATAACTGCCAGGTGGATTACTAGGACTATGTTTGGATCCTGATTGTGGGAAAAATGGTCTTCTAGAGGGATATGACTTATTAATAAAGGAAACCTTATATGTTAAAGCATAATCGTCTGCAAGTCTAGCTGCAGCTTCCAAAGTTTCACCTTGTTTCTCATCTAGAAATGACTTAATGTCTGAATTTATGCACCTTTTGAACTCTTCTACAAGCATTAGCTGCCTAAGTTTTTCATGATCAGAGCCAATTTTTTTTTCAAACAGCACCACCTACCAAATAATGGTTCTTTAGTTCTAGCAAATTCTACATGGATCTGCTCATTTTCTTTTTTACAGTTCCTAAATTTTTGCCTGTAAGCCTCAGGGACCAACTCATAAGCCTTAAGAATTAATTCCTTTACAGTATCATAGCTGGAGCTCTGCTCGACAGTCAGCGAAGTATAAATTTCTCGAGCTTTCCCAATTATAACACTTTGCAAAAGCAAGGCCCAATGCTCTTTTGGCCATTTTATATTTTCTGCTACTTTTTCAAAATGAAGAAAATATTTGTCAACTGCTTTTTCCTGAAATGGAGGAACTAATCTAATGTGTTTGGTAACGTCAAAATGAGTGCCAGAGTCTAAAGGTTGCCATTTTACCATCATGTTTTGCATTTCTAATTCTTTCATTCTTAATTCTGCATCAAATTTTAATTTTTCCCTTTCTATCTGAATTTGTCTTTCTTTTTCTTTCTCCCTCTCTTCCATTTCCATTCTTTCTTTCTGCACTCTTTCTTCCATTTCCATTCTTTCTTTCTGAACTCTTTCTTCCTTTTCCATTCTTTCTTTCTGCATTTGTCTTTCTTGTTCTAATCTTAATTTTTCTAACTCAATTTGCTTCTGAATTTTCAAGCTCTTGTATTTGCAAACCAGTCTGATTTACGAGAACAAGAGACAAAGCAGAAGAATCAAGAATTTCCTTATCAACCAAAAACTGAACCAAAATATTTTTTATTTCCTGTTTTAACATGGACTTATTCACAGTACTCAATTCATAGTGAGCAGCAATGTCCAACAAATCTGACTTTTTGGCCAAATTTAACAGCTCCTGTGAAGGTGCAGCTATGAAAGCTTGAAGGTCAAATGACATGACTGCTTTTTGCTGGTTTTATCAAGTAAATTTATCAGTCAGAGTTTATTTTTGATATTTTTCAAAAGTCAATACTCGCTTTTTTTCTTATTATTATTTACTTATATTTTTTGAAAGTCAATACTTGTTTTTTATCAAATGAAGATTTTTATATTTACTGATTATTTTTTTTTTAAAGTCAGTACTTGTTTTATAGCAAACAAATATATATATATATATTTTTTTTTTAAGCTCAATCTTGGCAGCCATCTTGGATTTCCGATCGGCACAATTTTAGCTTTTTTGATCTACAAGTCACCCCGATGCTTCCTAGCAAGTTTGGAGTCAACTGGCCTTTTGGTTCAGGAGAAGAAGCGAAAAATAGATTTTCAAGATGGCCGCCATGGCGGCCATCTTGGATTTCCGATCGGGACGATTTTAGCTATTTTTGATCTAAAAGTCACCCGATGCTTCCTAGCAAGTTTGGAGTCAATTGGCCTTTCGGTTCAGGAGAAGAAGCGAAAAGTAGATTTTCAAGATGGCAGACATGGCGGCCATCTTGGATTTCAGATCGGAACGATTTTAGCTATTTTTGATCTACAAGTCACCCCGATGCTTCCTACCAAGTATCCAGTCAATTGGCCCAGGAGTGTAGGAGGAGTAGGCTTTTAAAGCAATTGTTGACGCGGCACGACGAACGACGGACATTGACTGACCACAATAGCTCACCATGAGCACTTCGTGCTCAGGTGAGCTAATAAGGGTATACCATTAACATAAATCACATAAACTAGAAAATGTTTTTGTAAAACACTATGTCCCTCAACTATATGCTTTCCCTTAAACATGCATTGACCGTAATACTTAAGCACCAAATGGCTAAGTTCAAAAGTCTTTTTGATCTACAAGTCACCCCAATGATTCCTACCAAGTTTCAAATCAACTGGCCTTTCGGTTCAGGAGAAGAAGCAAAAAATAGATTTTCAAGATGGGCATCATGGCGGCCATCTTGGATTTACAATCAGAATGATTTTAGCTGTTTTTTATCTATAAGTCCATATATGCCATATCTCACACTGTGAGATAAAATCTCACAGAATTTGGCCCATCTGGAAGGCGATTCCCATAAAAAATTCAAATCTCACAGAATTTTCAGACCATTTTACAACAGATTTTATGAAGAAATTAACATAAATCACACAGTGTAGTGGTTTTCATAAGTTTCTTACATGAAAAAAAAGATTTTAGATATATTGGGGGAGCTCCAAAATGATGTTTAAGAAAATCTCACAGAATTTTGTCAAATCTTCCTTAAAATTTTGCCTTTTCTCACAGATTTTAGTCTACAGCTTATGGCATGTATGTAAGTCACCCCAATGCTTCTAACCAACTTTGGAGTCAATGGACCTTTTGGTTCAAGAGAAGCAGAAAATAGGTATTCAAGATAGCCGCCATGGTGGACATCTTGGATTTCTGATCAGAGCTATTTTTGATCTACAAGTCACCCCAATGCTTCTTATCAAGTTTTGAGCAATTGGCCTTTTAGTTCAGGAGAAGAAGGGAAAAATAGATTTTCAAGATGGCTGCCATGGTGGCCATCTTGGATTTCTGATCTGAAGGATTTTAGCTATTGTTAATCTACAAGTCACCCTGATGCTTCCTATCAAGTTTCAAGCCAATGGCCTTTTGGTTCAGAAGAAGCGAAAAATAGATTTTCAAGACGGCCACCATGGCAGCCATCTTGGATTTCCGATCGGAACGATTTTAGCTATTGCTGATCTACAAGTCACACCAATGCTTCCTATCAAGTTTCGAGCCAGTTGGCCTTTTGGTTCAGCAGAAGAAGCAAAAATAGATTTTCAAGATGGCAGCCATGGTGGCCATCTTGGATATCTGATCAGAACGATTTTAGCTATTTTTCATCTATTAGTCAACCAAATGCTTCCTACCAACTTTGGAGTCAATTGGCCTTTCAGTTCAGGAGAAGAAAACAGAAATAGATTTTCAAGATGGCTGCCACGGCGGCCATCTTGTATTAGCTATTTTTGATCTACAAGTCACCCCGATGCTTCCTACCAACTTTGGAGTCAATTGGCCTTTCGGTTCAGGAGAAGAAGCGAAAAATAGATTTTCCGATCGGCATGATTTTAGCTACCTTTAATCTACAAGTCACCCTGATACTTCCTATCAAGTTTCAAGCCAATTGGCCTCTTGGTTCAGGAGAAGAAGCGAAAAATAGATTTTCAAGATGGCCACAATGGCGGCCATCTTGGATTTACGATCTGCACGATTTTTGCTATTTTTGATCTACAAGTCACTCCGATGCTTCCTACCAAGTTTGGAGTCAAATGGCCTTTTGGTTCAGAAGAAGCGAAAAACAGATTTTCAAGATGGCGGCCATCTTGGATTTCTGATCGGAAAGATTTTAGCTTTTTTTGATCTACAAGTCACCCTGATGCTTCCTACCAAGTATCGAGTCAACTGGCCCCGGGGTGTTGGAGAAGTAGGCTTTTAAAGCAATTGTTGACGCCGCACGACGAATGACGGACGACGGACACTGACTGACCACAATAGCTCACCTCACTATGAGCACTTCATGCTCAGGTGAGCTAAAGACTTAGAGAACCTGACCTAGAACTGATCAAGGCAAACATTCTGACCAAAATTCATAATGATTATATTAACAAGTAAGACAATGTAGCATGTCTAATGGACTGTGAAATACAGGTCAAGGTCAAATATGGATGACTGCACTCAACAGGCCATGCTAAGATGTGCCAAATATCACTTTGTAGGACCAATAGTTTCTGAGAAACTGTCTTAAAGGGAAAAACTTAAGGAAGTCACTGCACCGTGAAATATACGTCATAAATGACCCAGTTCCAAACTTCACCTAGAAATCACCAAGACAAACATTTTGAGCAAGATTCATGATGATCACTTCAAAAAAGTGACCTCTAGAGTGTCAAGAAGGTTTTTGGTCTGGTGACCTAGTTTCTGATTCCAAGTGACCCAGTTTTGAAACAGACCTAGAAATCATCAAGACGGACATTTTTAGCAATATTCATGATGATTATTTAAAGAATGTGACCTCTAGAGTGTTAACAAGGTTTTCCTTTGATTTGGCCTGGTGACCTGGTTTTTGATCCCAAGTGACCCAGTTTCAAACTTGACCTAGAAATCATCAAGACAAACATTTTGAGCAAGATTCATGATGATTTCTTCAAAAATGTGACCTCTAGAGTGTTGAAAAGATTTTTTTTTTATTTGGCCCAGTGATCTAGTTTTTGACCCCAAGTGACTCAATTTCGAACTTGACCTAGAAATCATCAAGACAAACATTTGCGGCAAGATTCATGACGATTGATTAAAAAATGTGACCTCTAGAGCGTTAACAAGATCTTCCTTTGATTTGGCCCGGTGACCTAGTTTTTGACCCCAAGTGACCCAGTATTGAAACAGACCTAGAAATCATCAAGACAAACATTTTGAGCAAGATTCATGATGACTGCTTCAAAAATGTGACCCCTAAGGTGTTAACAAGGTTTCCGTTGATTTGGCCAGTGACCTAAATTTTGACCCCAAGTGACCCAGTTTTAAACTTGACCTAGAAATCATCAAGACAACATTTTGAGCAATATTCATGATGATTGCTTCAAAAATGTTACCACTAGAGTGTTAACAAGGTTTTCCTTTGATTTGGCCTGGTGACCTAGTTTTTAACCCCAAGTGACCCAGTTTCAAACTTGACCTAGAAATCATCAGGACAAACATTTTGAGCAAGATTCATGATGATTGCTTGAAAAATGTGACCTCTAGAGTGTTAAAAATATTTTCCTTTGATCTGACCTGGTGACCTAGTTTTTGACCCCGTGACCTAGTTTTGAACTTGACCTTGATTCCATAGGAGCAAACATTCTGAACAAGTTTCATCAAGACTGGGTAAAAACTGTGGCCTCTAGAGTGTTAACAAACTAATTGTTGATTACGGACGACAGACGATGGACAACGGATGACGGACAGAGGGTGATCACAATAGCTCACCTTGAGCTTTGCTCAGGTAAGCTAAAAAAAGATTATCAAGATGGCTGCCATGGCAGCCATCTTGGATTTCCAATTGGAGCGATATATGCTAGTTTTGATCTACATTATGAAACCACACCTATATAATTTTGACCCCCTTAAACCCCACTTTTATATAGTAAAACTGGGGGTTACAGGGGTATATATTATTTTTCTTATTTTGCTAAAAAAACATAGATTGTGGATACTCGTTAGAACTGCCTCACCGAGGCAATTCTAACGAGTAACCACAATCTATATTTTGAGCAGGAATATGAATAATATCAGAATTTTTTATCTAAAAATTTTCCTTGTTTGGTTGTAAAATTTTCAATATATTTGAATAGGCATGTTTTCGTAATGACAAGTCACCCTGATATTTTCTATCAAGTTTCCAGCAAACTGACAGTTTGGTTCAGGAGAAGAAGCAAAAAATAGATTTTCAATATGGCTGCCATGGCAGCCATCTTGGAGTTCCGATCAGAACAATTTTAGTTATTTCTGATCTACAAGTCACCCCGATGCTTCCTACCAAGTTTCAAATCAACTGGCACTTTGGTTCAGGAGAAGAAGCGAAAAATAGATTACCAAGTTTTGAGTCAATTGGCCTTTCAGTTCAGGAGAAGAAGTGAAAAATAGATTTTCAAGATGGCGGCCATCTTAGATTTCTGATCAGAACTATCTTAGCTATTTATGATTTTCAAGTCACCCCAATGCTTCCTACCAAGTTTTGACTTAACTGGCCCAGGCTGTTGGAGGAGTAGGCTTTTAAAGCAATTGTTGATGTAGGCTTTAAAAGCAACTGGCCTTTTGGTTCAGGAGAAGAAGCGAAAAATAGATTTTATAAATGGCCGCCATGATGGCCATCTTGGCTATTTTTGATCTATAAGTCACCCCCATGCTTCCTACCAAGTTTGGAATTAATTGGCTCAGGGGTGTAGGAGTAGGCTTTTAAATAGATTTTCAAGTTGGCTGACATGGATTTCCGATCTGAACGATTTTAGCTAATTTTGATGCTTCCTACCAAGTTGAGTCAATTGGCCTTTTGGTTCAGGAGAAGTGAAAAATAGATTTTGAAGATGGCGGCCATCTTGGATTTCCTATTGGAAAGAATTTAGCTATTTTTGATCTACAAGTCACCACGATGCTTCCTACCAAGTTTTGAGTTAAATGGCCCAGGGTTGTAGGAGGAGTAGTCTTTTAAAGCAATTGTTGATGCTGCACAATTGGCATGAATGACATTGACTGATCACAACAGCTCACCTTGAGCACTTCTGCTCAGGTGAGCTAACAAAGACAAGTACTCTTGGCTAATTCTAACTCACTTCGAGCCAGAGTTAATGAAAACCAATATTTGAACCATGGCTGGTTGAGCCAAAGACATGTCACTAATCCCCAACCCACTTGTTGAAGCTTCACAAAGAGGTTGTCACTGAGTCTGAGGCACAAACTGCTGTTGTGCAATTAAAGCTCAAAGCATAGCCATCAACAGTGACTGGGTTGATTACTAGGCATGCATTGGTGTAAGTTTTGGTGTTTGACAAGGTGCCATTTAAGGCGATGGTATTTTTGTATGCATAATAAAGCTAGAATATATGGTCATTTTACATACCTGTTGTAGACTTCCAGGAATAAATAAAGAAGATCTTAGAAGGTCCGTAATATATAATATTATTTGGCTAAGGTCTTGTGTATGGAAGAGATATTAGATTATAGAGTTTGTCTCTCCTAATATCTTCCTGTTCCTTCCTGGAAGTGTTGTCCATATATTAACCATCTAATTACCTTTAGAGATCTGGCTGTAGGTATCAGATAGTTCTTGTGCAGTTCTAGTTTTCATCTTGTGGTGGATGGTGGAGCCAGATCCTAGCATACAACCCCCCCACCACACACACACACACACATACATACACACACTCGACGAGTTTTTGGGCCGCAACAAGTGGGCCCAATCTGAAAATCTCTGAGATAAAATCTAGCATAGGTTGAAGTACTGAACCAGACAGCTGCCTTAATTACTTCATCCAGAGGTATTAAGCCCAAGAGGAAGAGAGAGCTCTTAACTCATGTGCCCTGATTATGAAGTTAAAGTAAGCCCAAGAGGAAGAGAGAGCTCTTAACTCATGTGCCCTGATTTTAAGGTGATGCAATTGTCTCATAGAAATGGACTGTTAAGCCATTTTAATGGCGAATTTTACCCAATTAGAAATTGTAGACTTCTTAATGTCATTATTTCCTTTAGTGGGTATGAAAAGTCTAGTTCTGGAACCCCATATAGATTTTGTCCTTTTGAGATAGATTTTGATAGCTCTAATTGGACAAAGAAGGCGGTTAAAGTCTTGTCTCTGACATATATTTGAAAGCCTTGCAATCGTAATAGACTCAGGAGCTTTATCAGGAAGTTGGTTTTTCGCTAAAAAGCCTACTTGAGTTCTAACAATGAGAGAACCATTCACAGAACTAAATCTGAAATGTTCTTCATCAATACAAAAGTATGAATTTCACCGACACGTCTGGCTGTAGCCATAGTGAGTAGGAAAGATGTCTTTATAGATAAGTGAAACAGAGACGACTTGTTCACAGGTTCGAATGGATCTTTGCATAAGTATGTGAGAACAAAAGCTAGATCCATTTTGGGGCAAGTGATCTATTGATAAGTCTTTGCATTTGAAATGACTTGATAAGTTCTGAAATGATAGGATGTTTTCCTATATTCATTTTGGACCTGAATTTCAAGGTATTAGATATCATAGATCTGTAACCTTTGATTACTGCTTTGAACCTAACTTGACATTTTTTTTATCTCTAAATAGATATATCAAGAAGTCAGAAATTACATTTGGAGAGGCCTTGATAGGATAAACACCTTCCACTTTGCATCATAGACCTTTCTTATGGAATCTCTTCTAGCTTCAGAGATGTGGTCTGCAACTTCCTTTGAAAACTCTCTATTTCTGATGGATTGTTTGATAATTTCCATGTGTGAAGGGATAGAAGTTGGGGATTTTGATGCAGAAATCTTCATTGTAATTGCTCCAGAAGGCTGGTATTACTGGAAGAGTTATGGCTGGAGATATTAACAAATTTAGCAGTTCTGGGAACCAAGATCTGTTTGGCCATAGTGGTGCTATAAGTACTACTTTGAACTGTGATTGGTGAACTTTTTGAAGTACAGCTTGAATAAGATGAAATGGAGGAAAAGCATAAGCATGGATGAGATTCCAGTCCACTGAAAGAGTATCTATTGTTAGTGCTTTCTCATCTGGAATTGGTGGCACATATACTGGTAATCTGTGATTGAGAGGTGATGCAAGTAGATCTATGTTGGGAAATTTGGTCATGTGAAAAATTTCATTCACAACTGCTTGATTGAGTGACCATTCTGTTAAGATCGGTATGTTTGTTCTGGATAGACGATCTGCAAGTATGTTGATTTTCCCTGGAATGTGTCTGATTACTAAACATATCTTGTTTTGTTGACACCAAATGAGTGTGTTCCACACTTGTAGACAAAGATCTGGAGAATGAGTTCCGCCTTGTTGTCGAAGATAAGCTACAACAGTTGTGTTGCCTGTTGAGACTAAGACTGTTGAACTGATTATGTGATGGTGTGCTTGTTTCAAGGCAATAGTTATGGCCATCATTTCTAGAAGATTGATGTCCAAACTCCATGAAATAATCTACCCTCTGGTTCCAGATGAGCTCCCCAACCCAGTCTGACTGGCATCTGTGAATAACTGGTGAGAAGGAAGAGGGTTCTTGATAGGAACACCTTTTAGATAAATTTGACGATTGTTCCACCAATTGAGATGATACCGAATACTGTGTGTTATCTTGATTTGGTGGTGAAGCAGAAGAAAACGTGGTCTCCATTGTGCTAGAAGAGACATTTGAAATGGTCTGAGATGAAGTCTCCCTAGAATTACAAAGTCTGCTGCTACATTGAGGTTTCCCAAAAGAGATAGGAATGATCTGGCTATGACTGTTATTTTGGGAAGAAAAAGGCTGATTGTCTCTAACAGAGCCTGAATTCTGTTTTGAGGAATTTTGACTATGTTGAGGTGAGTTAGAAATTCCATCCCTATGTTTGTGTTGAGGTTTTATGGCCCAGTCAACCCAATGGGGTCATGTCGAGCGTGGTCAGTTTACCTAATCACACGTTTACTGGGCAGGCTTAGTCCTCTAAGCAGTTAACCAGTATTGTGCACATTCTTTCGCCAGAAACTGACAACTGCCCTTCTTGAATCAGCGGAAGGGAGAGAATGACCGTAGAAAATATTTCATGATCAATCTCCACGAAAGAATGTTGCTGACCTCGGTGGGGGTTGAACCCGCGACCTCCTGGTCTCTAGTCGGACGGCGCATCCAACTGAGCCACCGAGGCCGGCTATGAAAATGAATTTCTGAGATGGAATCAAGTCTGACTTCTCTTGATTGATAATCAGTGCCAGATTTACAATCAATTGAATGATGAAATGTCTATGTTCCAATAGAGTTAGACTGTTTTGGTTTCTTGATAACCAGTCGTCTAGGTAAGGAAAGAGAGTGACAGCTTTTCTGTGAAGATGAGATGCTATTACTGTCATGAGATGAGTGAACACATATGGGCTCGTTGACAGACCAAATGGTAGAGCTCTGAATTTGAAGGTTTTGTCCTTCAGAGCAAAACGGAGATATTTGCAAGATGATGGATATATCCGGACATGCAAATAAGTTATCCGGACATGCAAATAAGCGTCCGTCAGATCCAACGAAAAAGCCCAATCATTGGGGTGAATTGAATATCTGACCTTTTTCTGAGTTTCCATTCTGCAGACACCTGATTACACCCTTTATTCTGGGGTCCATGTCTGTTGGTCTGAACATTCTGATTCGTCATTCGTTTATGGATTTATGACTTTGGATTATGGCTTAGGTACCATGATCGAAACTACTTCTGACGCTTTGTATTAGAACAAATTTGTTTAGAGTGGAAAGATCTATTATGAGCCTCATTTTTCCATTCTTTTTTGGGACAAGAAATATTCTTGAGTAAAATCCTGGAGATTCCGGATGAATTTCCTCCATTGCCCTTTTTTTAGGAGTCTGTTGACCTCTTCTTCAAATTTTGGCCGTTTGGTTTGTTGGAAGACAATGGGTCTTTTGAAAGAGGAGGTATTTCCTTGAATGGGATCTTGTATCCTCTTTCCACAATAGAGAGGGCCCATTTGTCATTAGTGATTTCGTGCCATTTTGGGCAAAGTGGGCCAACCATCCTCCTACCGGAATCTGAGGTTGAGGACAGGGCAGTGGAGGTAGCATATCAAAATTTCTTTTGAGAGGTAGAAGCTCTTCTAGAGGGGACTCTTCTGTCAGAACCCCTAGAGAAACTGCCTCTTGAGGGATGGTAGGTTTTCTTAGGATAAGAAGATTGTAGTTTTTCATTCTGAATTCTAGGATTCTGAGGTCTTGGATTAGGTTTCTTGAATTCAGGTTTTAGACTTTTAGATGTAGATGTTTATCATAAGAAGAAGTGACTGTTTCGAAAATCAAATAGTTTTTCAGAGCATCTGCATTCTCTTTGTAAATTTCATCTATCCGACCTCCAAAGAGTGAGTCGGAGATGAAAGGTGTTGACCTAAGTTTCATCTTAGCTATATCTGATAAAGACTTAGGAGCAGAATGAATGGCAGCATCTTTTCTTGCTTGTTGCATCCCTAATGTAAGATAGGAAGCAAGCAAAACTGAATGGTTAATGGTACATGCTAAAGATTCCAATATTCTGGCTAAGACTTTAGTGTCCATTGATTCTTGTGGTAGGCATTTGTATGCCACAAAAGAAAAGATGTCAAAATGAGAGAGAATTTTCAGAAGATCTCTGAGTTGATTCTCAGAAATGCCCAGGTTCTTAGTGAGAATCTGACAATTGCCAGTGAGAGCAAGATTAACTTAGAGGAGTCTGGATCAAGTGGAACTTCTCTTTGAGTAGGTACCATCTCAGCATGGGATTTATGATATGCGTAGTGACAAGATGGTGGCCATGGCAGCCATCTTGGATTCTGGATCAGAACAATTTTAGCTATTTTTGCTCTACAAGACACCCTGATGATTCCTACTATGTTTCAAGTCCATTGGCTTTTGGTTCAGGAGAAGAAGCGAAAAATAGTTTAAGACAGCAGCCATGCAGGCCATCTTGGATTTCTGATCAGAACGATTTTAGTTATTTTTGATCTAGATGCTTCCTACCAAGTTTCAAGTCAGTTGGCCTTTCAGTTCAGTAGAAGAAGCTAAAAATAGATTGTAAAGATGGAGGCCATGGTGGCCATCTTGGACTTCTGATTGGAACAATTTTTGTTATTTTTGATGTACAAGTCACCCCGATGCTTCCTACCAAGTTTCAAGTCAATTGGTCTTTTGGTTCAAGAGAAGAAGCACAAAAATAGATTTTCAAGATGGTGGACATCTTGGATTTCCAATTGGAACCATTTTGGCTATTTTTGATCTACAAGTCACCCTGATGCTTCCTACCAAGTCAATTGGCCTTTTGGTTCAGAAGAAGAAGCGAAAAATAGATTTTCAAGATGGCAGACATCTTGGATTTCCTATCAGAATGATTTTAGCTAATTTTGATCTACAAGTCACCCCAATGCTTCCTACCAAGTTTCAAGTCAATTGGCCTTTCGGTTCAGAAGATGAAGCAAGAAATATTTCAAGGCGGCCATGGCAGCCATCTTGGATTTCTGATTGGAGAAATTTTAGCTATTATTGATTTACAAGTCACCCCAATGCTTCCTACCAAGTTTCAAGTCAATTGACCTTTGGATGCAGGTGAAGAAGCTTAAAGAAGATTTTCAAGATGGTCACCCTGATGCTTCCTACTAAGCTTCAAGTCAATTGGCCTTTCTGTTCAGAAAAAGAAGCAAGAAATAGATTTTAAAGAAGGCTGCCACTGCGGCCATCTTGGATTTCCGATCGGAGCAATTTTAGCTATTATTGATCTACAAGTCATCCCAATGCTTCCTAGCAAGTTTCAAGTCAATTGGCCTTTCGGTTCAGGAGAAGCTAAAAACAGATTTTCAAGTTCGTGGCCTTGGCGGCCATCTTGGATTTCTGATCCTAACGATTTTAGGTATTTTTGATCTACAAGTCGATGCTTCCTACCAAGTTTCAAGTCAACTGGCCTTTCGGTTGAGGAAAACAGATTTTCAAGATTTCTGATCGGAACTATTTTGGCTATTTTTTATCAATAAGTCACCCCGATGCTTCCTACCAAGTTTCAAGTCAATTGGCCTTTCGGTTCAGGAGAAGAAGCGAAAAATAGATTTTTAAGATGTTCTCCATGGCAGCCATCCTTGATTTCCGATCGGAACAATTTTAGCTACAAGGGTGAGTCAATAAGTAACCAACCTAACTTATTTCCAGTTGAGATCCACCTCCTTTTTTTTTTTCGATGTAATTGCCCTCTAGTGTGATGCACTTAGACCAACAGTGTTCAAGTCCATCAGCCCAGAACTGAAAAGTCAGGGTCCTTTCCATTGACCCACTCCTCAACTGCCGTCATGAGTTCTTCAAAACCGGAAATGAAGTCCACGGATACCCTTTTTTAAGTATTGGAAAAGGAAGAAGTTGCTAGGAGCTAGGTCAGGTGAATAGGCAAGATGTGGTATTAATTCATACCCGTTTCGCTCTACAGCATCTATTGCAACTTTGCAAGTGTGGACTCTCGCATTGTCCTGTTGCAGCAAAACACCTTTAGAGAGTTTACCTCGGCGTTTTTCATGGATGGCAGTTCTCAGCTGGTCTAACAAAAAAAGGTAAGAGAAAAGTCCAGGGAGTGCCACAATCACAAACCGCAGCCATTCCCAGACCCCAAGAGGAAGAGGAAACCGACAAATCCAAACAAGCACAAATCGAACAAACGTACGAAAAGCACTAAGATTAGCTCTCTCTTCCCCAAGCGAGGTAATCGCAATACTAAAAGGACTGAAAAACACAAGAACAAAATGACACACGGAAAGACATACAACAAATCTCCTCGTAGAATAAACAACAAAGCAACAAAGAGTAAGACTAACACTGGGACCACCGCCTTAGAACGGTCAGTAGAGTAAACCACCGGGAGGGTTTAAAGCACTTTTACAGCTAGCTAACTTCACCCTGGGTCCCGATGCTACTCTTAATACAGAAACACATAAAAATTTGGTTCGCATAAAGGCTCCCAACTCAGTCAATGCATCAAAGCGAAAACATAAAAATCAAATTAATCACTATAATAAACAAAGACGAGTACTCATGGCTAATTCTACTGTATGCCAGAGTAAATGAAAACCAATAGTTGCACCACGGTGGGCCAAGCCAAAGACATATCGTCTGCATAGTACACTCCAGTTATTGTACTTCTCTTTGGTAAAAAGTCCAACATTATAACGCCTTTTGCGTCCCAAAATACTGTGGCCATCACCTTGCCAGCAGATGGTTGCGTCTTGAACTTCTTTGGCCTCGGGGACCCAGTCCCTACCCACTGACGACTCTGAGCTTTATTCTCTGGCTCATAATAATGAACCCAAGTCTCCTCTACAGTCACCAGATGCAAAAGAAAATCATCTTTTGACCTAAAAGGCTTCAAAAAGGCACTGCATACTGATGCTCTGGTTGCCATTTGCTCATCGCTGAGGGATTTGGGGACCCAATGGGCTGTTAGCTTGCGCATACCTAAATGATCATGTAAGATTGTTGAAACGCTACCATGTGAAATGCCTAATGCCTGCACTATTTCTTCCACCTGAATTCGCCTATCAGAGTATACCAGATCCCGAGCATTCTTACACATTTCTTCGTCGGTGGCATCCAGTGGGTGTCAAGACCTGGCTTCATCTTCTACCGCGTTTGAATTCCCCTACCCAGAATTTAACCTAAGCATAAGATGGTGCAGAAGACCCATAAACATCGGTTAACTTGCCGCGTATTTCCTTGCCTGTTTTACCTTTTAAATACAAGTACCGAATTACAGCACGGTACTCAACTTTAGATGAAAAGCATGCCTTTGCATCACTAGCCATGTTTGACATTCAATATCTTATTAAAGAATGACTCGATATGTGTGCAATTTTGTACCCATGTATAAAACATATATTGAAACAAAGCATGAAAATCGTGACCGTCTCGGTCCATCGGAAATGAGATAGGCTGGTTATTTATTGACACGCTGTATTTTTGATCTACAAGTCACCCTGATGCTTCCTACCTAATTTCAAGTCAACTGGCCTTTTGGTTCAGAAATAGCGCAAAATATATTTTCAAGATGGCTGCCTGTGGTAGGCCATCTTGAATTTTGGATCAGAACGATTTTAGCTATATTTGATTTGCAAAAAAAGGTAAGAGAAAAGTCCAGGGAGTGCCACAATCACAAACGGCAGCCCTTCCCAGACACCAAGAGGAAGAGGAAACCGACAAATCCAAACAAGCACAAATCGAACAAACGTACGAAAAGCACTAAGATTAGCTCTCTCTTCCCCAAGCGAGGTAATCGCAATACTAAAAGGACTGAAAAACACAAGAACAAAATGATACATGGTAAGACATACAACAAATCGCCTCGTAGAATAAACCACAAAGCAACAAAGAGAAAGACTAACACCAGGACCACAGCCTTAGAACGGTCAGTAGAGTAAACCACCGGGGGGGTTTAAAGCACTTTTACAGCTAGCTAACTTCACCCTGGGTCCCGATGCTACTCTTAATACAGAAATACATAAAAATTCGGTTCGCATAAAGGCTCCCAACTCAGTCAATGCATCAAAGCGAAAACATAAAAATCAAATTAATCACTATAATAAACAAAGACGAGTACTCATGGCTAATTCTACTGTATGCCAAAGACATATCGTCAAGCCCCAACCCACTGGCTAAGGTTTTATGAAGAGGCTGTCATTGAGTCTGAGGCCCGAACTGCCGTCGTGCAATTAAAGAGTGAAGCATAGCCATCAACAATGACTGGGTTGACAACTAGGATGCAGTCTGCCGCATAATATCCAGGCTATAGCCAATTCTTTTATAACGGTTAATAAATTAAGTTTTCTGAATTGCTCCGAAAAGTTAGATTTACCTACAATTTTTCTAAATCTGTACACTAAGTCACCGTAAAGTTCTGGTTCCGATATACCTTGTTGCAGAAGTGTTATCAGACTGAAGCAAGTCACCATGATGCTTCTACTGAATTTCAAGTCAATTGGCCTTTCAGTTCAGAAGAAGAGAAAAATAGATTTTCAAGATGGCCACCACGGCGGCCATCTTTGATTTCTGATCGCAACGATTTTAGCTGTTTTTGATGTACAAATTACCCCGATGCTTCCTACTAAGTTTCAAATCAATTGGCCCTTCAGTTCAGGAGAAGAAGAGAAAAATAGATTTTCAAGAGGCCATCTTGGGTTTCCGATCGGAACGATTTTATCTATTTTTGATCTACAAGTCACCCCGATCTTTCCTACAAAGTTTCAAGTCAACTGGCCTTTTGGTTCAGGAGAAGAAGCGAAAAGTAGATTTTCAAGATGGCAGCCATTTTGCATTTCTGATTGGAGCAATTTTAGCTATTTTTGATATACGAGTCACCGAGGCTTCCTATTAAGTTTCGAGTCAATTGGCTCAGTGGTTTAGGAGGAGATGTCATTTAAAGAAATTGTTGACGACAGACAGATGGACGGACGAGACACATAGTTGATCACAATAGCTCACATTGAGCACTTTGTGCTCAGATGAGCTAAAAAGTAAGATTTTATGTATTATAGTAATGCATATATATATATATATATATATATATATATATATATATATATATATATATATATATATATATATATATATATATATATATATATACATGTATATATATATATATATATATATATATATATATATATATATATATATATATATACGACTAGCAATATCAAAGCATCAAAGCCTGTAATAAAGGCATGTTGTGGTTTTTCCTAAAGTTGGCCCTTCGAAAATTCAGGAAAACTGATTGTCAAGATTATCCTTCTCTAACTCCTCAATACTGCTTCATACAGCAGAAATAATAACATGCATTTAAGAAGCCAAATATATGTGTTCAAAGTCACAGAAGGGTATAGAATTATATAATAGCTGTAAAGCTGTATACCCATTTGTTTATCACCAGTTGAATTAGGGGGGATTACCCCACCCAATCAATTTGAATATATCTTCCAAACTATTGCTCTATTCCACTAAATATTTTGCATACATAAAGCCAATACATAAGGAGTCATTTAAGTGGATTATAAAAAAAATTGGCACAAAAAAACAGGCCTTATTGACACTGCCCCTTTACAAGGCTTGTTTGATAATACCTCAACCTGTCAACAAAGCATGTGTGTTGAATGGTTTATTTTCTGGTCCTCTCTGATCATTAAGCCCATTTTGGGATTTCTGGAAATTGAATTTGAGTTGAGGTTTTATGGCCCAGTCAACCCATTAAGGTCATGTCAAGCTGGTCAGTTTACCTAACCACATTTTGCCTGGGAAGGCTTAGTCCTCTCAGCAGTTAACCAGTATTTGTGCACATTCTTTTGCCGGAAACTGACAACTGCCCTTCTTGAATCAAAGGAGGGAGAGAATGACCTTAGAAAATATTTCATGATCAATCTCCACGGATTTCTGGAAATTTATATAAGGGTCACTTATGAGGCTAAACTGGCCAAATCTAGTCTGGCTAAAAAATCGACACTTAGCTGTTTTATGTTTTGTGAATGTGTTCACTGCTCTCAAGGATCATTCCTTTCAGGATATATTTATCTTCACTACAGCTGATGTTGGTAATTTTTTGCAAAGGGGCATAACTAAGAAGACAGCTTGTGGAAGTGCTGGTGTCATGGCTTCAGCTGTTGATTAAAGGAGACCTTTTGTTTAGTTGTTATGTCAAAACTTTAAAGTAGGAAATTTGTGAAGCACCAGCAGGGAAAGAAGACCATGTGAAGCTTCAGCAGGGAAAGAAGACTGTGCAGTGCTTTTTTTTTGTCAATTTTTAGCTCTGGGGTTAATTTTGTTCAATGGAGGGGAACCATTTTAATAATTTTGGTAAAACGGCATAAGAGGAACATATCTGTGAAATTATTTTGAAATCAGGCCACTTGCCGTGGAGAAGCTGTCGTTTAAAAGTTTTTTCTATTTTTTGCTCTGGTGACCCTTTTGTTCAGCAGAGCAGAACCATTTTTGCAATTTTGATAACGGGGCATAAGAAGAACATTTCTGTAAAATTATTTTAAAATCTGGCCACTGGCCACAGAGGAGATATCCTTTAAATGTTTTTCTTTTTATAGCTTTGGCGACCATTTTTTTCAGCACAGCCAAATCATTTTAACAATTTTTGGTAAATGGGCATAAGAAGAACATTCTTGTGAAATTATTTTGAAATCGGGCCACTGGCCGCAAAGGAGATGTTGTTTAAAGGTTTTTATTTGCTAGGTGACTTTAACAGAGACTTGTTAAATGAACAGATAAGCAAACCTTGGTTAGAATATTTGGAACCCTTTGGCCTTATTCAGAAGGTGAGTCAGGCTACTAGGAAAACATCTTTCTCAGAAACTCTTATTGATCATATTTATTGCAATATTGAAGCTAATATAATCTCTATAAATGTCCCTCAAATAGGTTTAAGTAACCACTTCCCTATATTTCTTACTCGTAAAACCAATTCATCATTGCCAAAATCCTCTCATCATACAATAAGATATAGATCCTATAAAAATATCAATGAAGAGAATTTTATGTCTGACTTGCAGTCTGCTCCATGGGATGTAATTAAAGTCTTTGATGGCACAAATGATATACTAGAAGAATGGTCAAACCTATTCTTGTCAGTTGTTGACAAACATTTACCACTTAAGTCACACAGAGTTAAGCATAAACAGCAACCTAAATGGATAACTCCTGAAATTATTGATGAGATTAAAACCACGGATCGGTATAAATCATTAAATAATGAGAATCAATATAAAATCTGGCGTAATAAAGTAACATCTCTTATAAAACAGTCTAAGAAAGCCCAATACTCAGCCATGATAAATGAAAACAATAATTAAGCCAGGAAGTGTCTGGAAATTATTTAAGGAAATTGGAATTAATAAAAAGAACAATAATAACAATTGCATCCCGTCTTTAAAGGTTGCTGACAACCATGTTGATGACAGCTGTAAAATCGCAAATCAGTTCAACAGATTTTTTGTCTCAATCGCTTCAAAGCTAAAAGAGCCTGTAAAAACCAGTAATTTAGATAAACTTAATGCATTTTGTAATAGTAGAGTTCCTAAGGATGTACAGTTTGAGATTCCTGTAATTTCTAGAGAGAAAGTTTTGAAATACCTTACTAATATTGATGTCACTAAAGCCACAGGATGTGATCAGATTGGGCCACGGCTTATCAGAATGGCAGCACCTTATATTGTTGATAGTATTTCTCATATTTGTAATCTGAGTATTAAAAATTCTACTTTTCCAGATAAATGGAAAGTAGGAAAAGTAGCACCACTTCACAAGAATGGCCCAAAAGATGATGTAAATAACTTCAGACCAATATCAGTACTTCCTGTACTGTCCAAAATTATTGAAAAACATGTACATGATTCATTAATGGACTTCCTCATTAACCATAATTTATTGCATAAAATGCAGTCAGGTTTTAGACCCTCATACTCCTGTGAGACAGCATTAATAGGACTGATAAGTAAATGGCTTGATGCAATTAATGATGGTTTTATGGTTGGAGTTGTAATGATAGATTTTAAAAAAGCTTTTGATCTTGTTGATCATGACATTTTGCTTAAAAAAGTTAAAACTTTATAAACTGTTTGATAAAACTATGTCTTGGTTTTCCTCATATCTGCTTAATCGCAAGCAAAGAGTAAGTGTCAATAATGTTGTCTCAGATGATGAAGTGATAATTAATGGAGTTCCTCAAGGTTCAATAACAGGGCCACTGATGTTCTTATTATTCATTAATGATCTACCCCTTTATACTCATCCTGTATATACTGATATGTATGCTGATGATACAACAATCTACGAAATTGGGATTTCACGGTCAACAATCGAAAGCAAATTACAAGCTGCCCTGAACAACTTTCTAACTGGTGTAAAGCTAATGGTATGGTTATAAATACCTCTAAGACCAAGCTGATGTTGGCTACAACCCATCAAAAAAGAGCCATTCTGGATATTAACAATTTGTTTCTGAATTTGAATAACATAGAATTAAACAGTATAAATAAAGATAAAATACTTGGGGTTACTGTTGATAATAATTTATCCTGGTCTGGTCATATAGACCAACTCTGCAAAAAGATATCAAATTTATGGCTTCTGACAAGAATTAAAGAATACCTTAATGTAGAACAAACAACTCAGTTCTATAAAACTTACATACAACCCCATATTGATTATTGTAATCTGGTTTGGGGTGGAACATCTCAAATGAATTCAGAGAGAATATTTCGACTTCAGAAGCGTGCATGTAAGATAATATTAGATTATAATGTTGATAATGTATTTCAAAGCATGACAGATTTAAAGATACTTACTGTGTTTGAAAGGTTATTTCTTTGAAAATCAAAGTTCATGTTTAAAGTAAAAAAATCTGAAACACCTCTATATATTAATGAAATGTTTAATCAGAGAACTTATGATCAAAATATGCCATTCTTAAGATCTGCAGTTTCTTCATACTTTATTCTGCCTAGACCTAAAAAAGAAATATTTAAACAGAGTATCATATACTCTGGGCCAATCATACTGAATAGTCTACCATCTGAACTTAAAAATCTTAACTCAGTGAGCACTTTTCATAATCATTTCATTAAATGGTTGAAACAGTAATCTTGTTTCCTTGGATATGTTGTACATTTGTATATTGCTTAAGTTGCATTACATGCTCTGACTAATATTATTATCATGTTTTTTTGTTGTTTTTTTCTTCTTCTTCTTCTTTGTATAGTTAAACATACATATTTTGGATTTGGTTTGTATCTTTTTGTACATGTATCATAACTACTTGTGAGTCTGTGAGAAAGTATTATTGTGAGTGTGTGTGGATTTTTGTCACTTTGTAAATATGCTTGTATGTTTATAAACCTTTCTTGTTTTTATTCATTTAGAGGGCCACATGGAAGATTAGTGTATACTAAATGTGCTTTACCCTCTATAAATAAAGTCGATTATTATTATTATTATTTCTACTTTTAGTTCTGGCAGCCATTTTGTTCAGCTGAGCAGAACCATTTTAGCACTTTTGGTATAGGGCCATAAGAGGAACACTTTCGTGAAGTTACTTTGAAATTGGGCCACTGGCTGCGGAGGAGATGTTGTTTAAAGGTTTTTTTTATTTTTAGCTGTTCAGCCGAGAGAAACCACTTTAGCAATTTTGGTAGAGGGCCATTAGAGGAACATTTCCGTGCAATTACTTTGATATCGGGTCACTGGCCAAGGAGATATCGTTTGAAGATTTTTCCTTTTTTTTTTTCAGCTCTGGCAGCCATCTTGTTCAATGGAGCAGAAATATTTTAGCAATTTCCGTAAAGGGGCATCAGAGGAACATTTGTGTGGAATTAATCTGGCTCAGTGGTTTAGGAGGAGAATTCATTTGAAGAAATTGTTGACAACACACGATACACGACACACGACAGACACTGGACACAGGCAGATCACAATAGCTCACCTTGAGCACCTTGTAAGTAAACACAAAAATATGAGTTAATTAAATAAAACATAAGATGATAAGGAAATAATGTTTCATTATGTTACGTACATTACTGCATTTTATATTAGGACTTGGCTTTGAAATTGCCTATATCATTTGCATTTCCGTAACCTGTTCATCATTTATACAATAATGCACTACATTGTATTTTAGCTGAAAGACTCCCAGAAACGTTTGAGTCAATGGTCATATATGTACAACAGTATTAGGAACATGCATTCTGATGAATATTTTACACACAGGGTACGCATCTTTGCTACAATATAGTTGACTTAGTATACAGCATAGACAAATTTAACTTCCAGTTTTGAAAAGCTAATGGATTGCTCATTTAGAATACTGAAAAACCATAGCACAACTTGATATATTGAAGTTTCACAATTAAACGTCAAAAGTGCTACTTACTCATTTTATAGGGTTATTCTATGTTATACCACAAGATTGCACTAATCGACTTTTAACAATCTGTTCAACAGCACCTTTCTGTAGCATATATATTTTATGTTTATAAAATGTTGCAAGTTGATGAATTTAAAGTGACTATGGATGTCGATTTTCTCACCTAAATACCTATGATTCCATTCTCAGACTGCCATGGTACAGAGTTATTTCCCTTTTTTACTATATACCGCTACCATTTGCAAAGGCCAGCAAATGGAAGCTGAGATGTTAAGCTTTAATCTGAGACCAAACTAATCCTTTTGAATGATGTGGGGAGTTTTCTCACGATTTAGACCTTATCCGAATTTCAGCATCTGGGCTATTTTATTTCACTCTCCACAGCTTTTTTAATTCTCGGAAAGACGGTCTGTTTTCAGTTTTCAGAATCATTATTTTTGGTGTAACCACTACATACTGAATACAGTTTAAACATATATACACAGTACATGTAAATTTTCCATTTAACTTTATTAATGCTTTTAATTTCTGTCATCTAAACACATCAAACAAGAGTATCATTATCAATGACATGTATTAAAGACACCATTTACTCAATTGTCACCTGTTCGAGCAAACAATTAATCAGATATCAATTATTTGTTTACACTTTAACAATATGCCTGCAGTCACTCATATGTGTAGCAATTGATGTTGCCACACCAGCGCTGCACAAAGAAAACAAGATAATCATGCGTGACCTTGATGTGCAACCCTTGATTTAGAATTTAGAGGAATTTCTTTGATCAGGACTGATGATTTTATTAAAAACAAGAATTCCGCGGAAGGCGTCATCGCACCTGCTGGCGCAAAAGTCACAGGAGCCACAATCAGAATGTGGTTATTAAATAAGTTTATTTCATTCTTAGCAGTGCTTACTTGGAAAACTGGGTTGAAAAAAATGTAGATAAAGTGCCTAATGGGGCACATATATTCTTGGCCAGTGCAATTCCCTGTAATGGCTATATCTACAGCACTGACTTTTCGTATTATACAGCCCAATGATAATGGAACGTTGACGTAAAATGTGTAAAAGTCACTGGAGCATGAAATATAGGTCAAGGTCACGGGTCAAGGTACCTGCTAATTCAGTAAATCAAGGAGAAGCACAATGCAAGGTATGGTGGTTGTAGGCCTTATAGTTGAGGAGTTATCAAACATCAACGTAAAATGTGTCAAATATAGGTCAAGGTCACTGGGTCAAGGTACCTGCCAAGCCAGGGCAATGAGGTGAAGCACTATGCAAGGTTTAGTGGTTGTAGGTCTTATATTTGAGGAGATACCAAACATCAATATAAAATGTGTCAAAGTCATTGGAGTGCACAATATAGGTCAAGGTCACCAGGTCAAGGTACCTGTCGAGTCAGTACATCGAGAAGAAGTGCTATATAAGGTTTGGTGGTTGAAGGCCTTACAGTTGAGGACATATGGAAGGGTGATGTAAAAGGTGTAAAAGTCAATGGAGCGTGAAATATAGGTCAAGGTCACCCAGTCAAGGTACCTGCAGAGTCCGTACATTGAGGAGAAGCACTATGCAAGGTTTGATGGTTGTAGGCCTTATAGTTGAGGAGATATTGAACGTTGACGTAAAATGTGTAAAAGGCACTGGAGCGCAAAAAATAGGTCAAGGTCACTGGGTCAAGATACCTGCCAAGTCAGTACATATAGGAGAAGCACTATGCAAGGTTTGGTGGCTAGAGGTCTTACACTTGAGGAGATCTGGAACGTTGATGTAAATTATGTCAAAGTCACTGCAGCCAAAATATAGGTCAAGGTCACCAGGTCAAGGTATCTGCTAAGTCAGTACATTGAGGAGAAGCACTTTGCAAGGTTTGTTGGTTGTAGGCCTTAGAGTTGAGGAGATATCGAACATCGACGCAAAATATGTCAAAGTCACTGGAGCGCAAAACATAGGTCAAGGTCACCGGGTCAAGGTACCTGCCAACTCTGTACATCTAGAAGAAGCACTATGCAAGGTTTGGTAGTTGTACGCCTTACAGTTGAGAAGATCTGGAACGTCTACGTAAATTGTGTCAAAGTCAATGGAGCGCAAAATATAGGTCAAGGTCACTGGGTCAACATATCTGCCAAGTCAGGAGGTTAGGGAGATGTGTCATGCAAGGAATGATGGTTGTTGTAGAATTGTAGTTGATTAGAATACTAACTTTGACGTAAATGTCGAACTTCGACATAACAGAACTGTTAAGAGACAGACGGACGGATGAACGGACAGACGAATGGAAAAGCGGGCACCTATGTCGCAAAGTCAGGAGGTTAGGGAGATATTTCATACAAGGTTTGATGGTTGTTTAGTCTTGTAGTTGATTAGAATACTAACTTTGACATAAATGTCGAACTTCGACATAACAGAACTTTTAAGAGACGGACAGACGGACTGACAGACAGACGAACAGACAGACGAATGGAAAAGTGGGCACCTATGTCGCAAAGTCGGGAGGTCAGGGAGATGTTTCATGCAAGGTTTGATGGTTGTTTAGTCTTGTAGTTGATTAAAATACTAACTTTGACATAAATGTCGAACTTTGACATAAATGTTGACAGACGGACGGACGAATGGACAGACATACAGAAAAGCGGACACCTATGTTGCAAAGTCAGGAGGTCAGGGAGATGTTTCATGCAAGGTTTGATGGTTGTTTAGTCTTGTAGTTGATTAGAATACTAACTTTGACATAAATGTCGAACGTCGACATAAATGTTGACAGACGGACTGACGGACGGACTGACGGACGGACGGACGGACAGAAAATCGGACGCCTATATCGCACCCTGCTACAAGCAGGTGCGATAAAAAAACAAAAAAAAAAAAAAAAAAACAGATTTTTTTTTAATAATCAAAATTCAAACAATCAGTAAAATTTTTACAATAAATAATAGCATTAAATGTCAGGATCATGAGTGATCTTCGAAAAATCCGGTAGTTTTGAAAAATAGACATTTGAATCAGCGACTTTTTACCGTATTTCTCTTCACTACAGCTGGTGTTTGTAAGTGCTGTGTGGCAACCAAAAACATATCCCTGTATTTCACAATGGTGTAGTTTACATTTCTGGTCCTTTGTAACAATTGAGGCCATTCAGCGATTTTTGTAATTTATATGAGGGTCACTGATGAGGCCTAACTAGCCGAAACTGGCTAGTCTCTCCAGAAAACGACACTTAAGCTGTTTTTGGTTTTTAGTGTGTGTTCATCATTCTATATTCCTTTCAGAATCTATTTATCTTCCTAGCAGCTGGTGTTATTGCCATGTGGTGTTTGTAAAGTGTCTCCCCATACAGTGAAGTTTATATTTTCTAGTCCTTTGTGACCATTAATGCCATTCTGGGATTTTTGAAAATTAATATGAGGCTCAGTGATGAGGCCGAAACTAGCAAGTCTGTCCCAGAAAACTTGACACTTAGCTGCTTTCATTGTTTTGTGAGAGTGTTAATTTCTCTCATGAGTCTATTTAATGCTTAATTACCTGCCAATCCAGTTCTCCCAGTGTCCTCATATTTATCATTTGCTTCTTCCTCAGGCTTTGCTGCTTGCAGTTCTGACAGATCTCCAACTATAACAAACTCTTTTTCTTCTGTTAGTTTCTCTCTGAAGAATAAGATAGAAAGATATCCCATCATCAATTTAAACATACGAAGAGACACTACATCTGAAGTTTTGTTTTTGTCTGTGTTGGGGTTTAATGACATGTCAACCCTTGTGGGTCATTTTGTGTTGTCTCCCAGAGAAAGGGAGAAAAGAGATAGAAGAGGATATGAAGGAAAGAAACTGGGAATAAAGAGGAACAGGAATGAAAGTGAATATAAATAAAAGGTTAAGCGTAACTATTTATTAAGCAAGGAATTATTAAACATATAACTTGCTATAAAATTACTGCCCGGAATTTTATAGATAAATATTCAATTAAATTTTTAGAATTGAATATTAATAGAATAAAATCTATTTTTGCATAATTGGTAATTCCTGAAATATCAAATTACGTACTCGCAAATTAATTCAGGAAGAAAATACATATATATATGTATATATATATATATATATATATATATATATATATATATATATATATATATATATATATATATACTCCTGAGATCTATGCGTAAACCATAGAGAGTAATAAAATAATATTATTACCACGATCCCTGACGCAAGGGTAAAAACATGTATAAATATGAAATAATATAGGTAATTATTAATTTAATGTCATATAGGTTTAAGATAAAATTTGTTTAATCTTTAACCAATATGCAGCAACAGTGACTCGTTATTCTGTATTCATACACAGAAAAAGAGTACTTAGTCATTAGAATTTTGTATGATTAAAATAGAGATAATGGGATCTAAACGGATGTATCTCCATGAACTGAATCGAAGGATAATATCCATTCTAAAAACTAGAGCTTGTTTTAGGCTTAGTTTAACAAGCATAGAATTGAATTATTTCCAAGTATTCATGAAGTCGTTACGCTCTGAATACTGAGAAAAACTGTTAAAATATTGTTTAGGAAATATTTTATCTGTAACAAAAAAGTGACGGGTCCATAATGTTAGCTAGATTTAGACCTGGAACGTAGCGAGAAGGTCAATCTAACTTAAAAATAAGTTGAGAAAGATAAATAATGAAGATAGATATATAAATATCGGTATAATATATTATCTCCAACTATTATCAAATAATCTGAATGTTTAAAAGCGTAAATGCTACTAGAAAGTTTATTTACCGAATGTATAATCGGAAAAACTTTCAGTATGTTCGAAAACGTATCACAAAAGTAAGATCTGACCAGGAACGTAGGTGCGGCACTTACTACGTTGTGAAGTTTATATAAACAAATTCTATATTATGAATTGAGGCAGTGCATTTCAAAATCATCAAAACGTCTTGAAATGACTTATTGTGTGGAAAGAATAAATATCCAGTTTCGGAAAAGATATTTATCTATATATATAGACCATTTTTGATGCGAACTGGAAATCAAGATATTAATCTTTGCATTACTCGCAAAGTGAACTTGAACTCTTAGTGAGAATTACTATGATCCCTTTAATGAATGTAAACATAAAAAAGGGGTAAAGAGATAATGAAGTGTATCTTAATTCTTTACCGACTCGTAATTAAGGATGTTTTCCCTCTTGTCTAAGCCTAGAATGTACATAGTAGAACAAAGGGATGATTAATATGAATATGATAATATCTGCTATTATGAGGTAAACTATCGTTAATTAACCTCTAAGCATATATTAAAAATATATATAAACATAATCTAAGGCTTCGGTAAGTTTAGAGGAAGGAAATGATTGACTTAGGCAGTTTCTGAATAGTTACAAAGTCAATAAAAAATCAAAAGGAAAATATTGTTTATAATATTTAATTTAGGCAATAATAATCCATCACGTACTGAATAATTAATGCCTTTACTAAATATGTATCCATTGTCAATACCAAAGGTGCGAGAAAATTTTGATTGACATGGACTCTAGTTATAAGTAAAATATTAGAGGTATAGAGCTAGTCGAAGCAAAACTATTCCTCAATAAGGATAAAGTAGACCTATAATATACGTGGATTAATTGGGTCTAGTGATTATAAGTTTTAAACCTTCCTAAATAATTTCTAATCGTAATCATAATAAAATTATTATTCCCAGATGAAGAATCTTCAGCGTAATAGATTCTAACTGAGACAAAATTATCTGGTATATTGCTATCATAGTCTTAAATGATCCAGAAGAAAAAATAAAAGAGGCAAAGTAAAGAACGTATCGAATTATATATATGTCTAAATATAAGATTTTCTTCTTATTTATTATTTTATAGCAGAGTTTAGACAGAGCACGACTGACCTAGACTCTTATATAATCAATCAAAAGATAGTATAAAATAGAATAATAGCTTAACGGATCAACTATTTTCCATGTACAAAGGCAAAAGGAAATATGTACCTCAACTAGAATTTTAAATCATAGTAATCTAGAGAGGTAGCGGATAAATAAATAAACTCTTAATTTATTTATCTAATTCATGTAGATTTCCGATACCTTATGAATGAAATATTAATAGAAAGTAGAAAGGATCTATTGCTACTTTCTTGTCAATTTACTCCTTAGATTACATGCTGATTACATATCGGCAGCATGTAGAAAAAAAAGGGGAGGAAAGAAGAAAAATGTTTTAGATTTCGTGTATATTTTTCTTCTTAGAAATAACGATATTTTTATAGAGTTCACCTTTGCCTTAGAGCCGAATAAGGTGAATATCTAAGAAGTTAATCTCTTTGTAGCGAATAAAAAGAGATATAAATTATATAATTATAGATGGAAGTATCCTCTACACTTAGTGAATGAATTGCGAATTTGATCGTAACCGATAATTCTTATTTCATTTTCAAGAATAAATATATATATATAGAATTTTAAGTCTAGTTCAAAAATGACTTGACAAAGTTCAACAATATAAGGGGCTACTAGGTATTCGAACCCATCGCTGTCATTCTATAACCTATAACCCAAGACTAGACATGTCTATACTATAGTGCTCAATGAATAAACATAGATTGAGCGAGGACTAGTGACTACTACTCGGTCACTAGTAATCCGACACAATGCTCTCGCACTAGTCTACAAAACTACTGACCAGTGGAATTTCGTTAGAATGACCTGGCACTAGTCTACGAAACTACTGCCCGGTGAAATTTTGTTAGAATCGGAAGTTAACCTCTTTCTAGCAAATGAAAGAGATAAATTGCATAAGTTCATTTAAAATATTAATAGAATTACACTCCTATAATAAGTCAATGGAATATTTAAAATTCTAGTCTGATTCGGGAAAGACTGTACAGAAATTTATTATATAAAAGGTTACTATGTATTTCATTTTATAACCTATATCCATTGACTTGACTTATCTATAAAGCTCTATGAACAATAATAGATTGTTCGGGGACTAGTGACTGTTACCCAATCACTAGTAATCCGACACAATGACTGGACACTAGAACTCGTAACTATTGCCCAGTAGACGTCACTAGTAATCCAATACAATGACTGGATACTAGTAAGCATAACTATTTGCCAGTGGTGTACACTAGTAGCTGGACATATGACCGGACACTAGTACTCGTAACTGTTTGCCCGGCGAAGTCGCTAATAATTCGACACAATGACTGGACACTAGTACTCGTAACTGTTGCCCAGTGAAGTCACTAATAATTCGACACAATGACCAGACACTAGTACTCGTAACTGTTGCCCGGTAGGAGTCACTAATAATGCGACACAATGACAGGACACTAGTACTCGTAACTGTTGCCCGGTGAAGTCACTAATAATTTGACACAATGACCGGACACTAGTACTCGTAACTGTTACCCGGTAGGAGTCACTAATAATGCGACACAATGACCGGACACTAGTACCCGTGAATAATTGACTGGATGATAAATGCACGGTGATTTTATCCTTGCCTGGATGCCCGGTGACTGGATGACGGGTGACTGGTAAGGAATGCCCGGTGATTTTATCCATGCCTGGATGCCCGGTGACTGGTGACTGGTGCCTGGTGAAGCTGACAATGAATGACCGGTGACTGGTGGACAGACTTATTTTGGATACTTAAGCATCCATAAGATGCCACCTTGATGGGTCTTACCCCGGCAGTATAGCCATATGGGGTGGGGCTCCCATCAGTAAAGAATTGTCGTATAACCCATAAGGGTTGACGTTCTTTACTAATCAGCTTCTCCACCATAGAAATCTTTGCCAACTCGCAAGATATCCAGTAATAGTCCAGGTATAGCATGTCGCATCGCTGAATAACCTGGAACAAAAGAAACAAGTTAAAATTTTTGATATAAGAACACGAGTTCCGAACCGACCGTACATGAGCGTTGTGCCGATTATAGCGAGAGTCGCGAAAACGCATGTCGTAATAGCCAGTCAATAAATGCAAGAAATCGACAATCGAAAATTTTAAATAATAACATGGTTAGTGAAAGGAGTGATAAAGAAACAAAAGAAACACAAGGATACAGAAATTTATCCATGAGGAAAAGAAATAATCCGAATTTCTTTCACAGGTAAAAAATCCTTGTTGAATTTCTTTGTCCACAGAAAAGAAACTGACACGTGATCAATTGAGCGGGAAGAGTTACGTCACACAGGAAACTACCTAAGGGACCTTCTAGTTTAAGACTTTAATTGACGACTGAAAGGTCGTTTTTCTGTGGAAGGTGTGAAAAACAGAAGAGAATAGCACATTATCTATAGGTTAATGTATTACGAAGTTAAAATAAAAGGCACAGTAAAGAGCGTATTGAATTATATATGCCTTAATAAATGATTTTCTTCTTTATTTTATTCCAGAATTCAGACAGGGCATGACTGACCTAGACTCTTTATATAATTAATCAATAGATCAATTCCTAATGAGTAAGGATCAGTTATCTAATTCGTCTAGATTTTTGATACTTTATGAATGTAATAATAGAAAGCAGAGAAGATCGACTGCTGCTTTCTACATCTAACTTATTCCCTAGACTGCATGCTGATACATATCGCGAGCAAGTAGAAAAAACTTGGGAGGAAAGAAGAAATAATTAGATTCCGTGTATATTTTCTTCTTTGAGAATAACAATAATTTTATGGAATTCACCTTTGCGTTGGAGCAAAATAAGGTGAATACCCAAAGAAGTTAATCTCTTCCTAGCGAATAAAGGGAGAGAGAAGTTATTTTAAATATAGATAGAAGCACCTGCTATACTTAGTCAATGAATTGCAAATTTGATCGTAACCGATAATTCTTAATTCATTTACCAAGAATAAATAAATATATATATATATATATATCTAGAATTCTAAGTCCAATTCAGAAATGACTGGACAGAATTCTACGATATAAGAGGCTACTAGGTATTCGAACCCATCGCTGTCATTCTATAACCTGTAACCCAAGGTTTGACTTGTCTATGAAGCTCTTTGAGCAGTAATATGTTGTTCGAGGACTAGTGACTACAAGTTGGTCACTAGTAATCCGACATAATGACCGGACACTAGTCTACGTAACTACTGCCTGGTGAAATTCGCTAAAATTGGACATTAATCTCTTTCTAGCTAATGACAGAGAGAAAACAAACATAAGTTAATTTAAAATATTAATAAAGAATTACACTCCTATAATAAGTCAATGAATTATTTAAAATTCTAAGTCTAATTCGGGAAAGACTGAATAGAATTCTATATATAAGTGGTTACTAGGTATTCGAACCAAACACTGTCATTTTATAACCTATATCCATTGACTTGCCTTGTCTATAAAGCTCTATGAACATTAATACATTGTTCAGGGACTAGTGACTGTTACCCAATCACTAGTAATCCGACACAATGACTGGCCACTAGAACTCGTAACTATTGCCCAGTAGACGTCACTAGTAATCTAATACAATGACTGGATACTAATACTCATAACTATTTGCCAGTGGTATACACTAGTAACTGGACATATGACCAGACACTAGTACTCGTAACTGTTTGCCCGGTGAAGTCACTAATAATTCGGCACAATGACTGGACACTAGTACTCGTAACTGTTGCCCAGTGAAGACACTAATAATTCGACACAATGACCGGACACTAGTACTCATAAATGTTGCCCGGTAGGAGTCACTAATAATGCGACACAATGACCAGACACTAGTACTCGTAACTGTTGCCCGGTGAAGTCACTAATAATTCGACACAATGACCGGACACTAGTACTCGTAACTGTTGCCCGGTAGGAGTCACTAATAATGCGACACAATGACCGGACACTAGTACTCGTAACTGTTGCCTGGTAGGAGTAACTAGTAATCCGTCACAATGACCGGACACTACTACCCGTGAATAATTGACTGGAAGATAAATGCCCGGTGACTTTATCCCTGCCTGGATGCCCGGTGACTGGATGACAGGTGACCGGTGACTGGTAAGGAATACCCGGTGATTTTATCCATGCCTGGATGCACGGTGACTGGTGCCTGGTGAAGCTGATAATGAATGACCGGTGACTGGTGACCGGTGACTGGTGCCTGGTGGACTTCGATTTATTTGGATACTTAAGCATCCATAAGATGCCACCTTGATGGGTCACCCCGGCAGTATAGCCATATGGGGTGGGGCTCCCATCAGTAAGGAATTGTCGTATAACCCATAAGGGTTGACAAGTTCTTTACTAATCAGCTGCTCCACCATAGAAATCTTCGCCAACTCGTAGTTCTCTGCAAGATATCCAGTAATAGTCCAGGTATAGCATATTGCATCGCTGAATAACCTGGAACAAAAAGAAACAAGTTAAAATTTTTGATATAAGAACACAACTTCCGAACCGACCGCACACGAGCGTTGTGCCGATTATAGCGAGAGTCGCGAAAACGCATGTCGTGAAGAGCCAGTCAATAAATGCAAGAAATCGACAATCGAAAATTTCAAATAATAACATGGATAGTGAAAGGAGTGATAAAGAAACAAAAGGATACAGAAATTTATCCGTGAGGAAAAGAAATAATCCGAATTTCTTTCACAGGTAAAAAATCCTTGTTGATTTTCTTTGCCCACAGAAAAGAAACTGACAGGTGATCTATTAGGCAGGAAGAGTTACGTCATACAAGTAACTGCCTAAGGGACCTTCTGGTTTAAGACTACGACTGAAAGGTCGTTTTTTTCTGTGGAAGGTGTGAAAAACAGAATGGAATAGCACATTATCTATAGGTTAATGTATTGTGCAGTTAAAACCCAATTTCGTGCTCGTATCGAAATTCAGGAAGAAATATATATACTATCGAGATCTATGTGTACATCATAGAGAGTGATAATTCACAGCTGTGTTACCAACGATCCCTAACGCGAGGGTAAACATGTTATAATTTGAAATAATATAGGTAATTATTATTAATTTGAAGTCATATAGGTTTAAGATATAATTCGTTCCATCTTTAACCAAATATGCAAGAACAACCACTCATTATTTCTGTATTCGAAGATGGAACTAGAAAAAGTGTCCATAGGACATGGATGCCCCCACCAAAATGCCATTCAGAAAAAGGTTACATATGTAATTGTGACAGGTACAGCATGAAGTTATTATTAAGGTTGATATCGTTTTTATAGAACTATATGCAACTTAGTCAAGGGCAGATAATTCATAAACCAAATAAGCAAGAGTTGTCTTCCATGTTCATTACACATCGCCTCAATGTCATGCATGCATCTGTAAATTTAGGAGTTATGGCCCACACACAGTTTACTATATGGAACTTAGTCAAGGGCAGATAATTCATAAACCAAATATGCAAGGGTTGTGTTCATTACACATCGCCTCAATGTCATGCATGCATCTGTAAATTTTCATAAATATATTCCATATGGTTTAGGAGTTATGGCCCACACACGGTTTACTATATGGAACTAAGTCAAGGGCAGATAATTCAAAACCAAACAAGCAAGAGTTGTCTTCCTTTTTCAAGACATATCGCCTCAATGTCATGCATGCACCTGTAAAGTTTCATAAACATATTCCATACGGTTAAGGAGTTATGGCCCGGACACGGTTTACTATATGGAACTAAGTCAAGGGCAGATAATTCAAAAACCAAACAAGCAAGAGTTGTCTTCCTTTTTCACAACACATAGTCTCAATGTCATGCATGCACCTGTAAAGTTTCATAAATATATTCCATACGGTTTAGGAGTTATGGCCCGGACACGAATTGGGACGTACATACGTACTGGATGGATGGTCAAGGGCAGATAATTCAAAAACCAAACAAGCAAGAGTTGTCTTCCTTTTTCAAGACACATCGCCTCAATGTCATGCATGCACCTGTAAAGTTTCATAAACATATTCCATACGGTTAAGGAGTTATGGCCCGGACACGGTTTACTATATGGAACTAAGTCAAGGGCAGATAATTCAAAAACCAAACAAGCAAGAGTTGTCTTCCTTTTTCACAACACATAGTCTCAATGTCATGCATGCACCCGTAAAGTTTCATAAATATATTCCATACGGTTTAGGAGTTATGGCCCGGACACGAATTGGGATGTACATACGTACTGGATGGATGGTCAAGGGCAGATAATTCAAAAACCAAACAAGCAAGAGTTGTCTTCCTTTTTCATGACACATCGTCTCAAAGTCATGCATGCACCTGTAAACTTTCATAAATATATTCCATACGGTTTAGGAGTTATGGCCCAGACACCGTATATATACGTACGGGACGGACGGACGGACAGGGGTAACTCTTAATGCCCTTCCACTATACTTTGAATAGGCGGGGGCATAAAAATGAGTTCTTAGTCATTGAAAATTGTATGGTTGAATTAAAAAGTAATGGGAACTGAATGGATGTGTCTCCTTGAGCTGAAAAGTAGGATAGTATCCATTCTAAAAACTAAAGCTTGTCTTTAGCTTAGCTTAACAAGCGCAGTGTTGAAAATACTACCGAGTATTCATATAGTCGTTACGCACTGAATACTGAAAAATTGCTGTTTAAATTGTTTAGGAAAGATTATACCTGCAACGTAACGTGAAAAGTCCATTGTGTTAGTAAGATTTAGACCTTGGACGTAGTGAGAAAGGTCAATCTAAACATAAGAAGCAAGTTTAGCATGATAATTAATGAAGATAGATATATATATATATATAGATTATTATATATATCTCCAAATAATCTTAATGGCTTAAAGCGTAAATGCTTAGCAAAAGTTCATTTACCGAATGTATAATCAGACAACTTTCGGTATGTTCGAAATCGTATCACGAAATAGTAAGATCTGACCAGAAACGTAGGTGTGGAACTTACTACGTTGTGAAGTTTATATAAATGAACTCTATATTGTGAATTGAGAAGCATTTTATATATGTAAGATATTTTCCCCATTGTCTTAACCGTCAACGTACAGAGTAGGACAAAGGGATGATTAATTTGAATATAATTGTATCTGCTATTTTGAGGTAAACTATTCTTACATTAATTACCCTCCAAGCATTTTAAATATATAAGATCTATGCCTTCGAACTGTTTAGATCTAAGAAATGATTGACTGTGACGGTTTCTGAACGGTTCCATAGCCAATTAAATAATTAAGCAGACAAAACTGTATATAATATGTAATTAAGGCAATAATAATCAGTCATGTACTGGATAAATTAATGCCTTTACTGAATATATATCCATTTGTCTATTCCAAGGGTCTGAGTAAACTTTGATTGACATGGAACCGTGTTATAAGTGTAAATAATAGAGGCATCAGAGCTAGTCGAAGCAAACTATTCCTCAATATAATAGACAATGTAGACCTATACTATACGTAGATTAGGTCTAGCTGTCTATAAGTTTCACACCTTCCTTATATAATTTCCAGTCGTAACCATAGCAAAATTATTATTCCCAGATGAAGAATCTTCAGCGTAATAAATTCTATAACTGAGACATAAATTATCTGGAACATTACTATCGTAGTCTTAATTGATCCAGAAAAAAAAGGAAAGGCAAGGTAAACAACATTTGAATTATATATGCCTTATTATATAATTTTCTTCTTATCAATTATTTTATTCCAGAGTTCAGACAGGGCACAACTGACCTAGACTCTTTTCATAATTAATCAATAGATAGTATAATATGGAATAACAGCATAACTGATTAGCTATTTTCCATATACATAAACAAAGGAAATATGTACCTCAACTAGACTTCTATACTAATCGTGTAATCTAGAGAAATTGTAGATTAATAAACCCTTAATTATTTCAATTATATATATAGGAAAAATTTATTAGAGTATCAAAGTAATTCAAATAAATTAATTCCTAATTACTAGGGATCAGTCTAATTCGTCTAGATTTCTGATACTTTATGAATGTAATATTAATAGAAAGCAGAGAGGATCGACTGCTGCTTTCTATATCTAACTTATTCCCTAGACTGCATGCTGATATGTATCGTGAGCATGTAGAAACTTAGGAGGAAAAGAAGAAATAATTAAATTCCGTGTATATTTTTCTTCTTCGAAAATAACAATAAATTTATGGAATTCACCTTTGCTTTGGAGCCGAATAAGGTGAATACCCTAAAGAAGTTAATCTCTTTCCAGCGAATAAAGTGAGAAACATAAGTTATTTTAAATATAGATAGAACTAACTCCTATACTTGGTCAATGAATTCCTAATTTGATCATAACCGATAATTCTAATTCATTTACCAAAAATAAATATATATATATCTAGAATTCTAATTCAGAAATGACCGGACAGAATCTATGATATAAGTGGCAACTAGGTATTCAAACCCATCGCTGTCATTCTATAACCTGTAATCCAAGGTTTGACTTGTCTATGATGCTCTATGGGCAGTAAAATAGGTTGTTCAGGGACTGGTGACTACTACTCGGTCACTAGTAATCCGACATAATGACCGGACACTAGCCTACATAACTACTGCCCGGTGAAATTCGCTAAATATCTGACATGGGTGGTTACTAGGTATTTGAGCTCATCGCTCTCATTCTATAACCTGTAACCGAAGATTTGACTTGTCCATGAAGCTCTATGAGCAATAATAGGTTGTTCAGGGACTAGTGACTATTACTCGTACACTAGTAACCTGACATAATGACCGGACACTAGTATTCATAACTCTCGCCCGGTGGAAGTCACTAGTAATGCGATATAATGACCGGACACTAGTACTCGTAACTTTTTGCCCAGTGAAAATATACTGATAATTGGACAAAATGACCAGACACTAGTATTCGTAATTCCTGCCCTGTGAAAGTCACTAATAATGTAATATAATGGCTGGACACTAGTACTCGTAACTATTTGCCCGGTGAAATTTACTAGTAAATGGACATAATGACTGGAAACTAGTACTCGTGACTATTTGCCTGGTAGAAGTCACTAGTAATCCAACACAATGACCAGACACTAGTAGCCCTGTGAATAATTGACTGGATGACCGGTGACTGGTGATAAATGACTGGTGATTTTATCCGCTGCCTGGATGACCGGTGACTGGTAAGGAGTGACCGGTGATTTTATCCATGCCTGGATGCCCAGTGACTGGTGACTGGTGAAGCTGATGAAGAATGACCGGTGACTGGTGGCCGGTGACTGGTGCCTGTGGACCTAGACTTATTTTGGATACTTAAGCATCTATAAGATGCCACCTAGATGGGTCTTACCCATAGCAGTATAGCCGTGTGGGGTGGTGTCCCATCAGTAAAGAATTGTCGTATAACCCATAAGGGTTGACAAACTTTACTAATCAGCCTCTCCACCATAGGAATCTTCAGCCAACTCGTAGTTATCTGCAAAAATATAAAATAGTAGTCCAGTTAATACGAATCGCATCGATAAATAACCTGAAAAAGAAAGAACAAGTTAATATTTAGTTATAATGCACGACTTCTGAACCGACCGCACATAAGCATTGTGCCGATTATAGCGAGAGTCGCAAAAACACATGTCGTGAAAAGCCAGTCAATAATTACAAGAAATTTTCAAATAAATAACATGGATAGTGAAAAGTGTGATAAAGAAACAAAAGAAACACAAGGATACAGAAATTTAATAATCCGGATTTCTTTCACTGGTAAAAAATCCTTGTTGATTTTCTTTGTCCACAGAAAAGAAAACTGACACGTGATCAATTAAGCGGAAAGAGTTACGTCAGACATGTAACTGCCTAAGGGACCTTCTGGATTAAGACTACGACTGAAAGGTCGTTTTTCCTGTGGAAGGTGTGAAAACAGAATAGAATAGCACATTATCTATAGGTTAATGTATTGTGCAGTTAAATGATTTTTCAACATTTTTAACATACAAATGTATGGGGACACAAATTTGACCTTGACATAAAAAGGTCATCCTACGATCATCATTTGAACAACTTTGGTAGACCTTGAGTCCCTGATGCAGTATACCAAGATTCAGTCTCAAAGCTTTCTTGGTTCTGGAAAAGAAGATTTTAAGTGTTTTACCATAATTGGGCATGGTGGTCATCTTATTGAACAGTGCGGAACCATTTGAATAAACTGTCAATACCCCTTCAACAGACGGCCCTATGTGAAATCTATTGAAAATCAGTCCAGTGGTTTCAGAAAAGAAGAGGTATAAAGATAACATAATGTTATACGTGTATGTAGCCCAGGGGCAAGGGCAGATAATCCCCAGGGGACAAAATTATAATTGTAACTAAAAAGTTTTACAACTTTAGTTATATATTGGAAGTTTCAGCCATTACTCTTTAATACATTTTGAGAAAATGATTTTTCAACAGTTCCCCATACAATTAGACCATGAGAGGAACCAGTTAGCATTTCCAATTAGAAATGTGTAGGAATATTTTATACTTTTGAGCTGGATTCATTGTTCAAGAGTTGATGCATGTATGACATAAAATTAGCATGTGTTCAGGATTTAAGATACTGTTTGCCAACATATCACCAAATGACATGCATATAACAGTTTTATTCTCTATGTGGTACTTAGATTTAATTTAGTCATTCATCTCATTTCATGGTCATTTTATCATGTTTAGTTTAATAGCTCATCCCAAATGTGTTATATTATGTTCATTGAGTTTTGTTGTTATGTATGCCAGAAATGGCCTATGACTGGTTGTATAAAATCATTCTATTCTATTTATTCATTCTATTCCCCATACAAATATATGGGGATGTAAATTTGACCTTGCATAAACAGGTCAAAGGTCATCCTTGTATCATCATTTGAACAACTTTGGTAGATCTTGAGTCCCCAATGCTATATACCAAGATTCAGCATCAAAGCTTTCTTGGTTCTGCAGAAGATTTTTAAGCGTTTTTTTTTACCATATATAGGCATAGCGGCCACCTTGTCCAATGGTGCAGAACCATTTGAATAAATTGTCAATACATCTTTGACAGAAAGCCCCCTTGTGAAATCTGGTGAAAATTGGTCAAGCAGGTTCAGAGAAGATGACTTTTAAAGAATATACAATTTTATGCCCAGGGGCAAGGGTAGATAACCCCCGGGTGACAATATTTATTTATAACTAAACTGTTTTACTATTTTAATCATACCTTGTAAGTTTCTGCCATTATCTTTTATACATTCTAAGAAAATGATTATTCAACATTTTCCCCATACAAATGTACAAATGTAAATTTGACCTTTTGGTAAAAAGGTCAAAGGTCATTCTAGGATCATCATTTGTACACACTTGGTAGACCTTGAGTCCCTAATGCTATATACCAAGATCCAGTCTTAAAGCTTTCTTGGGTGTGCAGAGGACAATTTTTAAGTGTTTTTTTTTACCAAATATGTTCATGGCTCTCAACTTGTTTAGTCATGCAGAACCATTTGAACAAACTGTCAATAAGCCTTCGACAGAAGGCCCATGTGAAATCTGGTGAAAATCTACAGTGGAACCTCGATACTTCGAAGTCCAAGGGACCAAACTAATTTGTTTGAATTATTGGGACTTTGAATAATTGAGGGTTGAAATGCATACATATATTTAAGTTGGGACTACAAAATGATTTTGAATTATTGATAATTTTGAATTATTGGAGTGTGAATTATCGAGGTTCTACTGTATATACCAAGACTCAGCCTCAAAGCTTTCTTGGTTCTGGAAAAGAAAATTTTTAAGTGTTTATACCATATATAGGCATCTTAATTAACAAACCATGACCATTTGTACTAATTTTCAATCCCCCTTTAACAGAAGGCTCCACATGAAGTTTGAAGGGCTTCAGAGAAGAAATTGTTCAAAGGTGTGAACGGACAGACTGACGATGGACCAAGAGTGATTACAATAGCTCATCCTGAGCCTTCAGCTCATGTGAGCTAAAAACTTTAACGTAAAACTTTAACAAGAAAATTCTTAGTCTGTGACCTTGACCTCAAGGCCACAGGCATGGGTCCGGATGGTGCTGATAAAAATCTTGCGACCAATATCTATCAGCATACCAAATATACACTATAATAAAGCTTGGAAAATATTAAGTCATGTCAAATATGAACAAATTTACCAGAGGGTTAGTAAGAAATAAGCTCTTAATAACTTTCAACCAAAAACTTAACAAGAGGGCCATGATGGCCCTATATCGCTCACCTGAGTATCATAGTACTCAAGGAGAATATGACTTAATCAGAGGAACATTTCTGCGAAATTATTTTGAAATCAGGCCATAGGCCTAGGAGATGTTGTTTAAAGGTTTTTCTATTTTTATGGCTCTGGTGGCCATTTTGTTTAGCCGAGCAGAACCATTTTAGCAATTTTGGTAAAGGGGTATTGGAGGAACATTTCTGTGAAATTATTTTGCAATCAGGCCCTTGGCCCAGGAGGAGATGTTGTTTAAAGATTTTTTTTTTTTTTTTTTTTTGCTCTGGATGCCATTTTGTTTAGCGGAACAGCACCATTTTAGCATTTTGGTAGTGGGTCACTCAAGAAACATTCCTGTAAAATTATTTCAAAATCAATTAACCGGTTTAGGAGATGTCTTTTAAGTAAATTGTTGTCAGATGCATGACAGTCTACGCCCTTTTTCTATTTTTAGCTCTGGTGGCCATTTTGTTAAGCCAAAGGGAACCATTTTAGCAATTTTGGTCAAGGGACATCAGAGGAACATTTCTGTGAAATTATTTTGAAATCTGGTCATAGGCCTAAGAGGAGATGTTGTTTAAAGGTTTTTTCTATTTTTAGCTCTGGTGGCCATTTTGTTCAGCAAAGCAGAACCATTTTAGCAATTTTAGTAAAGAGGCATTAGAGGAATATTTCTGTGAAATTATTTTGAAATCGGGCCATTAGCCTGGGAGGAGAGGTCCTTTAAATTTTTTTTTTCTTTCTATTTTTAGCTCTGGCGGCCATTTTGTTCAGCCGAGCAGGACCATTTTAGCAATTTTGGTAGAGGGTCACTCAAGGAACATTCCTGTAAAATTATTTCAAAATCCATTAACCCGTTTAGGAGTAGATGTCTCTTAAAGTAAATTGTTGATAGATGCATGACAGTCTATGCCCTTTTTCTTTTTTTTTAGCTCTGGTGGCCATTTTCTTCAGCCAAACAGAACCATTTTAGCAATTTCGGTAAAGGGTCATGAGAGGAACATTTCTGTGAAATTATTTTGAAATCTAGTCATAGGCCTAAGAGGAGATGTCGTTTAAAGGTTTTTCTACTTTTAGCTCTGACGACCACTTAGTTTAGCACAGTGGAACCATTTTAGCACTTTTGGTAAAGGGGCATTAGAGGAACATTTCTGTGAAATTATTTTGAAATTGGGCCACTGGCATGGGAGATGTTGTTATAAGGTTTTTCTATTTTGAGCTCTGGTGCCCATTTTATTCAGCGGAGCGGAACCATTTTTGCAATTTTGGTAGAGGGCCACTCAAGGAACATTCATATGAAATTATTTCAAAATCCATTAACCCGTTTAGGGGAAGATGTCTCTTAAGTAAAATGAGTCTTCGCACTTCTTCTATTTTTAGCTCTGGTGGCCATTTTGTTCAGTGGAGCCAAACCATTTTAGCTATTTTGGTAAAGGGGCATTAGAGAAACATTTCAGTGAAATTATTTTGAAATCGGGCCCTTGGCCTAGAAGATGTTGTTTAAAATGGTTTTTCTATTTTTAGCTCTGGGGGCCATTTTGTTTTGCGGAGCAGAACCATTTTAGCAATTTTGGTAAAGGGGCATGACAGGAACATTTCTGTGAAATTATTTTGAAATCTAGCCACTGGCCTGGGAGGAGATGTCCTTTAAATGTTTTTCTATTTTTAGCTCTGGCAGCCAATTTGTTTAGCGGAGCGGAACCATTTAGGTAATTTTGGTAAAGGGGCATGAGAGGAACATTTCTGTGAAATTATTTTGAAATCGGGCCATTGACCTAGGAGGAGATGTTGTTTAAAGGTTTTTCTATTTTTAGCTCTGGCAGCCATTTTGTTTAGTGCAGCGGAACTATTTAGGCAATTTTGGTAAAGGGACAGGAGAGGAACATTTCTGTGAAATTATTTTGAAATCGGGCCAGTGGCCAGGGAGGAGATGTCGTTTAAAGGTTTTTCTATTTTTAGCTCTGGTGGCCATTTTGTTTAGTGGAGCGGAACCATTTAGGCAATTTTGGTAAAGGGGCATGAGCAGAACATTTCTGTGAAATTATTTTGAAATCGGGCCATTGGCCTGAGAGGAGATGTCGTTTAAAGGTTTTTCTATTTTTAGCTCTGGTGGCCGTTTTGTTTAGCGGAGTGGAACCATTTAGGCAATTTTGGTAGAGGGTCACCCAAGGAACATTCCTGTAAAATGAAGTTTTTTAAAAGTAAAACATATTTTAACGAGTAATACTTAACCTATAGATAATGTGCTATTCTCTTCTTTTTCCACACCTTCCACAGAAAAAAAAACGACCTTTCAGTCGTTAATTAAAGTCTTAAACCAGAAGGTCCCTTAGGCAGTTACCTGTGTGACGTAACTCTTCCCGCTCAACTGATCACGTGTCAGTTTCTTTTATGTGTAAAACAACAGACACAATTAGGAGAGATAAGCGAGGGTGGGCGGAGGGAGATAATTGATTATCTATAGGTTAAGTATTACTCGTTAAAATATGTTTTACTTTTAAAAAACTTCATTTTAACTTCATAATACATTAACCTATAGATAATGTGCTAGAATTTGCAGAATAGGAGGGAGGTGCTCTCCTAATTCTAACACAAATAATATCTCACCACTTCTGGTTAAAGACTCAGGAAACTCTAAGGAATCAGATACATTCTAATTCTATATTTAATAGAAAGAATAATTTAGATTCACAAAATAGCATATCTTTAAGGTGTTATGATCTAACAACCTTATATATAATAGTAGACTCTAGAGGAAGCCAGTTCTTAAGTCTCAGAGACCTAACATTGGCCCCATCCCCCTTTTTTTCTTTTTGGGAAACAACAATTGGCTTCAAAAAGAAAAGGGAGTCATTGAGACAGAGACATAACATAAATATTCCATCGCAAAGTAAGCTAGGAATATAGAAATAATATTTTCAAAACAAAATTTGTAAAACAAAAAGCCAAGACCATACACTGTAAGTAGTCTATCTAGGGTCTTGAATAAATAAGGAAAAGTCTACTCAGTGGAGTTTCCTATAGACAACTGACATATGTAGATATTTTGGATAAAATTCTAGATATGTGAAGCTATCTAATTGTAATAGTCTAAGTTGTTAATTGGAGCGATAGGACAGTTTCCGATGAACAGACATAGACTTAAAATAACCATAATGTTGTATAATTATTCCCCTTTGATCAAATTAAAGAAGGGGAGATAATAAAAGTAGATGGAGTTAACTTAACTATAACTCAGTTATCCATCAGAAGAAAAAAAAGGTATAGACAAACATAATGGTTAAAACTATTGCTAGACTAATTGTAATACGAATTTTTAGTCAAGCAATAAAATAATACAGAGTTTGCATAAAACTGCTGGGAAGAAAAAACAACCTAAACCTTTGATAATTAGTTTTGTCATAGACATATAAAAGCGTTTGATGTCCTGACAAAATAATAAAGAAGAAACTGTCAACATCATAACTTAGAGTTTGACAGACAATAAGAGAGATAAGAATAAGGTTGATCGCAGCTAACTGTAAGACGGTCATAGTTTGGCTAAATCTTACCGTATTGATAAGATTAAGCAATAATAAATAAGGTGGATAGAATCTTTCTATACCAGAAGATTGCCATGAAAAGTACTCCTGAGTAAATAATCATGGAAATCAAGAAAAGTTAAAAAGTCCACTTTGTAATAACGAATCAAAATGTTCATAAAAAGAGAAGGACTCAGAGAAAAAGTAATAGTGTGATAATCTCTGAAGAACAATTATACAATAGTACTGATTAATAATCTCTAAAACACTTAATTTATAAGTTAAGAGATAGTATTACTATTCTATACGCATATTTAAGAATAGTAAGAAATATATGAATACTAAATTAAAATTATACTACGGAACAAATTCCTGCTATAAATAAAAGGTTAAGCGTAACTATTTATTAAGCAAGGAATTATTAAACATATAACTCGCTATAAAATTACTGCCCAGAATTTTATAGATAAATATTCAATCAAATTTTTAGAATTGAATATTAATAGAATAAAATCTATGTCTGCATAATTGGGAATTCCTGAAATATCAAATTACGTACTCGCAAATGAATTCAGGAAGAAAATATATATACATATATACATATATATATATATACTCTCGAGATCTATACATAATCATAGAGAGTAATAAAATAATATTATTACCACGATCCCTGACGGAAGGGTAAAAAAAATGTATAAATATGAAAGAGATAATAATTAATTTAACATCAGATAGGTTTAAGATAAAATGTGTTTAATCTTTAAACAATATGCAGCAACAGTGACTCGATATTCTGTATTCGTACGTAGAAAAGAGTACTTAGTCATTAGAATTTTGTATGATTGAAATAGAGATAATGGGATCTAAATGGATGTATCTCCATGAACTGAATTGAAGGATAATATCCATTCTAAAAACTAGGGCTTGTTTTAGGCTTAGTTTAACAAGCGTAGAATTGAATTATTTCCAAGTATTCATGAAGTCGTTATGCTCTGAATACTGAGAAAAACTGTTAAAATATTGTTTAGGAAATAAAAAAGTGACTGGTCCATAATGATAGCTAGATTTAAACCTGGAACGTAGCGAGAAGGTCAATCTAACTTAAAAGTAAGTTGAGAAAGATAAATAATGAAGATAGATATATAAATATTGGTATAATATATTATCTCCAACTATTATCAAATAATCTGAATGTTTAAAAGCATAAATGCTACTCGAAAGTTTATTTACCGAATGTATAATCGGAGAAAACTTTCAGTATGTTCGAAAACGTATCACAAAAGTAAGATCTGACCAGGAACGAAGGTGCAGCACTTACTACGTTGTGAAGTTTATATAAACATATTCTATATTATAAATTGAAGCAGTGCATTTCAAAATCATGGAAACGTCTTGAAATGACTTATTGTGTGGAAAAAAAATAAATATCCAGTTTCGGAAAAGATATTTATCTATATATATATAGAACATTTTTGATGCGGACTGGAAATCAAGATATTAATCTTTGCATTATTCGCAAACTGAACTTGAACTCTTAGCGAGAATTACTATGATCCCTTTAACGAATGTAAACATAAAGAAGGGGTAAAGAGATAATTAAGTGTATCTTAATTCTTTACCGGCTTGTAATTAAGGATGTTTTCCCTTTTGTCTAAGCCTAGACCGTACATTGATTAATATGAATATATAATATCTGCTATTATGAGGTAAACTCTCGTTAATTAACCTCTAAGCATATATTAAAAATATATATCAACATAATCTTGAGCTTCGGTAAGTTTAGAGGAAGGAAATGATTGACTTTGGCAGTTTCTGAATAGTTACAAAGTCAATAAAAAAAATCAAAAGGAAAGTATAGTATATAATATCTAATTTAGGCAATAATAATCTGTCACATACTGAATAATTAATGCCTTTACTAAATATGTATCCGTTGTCAATACCAAAGGTGCTAGAAAAATTTTGATTGACATGGACTCTAGTTATAAATAAAATATTAGAGGTATAGAGCTAGTCGAAGCAAAACTATTCCTCAATAAGATAAAGTAGACCTATAATATACGAGGATTAATTGGGTCTAGTAATTATAAGTTTTAAACCTTCCAAAATAATTTCTAATTATAATCATCATAAAATTACTATTCCAAGATGAAGAATCTTCGGCGTAATAGATTCTTACTGAGGCAAAATTATCTGGTATATTGCTATCGTAGTCTTAAATGATCCAGAAGAAAAAATAAAACAGGCAAAGTAAAGAACGTATCGAATTATATCTATGCCTAAATATAAGATTTTCTTCTTATTTATTATTTTATAGCAGAGTTTAGACAGAGCACGATTGACCTAGACTCTTTTATAATAAATCAAAAGATAGTATAAAATAGAATAATAGCTTAACGGATCAACTATTTTCCATGTAGAAAGGCAAAAGGAAAATATGTACCTCAACTAGAATTTTAAATCGTAGTAATCTAGAGAGGTAGCGAATAAATAAATAAACTGTTAATTTATTTATCTGAATCGTGTAAATTTCCGATACCTTATGAATGAAAAATTAATAGAAAGTAGAAAAGATCGATTGCTACTTTCTTGTCAATTTACTCCTTAGATTACATGCTGATTACATATCGGAGCATGTAGAAGAAAAACAGGGGAGGAAAGAAGAAAGATTTTTAGATTTCGTGTATATTTTTCTTCTTATAAATAACGATAGTTTTATAGTTCACCTTTACCTTAGAGCCGAATAAGGTGAATATGTAAGAAGTTAATCTCTTTGTAGCGAATAAAAGAGATATAATTATAGGTGGAAGTATCTTCTACACTTAGTGAATGAATTGCGAATTTGATCGTAACCGATAATTCTTAATTCATCTTCAAGAATAAATATATATATAGAATTTAAGTCTAGTTCAAAAGTGACTGGACAGAATTCAACAATATAAGTGGCTACTAGGTATTAGAACCCATCTCTGTCATTCAATAACCTATAACCCAAGACTATACATGTCTATAGTGCTTAATAAATAAAAATATGTTGAGCGAGTACTAGTGATTACTACTCGGTCACTAGTAATCCGACACAATGACGTGACACTAGTCTACGAAACTACTGCCCAGTGGAATTTCGTTATAATGACCTGGCACTACTCTACGAAGTGCCTCCCGGTGAAATTTTCGTTAGAGCCGGAAGTTAACCGCTTTCTAGCGAATGAAAGAGATAAAACATAATTTGAATGACCTGGCACTAGTCTACAAACTGCTGCCCGGTAAAAATTTTGTTATAGTCGGAAGTTTAACTCTTTCTAGCGGATGAAAGAGATAAAACATAAGTTAATTTAAAATATTAATGGAATTACACTCCTATAATAAGTCAATGGAATATTAAAGATTCTAGTCTGATTCGGGAAAGACTGTACAGAATTTTATGTATAAAAAGTTACTATGTATTTCACTTAATAACCTACATCCATTGACTTAAATGTGAATGGAGCTCTATGAACGATAATAGATTGTTCGGGAATTAGTGATCACTATTTTGACACTAGTTACCCGATATAATGACCGGACACTAGTATTCGTAACTGTTGCCCGGTAAAGTTACAAGTAATTTGACAAATTGATCGGATAGTAGTATTCGTAACTCTAGTCCGATGAAAAAAGGAGATTATATATGAAAACTGACCGGACACAAGTATTCGAAACTTTTTCCCGGTGATAATTAATTATTAGGCAAAACTGACCAGACACTTTCTGTAATGGTTTGCCTGGTGAAAAATCAGAAATAATATAATAATATGACCGGGTATAAGTATCAGAAATATTACTGATACTTTGCCCGGTGAAAAATTTTAATAATTAGACATAATGACCAGAAGTTAGTATACGTGACTATTTTGTCCGGTGAAATATGTCAAAAAACTAAGTCTTTCCAGAAAATAATTAAATTATTGACTGGAGACAGTTGACTGGTGCCTGGTTGACCGGTGACTGGTTGACTGGTGACTGGTTGACTGGTGACTGATGACTGGTTGACTGGTGCCTGGTTGACTGGCGCCTGGTTGACTGGTGACTGGTGAAGCTGATTGACTGGTGCCTGGTTGACCGGTGACTGGTGGATTTAGACTTTATCGGATACTAAGTACCCAAAGATGCCACCTTGATGGGTCTTACCCCGGCAGTATAGCCATATGGGGTGGGGCTCCCATCAGTAAAGAATTGTCTTATAACCCATCAAGGGTTGACAAGTTCTTTACAATCAGCTTCTCCACCACGAGAATCTTTAGCCAACTGAAGATCTCTGCAAATAAAAGTCCAGGAAAAACATATCGTAAATGCTGAATAACCTGGAACAAAAAGAACAAAAATATTCTGCATATATAAACACGACTATCGAACCGATCCCGCACGAGCGTTGTGCCGAAAAGCGAGAGTCGCGAAAACGCATGTCGAAAAAAGACCAGTCAAAAAATACATGAAATCGAAAATTGAAAATTTTAAATAATAAGATAGAAAGTGAAAGGAGTGATGAATAAACAAAAGAAACACAAGGATACAGAAATTTATCCGTGAGGAAAGAAGTAATCCAAATTTCTATCACAGGTAAATAATCCTTGTTGAATTTCTTTGTCCACAGAAAAGAAACTGACACGTGATCAATTGAGCGGGAAGAGTTACGTCACACAGGTAACTGCCTAAGGGACCTTCTGGTTTAAGACTTTAATTAACGACTGAAAGGTCGTTTTTTTTCTGTGGAAGGTGTGAAAAAAGAAGAGAATAGCACATTATCTATAGGTTAATGTATTATGAAGTTATTTGTTTGATTTGGGCTTAACGTCGCTTTCAACCTTTTTCAGTCATATCGCGACGGTGTCTGGATGTGGCAGGGAGCTCAATGCTCACTTTTAGAGTGCTGCCTCACTGAAATATCACGCCCCAGACACTTTGACATGATATTCCACCCAGTCACATTATACTGACACTGAGCTGACCAGTTCTAGCTCTACTTTCTTAATGCTGAGCGCCAAGCGAAAGAGCAGCTAGTACCATTTTTAAAGTCTTTGGTATGACTCGGCCGGGGATTGAACCCGCAACCTCCCGGTCACAAAGCGGACGCTCTACCACTGAGCCACTGTGCCGGTTATTATGAAGTTAAAATTATTTCAACATCCATTTACCAGTTCAGGAGGAGATGTCTTTTAAGTAAATTGTTGACAGACGGAAGACGCATGACTGACGATGGATGAAGACCGGTCACAAAAGCTCACCTTGAGCCTTTGGCTCAGGTGAGCTAAAAATCGGGCCATTTGCCTTTGAAGAAATATGGCTTAAAGGTTTTTCTATTTTTAGCACTGGTGGCCATCACCTAAAGGTTTTTCTATTTGTAGCTCTGGCTGCCATTTTGTTCAGCAGAGCAAAACAATTTTAGCAACTTTGGTAGAGGGTCAACCAAGGGGAATTTCTGTGATTTTTTTTTTTTTTTTTTTTTTTTTTTTTTTTTTAAATCGGGCCATTTGCCTAGGAGAAAATGACATTTAAAGATTTTACCATTTTTAGCTCTGGTGGCCATTTTGTTAAGTAGAGCAGAACAATGTTTGCAATTTTGTTTAAGGGTCATAAAAGGAACATTTCTGTAAAATTATTTTGAAATCGGGCCATTTGTCCATTTGTGTCTAGGAATTGTTGTTTAAAGGTTTTTCTATTTCTAGCTCCGGCGGCCATTTTGTTCAGTGGAGCTGAACGATTTGAGCAATTTTGGTACAGGGTCATTAGAGGAACATTTCTGTTAAATTAGTTTGAAATCGGGCCATTGGCCTAGGAGGAGATTTCGTTAAAAGGTTTTTCTATTTTTAGCTCCGGTGGCCATTTTGTTCAGCGTTGCGGAATGATTTTAGCAATTTTGGTAAAGGGTCATATCAGGAACATTCCTGTGAAATTATTTTGAAATCGGGCTACTGGCCTAGGAGGAGATGTAATTAAAGATTTTCTTTTTTTTAACTCTGGGGGCCATTTTGTTAAGAAGAGCTGAATCATTTTAGCAATTTTGGTAGAGGGTCATCCAAGTAACATTCCTGTGAAAATATTTTGAAATCCAACCAACGGTTTACGTGGAAATGTCATTAGAGTAAAAAATTGACAGACATTTAATGTTTTTTTCTTCTATTTTTAGCTCTGGTGGCAATTTTGTTCAGCAAGGCAGAACCATTTTAGCAATTTGGTAGAGGGTCACCTAAGGAACATTTCTGTGAAATTATTTTGAAATTGGGTCAATGGCCTAGGAGGAGATGTTGTTTTAAGGTTTTTCTGTTTTCAGCTCTGGCGGCCACTTTGTTTAGCAGAGCGGAACCATTTAGGCAATTTTGGGTAAAATTGGGTCAGTGGCCTAGGAGGAGATGTCATTTTAAGGTTTTTTCTATTTTTTGCTCTGGTGGCCATTTTGTTTTGCGAAGCAGAACCATTAGGCAATTTTGCTAGAGGGTCACCCAAGAAACATTTCTATGAAATTATTTTGAAATTGGGTCAATGGCCTAGGAGGAGATGTTGTTTTAAGGTTTTTCTGTTTTTAGCTCAGGCGGCCACTTTGTTTAGCAGAGCGGAACCATTTAGGCAATTTTGGTAGAGGATCACCCTAGGAACATTCCTGTGAAATTATTTCAAAATCCATTCATTGAATTAGGAGGACATGTCTTTTAAGTAAATTGTTGACAGACGCATGACAGACATCGAGCGGTCACAAAAGCTCACCTTGAGCCTTTGGGCTTAGGTGAGCTAAAAATCCATCCACTGGTTAAAAAGGAGATGTCGTTCGAAGGTTTTTCTATTTTTAGCTCTCGCAGCCATCTTGTTCATCTGAGCGGAACATTTTGAGCAATGTTGGTAGAGGGTCACCCAAGGAACATTCCTGTGAAATTATTTCAAAATCCATCCACTGGTTAAGGAGGAGAAGTTGTTTAAATGTTTTTCTATTTTTAGCTCTGGTGGCCATCTTGTTCATAGAACGGAACGGTTTGAGCAATTTTGGTAGAAGGTCACCCAAGGAACATTCATGTGTAATTATTTAAAAATCCGTTCACTGGTTAACCAGAAGAAGTCGTTTAAAGGTTTTTCTATTTTTTGCGCTGGCGGCCATCTTGTTCATCCAAGCAGAATGGTTTGAGCATTTTTCGTAGGAACATTCATGTGTAATTATTTTAAAATCTGTTCACTGGTTAAGGAGAAGTCGTTTAAAGGTTTTTCTATTTTTAGCTCTGGTGGCCATCTTGTTAATCCGAGTGGAACTGTTTGAGCAATTTTAGCAGAGGGTCATGCAAGGTACATTCATGTGTAATTATTTCAAAATCCATCCACTGGTTAAGGAGGAGAAGTTGTTTAAAGGTTTTTCTATTTTTAGCTCTGGCAGCCATCTTGTTCATCCAAGCGGAATGGTTTGAGCAACTTTGGTTGAGGGTAATCCATGGAACATTCATGTGTAATTATTTTAAAATCCAGCGGAATGGTTTGAGCAATTTTGGTAGAGGGTCACCAAAGGAATATTCCTGTGAAATTATTTTGAAATCAGGCCAGTGGCCTTGGAGGAGAGGTTGTTTTAAGGTTTTTTCTATTTTTAGCTCTGGGGGTCATTTTGTTCAGCGGATTGGAACCATTTAGGCAATTTTGGTAGAGGGTCACCCAAGGAACATTCCTGTAAAATTATTTCAAAATCCATTCACCGGTTTAGAAGGAGATGGGGGGTGGTTGGGTGGTGCGAAGGTGCTGTGTATCTTACATCACTGGGGCGTCCAACTGATATTGGCTTACGGTTGGGCAAGTCCTGCTATCCTTGTAGTGGGTAAGGGTAGAGGGGGAATGTTTTTATTTCTTCTGTTTCTTCACTTTCATTCCTGTTCCTCTTTCTTCCCTGTCCCTCTCTTTCATCTCCTCTACTCTCTCTTCTATCTCTTTTCTCCCTTTCTCTGGGAGACGACACAAAATGACCCTCAAGGGTTGATGTGTCGTTAAACCCCAACACAATCAATTAGAAGGAGATGTCTTTTAAGTAAATTGTTAGCAGACGGACGAAGCACGATGCATGACGGACGACGGACATAGACCGGTCACAAAAGCTCATCTTGAGCCTTTGGCACAGGTGAGCTCAAAACTAGAGCAAGTGCCCAGAGGGCCACGAATACCCCCGGCTGCCGCCATTTCTTAATTATTAAATATTTTAAAGTTAATGACAATGATATAAGGCAAGCTATAGTTTACAATGTCACTGATCTATCATTCCAAGAACAACTTTCCTGGAGTAAATAGTCTTTAAGATATGAAGCAAATTTGCTTGGCCATAAAATATAGGTCACCGACCTACATATACTACAGAAGTTAATCTGATGGTCACACTGATGCATTATACCAACTATGATGTTAATCCATTAAATAATCTAAAAGATACTAAGCAAAATCACTAGACCATGAAATATAGGTCATACTGATTTATATTTACTTTGAGGTGAAAGTTTGGGTCACACTGTGTCTTTATATGTAAATATGACATTTAAGTATCAAATAGTGGGAGATATAAGACACAATCACAGGGCTATGAAATATAGGTCACATAATCCCAAAATATGATAGTAATACATAAAATTGTCTTCAAGATGTAACATAAAATCACTGGACTATGAAATATAGGTCACAGTGACCTATATTTACTTTTAGGTCAACTGTTGGATCATACTAATTCATAATCCCAAATAATGATGTTCATACATCAATTAACATTCAAGATATGAGGCAAAATTACTGGACTATGAAATATAGGTCAAGGTGACCTACATTTGTTAAGCTGTCAATCATGGTGTCACACAGAACCAATATTCCAAGTATCATATTAATCCATGAAATAGTCTTCAAGATATGAGGCAAAATAGATGGAGCATGAAAATATGACCACAAATGACCTTGACCTTATTACACCGAATGTTGATGTGATAAACATGTCTGATGCCCATCCTTCTTTAAGAAGTTGTTTGTTTTAACAAACTGTTGTTTGTTTTAACAAACTGCAACATACTACTTTATTGAGGCATTAATCCATGAAATAGTTCAAAATATACGTCAAAATCACTGAAGCATGAAAATAAGGTCATAATGACCTTGACCTTATTACACTGAGTGTTGATGTGATTAACATGTCTGATGCCCATCCTTCTTTAATAAGAGGTTGTTTGTATAAACAAACTGCAAAATACTACTTTATTAGGGTGTCCTAGATTTTGACCTCTAGCCCCGCCCTGGGCATGACCCAGGGGTTCATTGATGTAGAATGGAAGAGAACCCTTCCAGGTACCCCCATACTAAATATGAAAAGTTTTTGATCAATGGCTGCAGAGATATAAGTAATCAAAAAACTTCAAAGTAAAACTTGGTTATAGAAAGGGTTAACGGACGGTATCACATCCGGACGGACGGACAGATGGACAGATGAACGGACTAATGGAATGGATGAAAACTATATACCCCTTGGGCATACATTGTATGCCGGGGGTATAATGAAAATTCCAAATCTGTGACCTTGACCTCAAGGTTACGGGCATGGCTGAGGATGGTGCTAATGAAAACTATGGACCAATATTTATCATGATACCAAATACAGACTAAATCAGTCGTAAGGTTAAAGAGTAATAATGAAAAACTTCCAAGTCAAAACTTCGAAAGGACGAACAAACTAACATAAGAACTGACTAACAGATGGAGGGAAAGACGAAAACTATATCCCCCTAGGCATAAATACCGGGGATATCATAACTTCACCAGTGCAGTATATGTAACTCCAAATGATCCATTCAATAATAAACAAACTCACTCATGAGCTATCACCACATTGAGTTCAAAGTTCTGCAGAAAGTCATCACACTTTAGAACAGTCTGGCTTCTAATTCCAAAGTCACTCAAGAACTTCTCATTGTTTTCTGTGAAATGAAAAGAACAGTCATATTATTCCATATAATGGCAAAAAGATTTAAGAGTGCAATTTAAATGCTCATCTGTATAAAAGGAGTTCCTCAAGCTATACAAGTATGTGTAGCTAGAAAATTTTCACAGAGACACAGTTTGGCTTTGTTTAGAAGAATATGGCAAAACAACACTTTTTTCTTTTTATTCCCTTCTTTTGTTTTTTAGTAAAAAAACAATATAGAAGTTCATAATTATGTACCTCCAAAGTTTGGAGACAATTTGTCTTTTTATAACTAGATTGTAACACTGTTCAACAAGAGGCTATTTTCAGTTTTCAAGATGGAGAAAGTCTTGACAAAATTTGTTCTGTTCAGCCAATCTAGCCAGCCTAAACAGCAATACAATTAAACCATGAGAGGAACTAGTCAGCAAGTTTTCTACAACAAGGCCTGTCGCTAGACAGGACAGCTCGCCTAAACTTGCACTTGTCTATCAGATCTTAAAAATTTTAGACACAAAACTTTAACATAAAATTTCTAAGTCTGTGACCTTGACCTCTAGGTCATGTGCAGGGGTGTGGATAATGCTCAATAAAACTTTGGACTAACATCTATAATTATACCAAATATAAACTAAATCTATTTGAGGATTTAGAAAATTTAAGGTCTTAAAAACTTTGACATAAAACTTTAATATTTTTGTTAATGTCGCTGCCAATGCCAAGGGGCAGTGCAATAGCTTTTCCTATACTTTTGTACCGGCAAGCTAAAGATTGCTCCAATAGAGATGCAATAACACTGAAAATGGCTGCCAATGACATTCTGGTCAATGGTCTCAGAAGAAATGTGAAAATGAGACTGCAACACCAAACATAGCTTTGTATGGAGGTTGATCTCTTATGACCACTTATGGGATAGGCTCAGGGCAAACTTGTCAAAAGCTCAATGAAACTTTCAATTCAACACCAAGCAAGGCAAAGAATGGCAGACAGCCCCTGCTGACATCTTCTGGATGTGGGGTTGGGGCTAGGTGTGTGTGAGACCAATTTTAGTCATCTAAGTTAATAAAAACTTTAGATTTGATAACAAAAAATACCTTTGTTTGGAGGTTAGCCCATAATGAACCCTCTGTACGAGGGTCCTGCAAAAAGTTTTGTCACTGGGTTCGGATTACTTCAGTGCTACGTTTTATCAAACAGATTTTTATTACAAACCTTCAAAGTATTCCCCCTTTACTGAAACACATTTTTGTAACCTTTTTGCCCAGTCGCGAAAAGCAGATAAATAGTCTTCTTTTGGTATCTGTTGGAGACACTGATAAATAGCGCTGCCAAGAGAACTTCTAGACGTATACTTATTTCTAGAAAGCATTTTCTTAAGCCTTGGAAATAAAAAGAAGTCACAGGGACTCAGGTCAGGTGAATAAGGTGGATGGTTTAAAACGTTCACTTTTTCAGAAGCCAAAAAAGACTTAACAACCTCACACTTATGAGAGGAGGCATTGTCATGTAAAAGGTGGACTCCTGACCATCCTTTGCTTGGTCGTTTCTTATTGTAAAACTCTTTCACTTTCTTCAGTACAGAATTCTTGTAGAATTGGCCAGTGACTGTATGACCAGATGGACAAGGCACTTGAACGACTGGCCCACTTGAATTAAAGAAAATTGCGTACAACATCTTTTTCGAACTTATGGTTCTCTTGGCAATACATGGGCGTTTTTGATCTTTTCGCTTCCATTGCTTATTATCAGCCCTTCTTTGTGGCTCAAACATGTGCACCCAGGTTTCATCACCTGTTAGCAAGTTAGAAATAACCCGACTATTACAGCCTTTGTATGTTTTCAAAAGTTCCCGTGCACATTTAAGGCGTTGTGTCTTTTGCTCCTCAATGAGCAAATGAGGTACCCACCTAGCGCAAACCTTTCTCAGGTCCAAATGCTTTTTTAGAATTGTTTGCACACTGCCTTCTGATATGCCAGTACAACAAGCTATATCTCTGACAGACAATCGTGCATCCTGTTCGACCATAATCTTTACAGCAGCGATGTTAGCCTTGGTAACAGAGGTTTTGGGCCTTCCAGGACGGGTATCATCTTCAACAGAAAATTTCCCAGCACCCACCTAAAAACTGTGCGCATTGAAATGGTCTGAGGTCCATATATACCACGCAATTCATTAAATATCTGCTTTGAATCTATATTAAGCCTAATGTGGCATTTAATATAGCTATGAATTTCAGTCTTTTGGTCCATGTTACAATGTAACAAGTAAATTGGTCAGTGTATATGACTGCATCTATTTCAATTTGAAATAACTCGGTCAGTTGGAAAGCAATTTGCACGAAATAAAAGGGTATCATTAGCTATTCAACACACCATTCAAGTGCAGTGAAGCATTTTAAAATATACCTGGGATAAAACCAAGGAAGCCTATTAGTGACAGAACTTTTTGCACGACCCTCGTATTTTGACTATCAAGGGCCTATAGTAATATTTGTCACATTATAGTTAGTCAATTTGTACCCAGCTACATGATTATCTACTTCAAGAAGGAAAGACTGAAGTAGTCATACCAATTATATGAGAAATAAACAAGAGTTTCAACACGGAACTGTATCTCTACTGGGCATCCTGGGATTTGGTAACTTAGTGTATTAGAATACAGTATCATAAAAGATGTCGTTATTGACAGTTCATTTATAATGTTAAGTATCTTCAGACCCATTTCATGTTTGTTTTAATATGCTTTATCAGTAATTAATTCCTTTTATGTTTTTTTTGATCAACTTTTATAGTAAATCTTAGTAAAATTTCTGTACAGTTTTTGTATAAAAAAGAAAAACAGCCATCAGAGGAGATGGCAAATCCCCCGACCAAACCGCCATTTCTAAATTTAGGGTATTTCAATCGATATCATGTATATACTGAACGAGATGCAAAGATAGTATGAATTGTGACTGAAATAATAAGTGAAAACAAAAATAGGTGTACTGTGAATGATTTTATTTTTGCATGTTCTTTCATTTGTTTTTTTTTATTTTTTTAAATACTTTGAATTTGTGAGTGTACATATTCAGAAATAATAGCAAAAAATAAATGCCTTGTAAAGGTAAAGGAACTTGCTGTATGCTGTATGTTTACTGGGGTAAAAAATCAACAGAGTAAAAGTTGTCCTTCTTGCATGCTACACACCTTCTTGACCGGATATATGTCCCTACCAAAAATTATCAAGTTATGTCAAACAGTGTGGGAGTTATGGCCTGCACAAGATTTTGGCATCAGGGGAGATAATAATGGAGAAAAGTGAGAGTACTCTTGAACATGACATGCCTACTGGTCCTTACCTATGCTTCTACCAAATATTATCAAAATATTTCAAACCACATACTCAAGGATTTAGCTTAGAAATTCATTCAGGGGAGATAACTAGAAAACAACCACAGCAGAGGTTGTCTCTCTTGCATGTGGCACACCTACTGTTTGATACCAATGCCTCTACCAAATATTATCAAAATATGTCTAAGGGTATCAAAGTTATGGAACGCAAGATTTTGGCTTCAGGGGAGATAACTACATAATGGAGAAGAGTGAGAGCTGTCTCTCTTGCATGCGACACACCTACTGGTCCTCCTCTTCATCTCTACCATATGTCAAAGTTATGGAGCGCACAAGATTTTGGCTTCAGGGGAGATAACTACATAATAAAGAAAGTGAGAGTTGTCTCTCTTGCATGTGACATGCCTACTGGTCCTCCTCTTCATTTCTACAAAACACTATCAAAATATGTCTTAGGGTATCAAAGTTATGGAGTGCACATGATTTTGGCTTCAGGGGAGATAACTACATAATGAATAAGAAAGTGAGAGTTGTCTCCCTTGCACGAGACATACCTACTGGTCCTCTTCTTCATTTCTACCAAATATTATCAAAATATGTCTTGGGGTATCAAAGTTATGGCCTGCACAAGATTTCCACTTCAGGGGAGATAACTACACAAGGAATAAAGTGAGAGTTGTCTCTCTTACACATGGCATGCCTACTGGTCCTCCTCTTCATCCCTACCAAATATTATCAAATTATCTCAAACAGTATGGGAGTTATGGCCTGCACAAGATTTCGGCTTCAGGGGAGATAACTATATAAGGAAGACAGTGGGAGTTGTCTCTCTTGCACGTGACATACCTACTGGTCCTCCTCTTCATTCCTACCAAACATTACCAAAATATGTCTAAGGGTATCAAAGTTATGGAGCGCACAAGGATGAGTACAATTTCTGCTTCAGGGGAGATAACGAATAATGGAGAAGTGGAGGTGTCTCTCTTGCATGAGACATGCCTACTGGTCCTCTTCTACATCCCTACCAAATATGATCAAATTATCTCAAACAGTATGAGAGTTATGGCCTGCAGAAGATTTCGGCTTCAGGGGAGATAACTAAATAATGAAACAGTGAGAGTTGTCTCTCTTGCATCCGACGTGCCTACTGGTCCTCCTCTACATTCCTACCAAATATTATCAAAGTATGTCTAAGGGTATCAAAGTTATGGAGCGCACAAGGATGAGGCTACAATATTTCTGCTTCAGGGAGTTAACTACATAACGAATAAAGTGAGAGTTGTCTCTTTTGCACAGGACATGCCTACCGGTCCTCCTCTTCATCCCAACCATACATTATCAAATTATTCAAACAATATGGGAGTTTATGGCCTGCACAAGATTTCAGCTTCAGGGGAGATAACTACATAATGAAGACAGTAAGAGACAGTAGCTTAGAAATTCATTCAGGGGAGGTAACTAGAAAACAACCATAGCAGAGGTTGTCTCTCTTGCATGTGGCACACCTACTGTTTGATACCAATGCCTCTACTAAATATTATCAAAATATGTGCAAGGGTATCGAAGTTATGGAGCGCACAAGGATACGTCTACGGACGGACACCATGCTGATCGCTATATCCCCCGAACCTATCGGGCTGGGGATAAAAATCAGACGGGTAAACAAGAGGACCATGGGCCACAATTCGCTCACCTGAGCACATCGACCATTGCATATCTGCAGATGCCATGCTAAATTCTTCCAGTATTGCCACTGCAACTAGGACAGAAATTTGACTGTGTCAAAGGTAATCCTAGGATCATCATTTAACAAACTTGGTAGACCTTGCATCCCTGATGCTATATACCAAGATTCAGCCTCATAGCTTTCTTGGTTCTGGAGAAGAAGAATTTAAAGATATTTGTTCAGTAGTGCAGAATTATCTGAACAAAATGACCATACCTCTTTGACAAAAAGCCACTGCGAAATATGGATTTTAAAAAGGCATTTAAACATTACACAATTTTATCATGTATATAGCCCAGAGGCAAGTGCAGATAACCCCTAAGGTACAACATCTTTTTTAAACTAAAAATGTTTACTATTTGAATCGTACATTGTAAGTTTCAGTCGTTAGTCTTAAATTCATTTTGAGGAAATAATTTTTAAACAAGAGGCCCACGGGCCACGGTTCGCTCACCTGAGTGACATAGCCACTGCAGACATGCAGATGTTCCCAATAATATATGCAAAGATTCAGCCATAAGGCATCCTCGGTTTTGGAGAATAAGATTTTTAAATGTTTTTTCCCATACAAATGCATAGGGAAGCAAACTTGTACGACCATTATTTTAGCAACTTTGGTAGACCCCCTGTCCCCGATGATTTAAGCGAAGATTCAGCCCTAAGGAGTCCTTGGTTCTGGAGGAGAAGATTTTTAAAGGTTTTTACCATATATGGGCATGGCGGCCATCTTGGGCAATGAACCACGACCATTTTAGCAATCTTTCATTCCCCCAACCTAAGGAGGCTCCATATGAAATTTGTGCAAAATTGGCCCAGAGGCTCCAGAGGAGAAGTCGTTTGAGATTCTGAATATTTTTCCCATACAAATGCATAAAGAAGCAAAATTGACCTCACGGTAAAAAGGTCAAATGTCAATGTATGACCATTATTTTAGCAACTTTGGTAGACCTCCAGTTTCCGATGATATATGTAAAGATTCAGCCACAAGGCATCCTCGGTTTTGGAGAACAAGATTTTTAAAGGGTTTTCCCATATAAATGCATAGGGAAGCAAACTTGATCTTGCCGTAAAAAGGTCAAATGTCAATATACAACATTTATTTTAGCAATTTTGGTAGACCTCCCGTCCCGAATGACTTATGTAAAGATTCAGCCCCAAGGCATCTTCGGTTCTGGAGAAGAAGATTTTTAAGGTTTTTACCATATATGGGCATGGCAGCCACCTTGGTCAATCAACTGCGACCATTTTTGCAATCTTTCATTTCCCTAACCTAAGGAGGCTCCATATGAAATTTGTGCAAAATTGGCCCAGAGGCTCCAGAGGAGAAGTCATTTGAAATTCTGAATATTTTCCCCATACAAATGCATAAGGAAGCAAAATTGACCTCAAGGTAAAAAGGTCAAATGTCAATGTACGACCATTATTTTAGCAACTTTGGTAGACCTCCAGTTTCCGATGATATATGTAAAGATTCAGCCACAAGGCATCCTCGGTTTTGGAGAACAAGATTTTTAAAGGTTTTTCCCATACAAATGCATAGGGAAGCAAACTTGACCTTGCCGTAAAAAGGTCAGAAGTCAATATACAACATTTATTTTAGCAATTTTGGTAGACCTCCCGTCCCCAATGACTTATGCAAAGATTCAGCCCCAAGGCATCCTCGGTTCTGGAGAAGAAGATTTTTAAAGGTTTTTACCATATATGGGCATGGCGGCCATCTTGGTCAACTAACCGCGACCATTTTAGCAATCTTTCATTCCCCCAACCTAAGGAGGCTCCATATGAAATTTGAGCAAAATTGGCCCAGAGGATCCAGAGAAGAAGTCGTTTGAAATTCTGAACATTTTTCCATACAAATGCATAAGGAAACAAAATTGACCTTACCATAAAAAGGTCATATGTCAATGTACGACCATTATTTTAGCAACTTTGGTAGACCTCCAGTTTCCGATGATATATATGTAAAGGTTCAGCCATAAAGCATCCTCGGTTTTGGAGAACAAGATATTTAAAGGTTTTTCCCATACAAATGCATAGGGAAGCAAACTTGACCTTGCCGTAAAAAGGTCAAATGTCAATATACGATATTTATTTTAGCAATTTTGGTAGACCTCCCATCCCCGATGCCTTATGCAAAGATTCAGCCCCAAGGCATCTTCGGTTCTGGAGAAGAAGATTTTTAAAGGTTTACCATATATGGGCATGGCGGCCATCTTGGTCAATGGACCGCGACCATTTTAGCAATTTTTCGTTCCCCCAACCTAAGGAGGCTCCATATGAAATTTGAGCAAAATTGGCTCAGGGGCTTCAGAGGAGAAGTCGTTTGAAAATGTTAACGGACGGATGCACGGACAGACGACGGACGAAAAGTGATCACAATAGCTCATCCTGAGCATAGCTCAGGTGAGCTAAAAATCTGTATGGAGACACAAATTTGACCTTGCCGTAAAAAGGTCAAATTTGGTAGACCTAGATTCAGTCTCAAAACTTGCTTGGTTCTGGAGAAAAAGATTTTTCAAGTGTTTCTTTTTTTTTTTTTAATCATATATGGGTAAGGCAGGCATCTTTTACGATGGTGGAACCTTTGAACAAATTGTCAATATCTCTTCAACAGAAGGCCCCATGTGAAATCTGGTGAAAATAGGCCCAATGGTTTCAAAGAAGAAGACATTTAAAGATTACACGATTTTATACATGTATATAGCCCAGGAGCAAGGGCAGATAATCCTTGGGGACAACATTTGTATTGTAACTAAAAGGGTTTGCTACTTCGATCATACCTTGTAAGATTCAGCCATAAGCCTTTAATACATTTTGAGAAAATCGTGTTATTGCCGTAAAAAAAGTCAAAGGTCAACCTAGGGTCATCATTTGAACAAATTTGGAAGACAATGAGTCCCTGATGCTACATTATACATACCAAGATTCAGTCTCAAAGCTTTCTTGCATCTGGAAAAGAAGATTTTGAAGCATTTTCACCCATATATGGGCATGGTGGGCATCTTAATTAACTGACTGACCATTTGTACAAATTTTCAACACCCCTTTAACACAAGGCTCCACATGAAGTTTAAAGAAAATTGCCTCAGCGGTTTCAGAGAAGAAGACCTTTAAGATTACTTGATTTTATACATGTATAGTGCCTAGGGACAAGGGCAGATAACTGAGGGGACTAAACTTTTATTGTTACTACCTTGATCAAACATTGTAAGTTTCTGCCATAAATCTTTAATACATTTTGTGAAAATGATGTTTCAATCTTTTTCCAATACAAATGCATAGGGAAGCAAATCTGACTTTGCCATAAAAAGGTCAAAGGTCAACCTAGGGACATCATTTAATCTTGGTAGATCTTGAGGCCCCAATGCTATATACCAAAATTTAGCCTCAAAGCTTCCTTGGTTCTAGAGCTGAAAATTTTTAAGTATTTTTACAATGTATGGGAATGGCAGCCATCTAAATTAACTGACTATGACCATTTGTACAAATTTTCAATCCTCTTTCAACACAATGCACCACATAAAGTTTGAAAAAAATTGGTTCAGCGGTCTAAGAAAAGAAGACATTTTAAGTTTACACGATTTTATGCATATACATTGTGCGGGGACAAAGGCAGATAATCCCAGGGGACAATTTTTTTTATTGTTACTAAAAGGGTTTGCTACCATATACATACTTTGTGAGTTACAGCCATTAGTCTTTAATACATTTTTAGAAAATGATGTTTCAACATTTTCCCCATACAAATGCATACAGACGCAATTTTGACCTTGCTGTAAAAAAGTCAAAGGTCAACCTAGGGTCATCATTTGAACAAATTTGGAAGACCTCGAGTCCCCATGCTATATACCAAGATTCAGTCTCAAAGCTTTCTTGCATCTGAAAAAGAAGATTTTTAAGTGTTTTCAACCATATATGGGCATGGCGGCCATCTTAACAGACCGTTACCATTTGCAGAAATTTTCAACACTCCTTTAACACAAGGCTCCACATGAAGTTTAAAGAAAATTGTCTCAGCGGTTTCAGAGAAGAAGACCTTTAAAGATTACTCGATTTTATACATGTATATAGCAGGCAGATAATCCCAGGGAACTATATTACTTTTGTTACTAAAAGGGGTTGCTACCTTGATCATAAATTGTAAGTTTCAGTCATAAGTTTTTAATACATTTTGTGAAAATGATGTTTCAATATTTTTTGCTACCTTGATCATACTTTGTGAGTTTCAGCCATTAGTCTTTAATACATTTTTAAATTTTTTTGTTTTTTGTTTTTTTTTACCATATATGGACATGGCAGCCATCTTGTTCAATGGTGTGGAACCATTTGAACAAATTGTCAACAGAAGGACCCATGTGAAATCTCGTGAAAATTGGTCAAGCGGTTTCAGAGAAGAGGACATTTAAAGTTTACACAATTTTATACATGTATGTAGCCCAAGGGCAAGGGCAAATAACTGCCTGGGGACAAAGTTTTGACTGTAACTAAAATGTGTTACTACTTTAACCCTTGTCCTGCTGAACCCGGATATACCCTGTCTTTACAAACAGTGTAGATCCAGATCAGTTGGCTTCTGAAGAAGCCAACTGATCTGGATCTGTACTGTTTGTCATTTAGCATATGAATTTGTATCAATAACCTGAATCAAGTAATCTGATTGGCTTAAAATTAGAAGTGGGCGTAGCATCTTAAATTTATTCAGCAGGACAAGGGTTAATCATACTTGTAAATTTCAGGCTTTAGTCTTTACTACATTTTGAGAAAATGATTTTTCAATATTTTCCACATACTAGATAAAGTAAAAGGATGCAAATTTGACCTTGCTGTAAAAAGGTCAAAGGTCATCCTAGGATCTGCCTTTGCATAAATTCGATACATTTTGAGATCCAGATGCTATATACCAAGATTCAGCTTCAAAGCTTTCTTGGTTCTGGAGAAGACGATTTTTAAGTGTTTATTACCATATTTGGGCATGGCGACCATCTTGTTCAATGATGCAGAACCATTTGAACATATTGATAATATCCTTTCTACAAAACGCCCCTTTGGTCAAGCTGTTTCAGAGAAGCAGATGTTTAAAGGTTACACGATTTTATATATGTATATACCAAGAAGCAAAAGCAGATAACACCGGAGGACAAAAATTTTGATTGTAACTAATACGAGGGGCATTTTTAAGTAGTGGCAACAGCTGCACGCTATGAAAATATAGCTTTGATTGATTGTGTTGGGGTTTAACGACATGTCAACCCTTGAGGGTCATTTTGTGTCGTCTCCCAGAGAAAGGGAGAAGAGATAGAAGAGAGAGTAGAGGAGATGAAAGAGAGGGACAGGGAAGAAAGAGGAACAGGAATGAAAGTGAAGAAACAGAAGAAATAAAAACATTCCCCCTCTACCCTTACCCACTACAAGGATAGCAGGCCTTGCCCATCTGTAAGCCAATATCAGTTGGACGCCCCAGTGATGTAAGATACACAGCACCTTCGCACCACCCGACCACCCCCAGAAAATATAGCTTACCTTTGCAGTAATGACTAGTTGAGACCTTCAAAGTACTCTCCATTGACCTGGACACATTTTTCTAGATGGGAAATCCATTCAGAAAAAGCATTTTTGAATTGTTCTTTAGGGATACTATTTATACACAGGTACAGCGCACTGCCCACAGCACTGCATGTCTCAAATTTATGTCCTCGTAGACAAGATTTGATATATGGGTTAAGCCAGAAATCACAGGCAGAGAGGTCAGGACTGTAGAGTGGGTGTGGCAAGACCTGAATATGAAATTCCTCCAAATAAGACTTCACCACTGCAGAACGGTGAGGGGGGATGCATAATCATGGAGTAATTTGATCCCTCGGAACCCCGGCCCTCGGGCGCTTTGCCTGATAGTGGTTAACTACGGCAGAAAGAACAAAGTCATGGTAAAATATCCCTGTTACACTACAGTTTTCTGGCACAGAAAAACAAGCCACAATTCCATCGCTGTCAAAGAACAGGGCGTACATTACCCTTCTGACACTCCTACTTCGACGAGCTACCACGAGGTGATCATTGTTTTCACCTACTCACATCTTGTTGTTCAACTTATTGTCAGGCTCAAAAAAATAGAGCCAAGTTTCATCACCAGTCACAACTTTCCTCAAGGGGCGGGAGTCTCGGTTCTTGAATCTAGATAGCAAAACAGAGGCCTTTTCCACACGATCCTTCTTTTGTTCAAGGGTCAGCAGATGGGGTATCCAACATGCACAAATCTTCTGTAGCTTTAATTTTTCTTTCAGGATAGTAAAGATATATGACGAACTCAAGCCTCATAAATCACTTATCTCTTCCACTATATATCGTGAATCTTGCTGAACAACAGATTGGACAGTGGCAACATCATTTTCAGAGGTGGCCGAAACAGGTCTACCCGGACGGGCCTCGTCTTTAACACTAGATCTACCTTCTTTAAAATAAGATACCCATCTGGCAACTGTTCTATATGGCAGAGTATTCTTTCCGTACACTGTATCCGATTCAGACTTAATTTCTGATGCGCTTTTACCCAGAAATCCGCGAATTTTGCGATACGCTCTTTGCTCTTCTCTAAAGTCACCCTGATTTTCATCCATTTTTCTACCAGTATAAATTACCATGTAGTTTTCAAATATGTGTATTTTCATTTTGGCATTCAATAATCATGCAAAAATCATACAACTGTGACGGCAAAGCTTTACCCTTTCCAATGATATATAACACATGTATATGCACAAGCTAACTGGGATTTTATCCGGTTCTTGCCACTAGTAAAAAAAAATGCCCCTCGTATTCTGGTTTCTCTATTCCTGTATCTTGCAAAAAAATGTAACCCTAGCATCGGAAAGATATACAGCTGAATTTTTGTAAATATATAGCTTGGATATTGGTTCCTACAAAACCGCTGTACAGCAATGCGAAACTAAGTGCATTTTGGAGAAAGGCATGCACTTTGCATGATACTGGTGTAGAGTTTTGCCAAACAACTGTAAGTTCTATTATTTAGCGTATAGTACACATGTATATACTAACAGGTAAAATACACCCAATATACATCCAACTCGTGATAAATTAATCAGTACAGTTGATGTCTGAATATAAATTAGCACTGATTGTTTAAAATTCTTGTCACATTTTGTAAAATGGCGTGTATTTTATCGAATTTTGATGAACATTTTAGGATGCTGAAATTACGTCAATTATTATCTTTGGTCTTTATACATTTTTTTTTTTTTTTTTTTTTTAAATCTGTAAATTTTATTCTCTTTACCCGTTACAAATCTTTTTTTGGATCCGGGCTATCCAAAAAGATACAAAAACAATTTTTTTTATCCATCTTATAGCCATCATTGCCACTCATCATGTGCACTATTCTCTCATTCTCTTTCATATGATCCTACCTTTATAAAATTTAAGTTGAATTTCCTTTGGAAATTAAGATAGTACACCTTTTTTACAATCACTCATCCATTATATTTTCCTAACTGTTTACAGATCATATTTGTCATTTTTTTTTTATACCTGGCAGCCCGGTATAGGGAAAGGGGGAGAGGGGTGGCAGGTGGGGTGGGGGGAGGGGGACGGGATGGAGTGGGTTGGATGTTGCACAGAATATCTCTATATGTCAGACAACTATCATTATTTTAATTACTATATTTCTGTATCATTATGTTAAGTAATTCTATTAATTAATGTCTGATATCGGCTCCAGTCTTTCTGGAATTCATCTTCTTTTTTATGTGAATAAGCTATATCCTTATGAACTTTATACATAAATTTCAGTTTCTTTTGAAAAACACTTAGAGTCAGAGATTGCTTTTTACATCTAGCCAGATATATATAATATTTTGCATAAAGCAATATGAAATTAAATATTTTGCTGAAAGTATGTTCCCTCTGCAAGCCAAATATAAAATATTCTTCTGTAATATTACATTGAATATTGCAAGTACCTAACCACCTTGCTATCTCTCTAATAAACTTTTGGGTTTTATTACATTTCCATAATAGATGGATAATTGTTTCATTATTTGACTGGAAGAAGGTACATAATGAGTCCTTTTTTATTCTCATTTGATACAGCAGTTTATTTGTTACTAGTATGTTATGGTTTATGCTTATTTGAAACCATTGCATTGCTGGATATTTGGTTATGTTGAAGGGAAATAGATATATATTCTTCCAATCGTTATTTGTTATATTATATAGCTTATTCCAGGTCACCTGTCCTGTAGGTATATCTTTATTTCTATTTAAGATGTTATACATGGCTTGGGTCCCTTTCTTTTGTTGTAGCATGGGATAAATATGTGACGGAGTGAATGGACATGGTTGTTTATGAGTAATTTATATATTTATATTTTTTAGGTACATTTTTATTGATTTTATTAAACCATTGTACTGTAAAAAGTTTGTTTGAATACCTGTTTTTTGCATAAATTCAGTTTGTTCATAGAATTCCCCATGTTCATTTATTAAGTCATTGACATATTTTATACCATTGTCGAACCAAGATTTATAATATATGTGTGTTCCGCCAATCTGTATATTTTTGTTATAGTATATTGGACTTGTCAATACATATTCCTCAGTAACTAAAGTTTTCTTATTTATATTTATTATTGACTGTAGGACATCCTTCCAAAATTGTTTAGTAATTCTTTTAATTCTATCTTCTACATATTTCATATTGTTTCCTGTTAATTCATCAATTTTAATTTGTGATGTTATTAAAGCAAGCCATTTACTGTCTGTGGTTAAAAGCCTTCTTATCCAAGTAGATTTGAGAGCATCTATAAAAGCCCTTAAGTTAATCATTTTTAATCCTCCATCACAATACTGCTTGATTACTGTAGATTGTTTCAGTTTACTAGTCTTGCTATTCCATAAGAAATCAAACAGTATATCATTTATTTTTTGGATTATTTCATTATTTGGGTTTGGCAACATTATGAAGAGATGATTAAATATTGCTATCATAAATGTTTTTATAACTGTTATTTTACCTAATGGTGATAGTGACCGTTTTGCCCACTGTTTGGCTATATTTTGAAGGTGTTGTAATTTTATTGCAAAATTCTCATTTACCATACTGTCAAGATCAACACTGAAATTTATCCCCAACAGCTTAAATTTATGGTGTCCCCATGCAAGTTTCCATTTCGTTTTAATTGTGTCAGAGCTGTATTTTTTGGAGCCTATCCAAACAAGTTGTGTTTTATCAAAGTTTATTTTAAGGCCTGATATTTTTGCAAATTTTTCTAACTCCTCAAGTGTACTATTTAAAGATTCCTTTGAACCATCTAAGAATATCGTTGTATCATCTGCAAATTGTGTAACTTTAAATTCTGTATCATTTGAAAATATGCCTTTTATTTTCTTATTTTTCCTTATTGAGTTTGACAGAAATTCTGCGCATATGATAAATAGATAAGGAGATAATGGATCCCCATGTCGACATCCGCGACTTATACTAAAAAATGCTGATAAATAGCCACACTGAATGATTGCTGATGTAATATTACTATAAAATGTATGTATCCATCTTCTTAAGGAGTAACCAAAATTAAGAAACGTTAATGCTTTCTGGATAAATGACCATGACAAGGAGTCAAAAGCTTTCTCGAAATCTATTAATAATAAAAGTCCTGGAATGTTTTTTTGCTCTGTATGTTTCATTAAATCATATACTAATCTAGTATTTTCACCAATGTATCTTCCTTTTATAAATCCTGTTTAGTCTTTATCTATCAATTTGTCTATTGCCGATTTAATTCTGTTAGCTATTGCACCAGAAGCAATCTTGTATACTGTATCAAGAAGTGTTAGTGGTCTCCAATTTTTTAGAAATTGCTTTGGTTTATTTTCCTTTGGGATACATGTAATAATTCCTTGCCTTTGTGTGACTCATAGCTCTCCAATTTCATATCCTAAATTTAGTGACCTAAGAACAAAAATCCCTAACTGTCTCCAAAAAACCTTGAAAAATTCAGCAGAAAATCCGCTTAACCCTGGACTTTTGTCATGTTTCATATTATATAGAATATCTGATATTTCCTTATAAGTTAACAAACCCTCTATTGTATTTGCCTCTTCATTCTTAAGTTTGGTCATATTGCTATCATTCATATATTGTTCTACCGGTATGTCGTTTTTTTCCAATTTTCCATCTTTATTTTCAAACAATTTTCTGTAGAAATTCTTACCTAGTGTAGTTCATCAACAAAGGTTTTGAAAGTATAGACATGAAGAAATGCGCGGCGGCAATTCCCCTCCACATATATGCTTAAGACAATACAGTGTTCTATACAAATATTTTTTATTCAACAAGAGCTCCGCCAAGCGGGGCATTATATGCCCGTGGCAAGTAATAAGATGTAGTACACAAACTGGCTCCTGTATAATTCAGTGCTCCGGATATAAACTATAAGTGGAATTACAAAAAAAAAAAAAAAAAACAAATTAAAATTTTTTTTCATTGGGGCATAGCTATGCTGATATTTGGTGAACTGTAACCTAAGGGTCCAAGCTGGCCCAGAAATTCAGGCAGAAATGATTTCTCCCTCCTAGGAAAATAGGGAGAAGTTTGCTGCTTCTAAAAAGCAGTGCTTTTGGACGGAGGACACACGGCAGAAGCATGGCTATATTATAAGCTCATATGAGCCTTTGGCTGATTTGTTTTTCCTATACTTCCAAACAATCACAAAACAAAAACAAGAGGCCCACGGGCCACAACTCGCTCACCTGAGTGAAACCGCCACTGCAGATATGCAGATGGCATGCAACATTTTTCCAATACTCTTATGACAAGGCAATGGCTTAAACAGTTTTTGAAATATCTTGCTTACAAGGTTAAAATGCTGAAATTTTCAAAACGTTACAAGTAAAATAAGTCACCTCCAATGCCTCCTACCAACTTTTGAGTCAACTGGCATTTCGGTGCAGTAGAAGAAGCAAAAATAGATTTTCAAGATGGCTGCCATCTTGGATTTCCAATCGGAATGATTATAGCTATTTTCTGATCTACAAGTCACCCTGATGCTTCCTACTAAGTTTCAAGTCAATTGACTTTTAGGTTTAAGAGAAGAAGTGAAAAATAGATTTTCAAGATGGCTGTCATGGAGGCCATCTTGGATTTCCAATTGGCACGATTTGAGCTATTTTTTATGTACAAGTCATCCCGATGCTTCCTAGCAAGTTTGGAGTCAATTGGCCTTTCGGTTCAGGAGAAGAAGCGAAAAATAGCTTTTAAAGATGGCTGCCATGGTGGACATCTTGGATTTCTAATCAGCACAATTTTAGCTATTTTTGATTTATAAGTCACCCCAATGCTTCCTAACCAGTTTGGAGTCAACTGGCTTTTGGGTTTCGGAGTAGAAGCAAAAAATAGATTTTCAAGATGGCTGCCATGGTGGCCATCTTGGAATTTGGACCGACACGATTTTAGCTATATTTGATCTACAAGTCACCCTGATGCTTCCTAGCAAGTTTGGAGTCAATTGGCCTTTCGGTTCTGGAGAAGAAGCGAAAAAGATTTTCAAGATGGCGGCCATGGCGGCCATCTTGGATTTCCGATCGGAACGATTTTAGCTATTTTTTTATCTACATTTCACCCTGATGCTTCCTACCAAGTATCGAGTCAATTGGCCCTGGGGTGTAGGAAGAGTAGGCCTTTAAAGCAATTGTTCACGCCGCATGACCCATGATGGACGACGGACATTGACTGACCACAATAGCTCACCATGCGCACTTCATGCTCAGGTGAGCTAAAAATCTGAGCAAATTTGGCTCAGTGGCTTCAGAGAAGTCATCAAATTCTCAACAATTTTCCCATATAAATGTTATGGGGCTCATACAAATGCATAGGGAAGCAAACTTGACCTTGCTGTAAAAAGGTCAAATGTCAACGTACGATAATCTTTTCAGCAATTTTGGTAGATCTCCTGTCCCTGATGATTTGTGCACAGATTTAGCCCCAAGGCATCCTCAGTTCTGAAGAAGAAGATTTTTAAAGGGTCTTACTATATATGGGCATGGTGGCCATCTTGGTCGACCTACCGCGACCATTTTAGAAATCTTTCGTTCCCCTGACTTAAGAAGGCACAATATGAAATTTGAGCAAATTTGGCTCAGTGGCTTCAGAGAAGAAGAAATTTAAAATTCTCAACAATTTTCCTATTCAAATGTATGGGGCTCATACAAATGCACAGGGAAGCAAACTTGATCCTGCCGTAAAAAGGTCAAATGTCAACGTACGACAATTCTTTTGGCGACTTTGGTAGACCTCTCCTTCCCGATGATTTGTGCAAAGATTCAGCCCCAAGGCATTCTCGGTTCTGGAGAAGAAGATTTTTTAAGGTTTTTACCATATATGGGCATGGCGGATATCTTGGTCAACGGACCGCAACAATTTTAGCAATCTTTTGTTTCCCCACACTAAGGTGGCTCCATATGAAATTTGAACAAAATTAGCTCAGAGGCTTCAGAGGATAAGTCGTTTGAAACTCTTAACAATTTTCCCATTCAAATGTATAGAGCTCATACAAATGCATAGGGAAGCCAACTTGACCTTGCCGTAAAAAGGTCAAACGTCAACGTACGACAATTCTTTTAGCACCTTTGGTTGACCTCTCGTCCCTGATGATTCATGCAAAGATTCAGCCCCAAGGCATCCTCGGTTATGGAGAAGAAGATTTTTAAAGGTTTTTACCATATATGGGCATGGCGGCCATCTTGGTCAACGGACCATGACAATTTCAGCAATCTTTTGTTTCCCCACCCTAAGGTGGCTCCATATGAAATTTGAACAAAATTAGCTCAGAGGCTTCAGAGGAGAAGTCGTTTGAAACTCTTAACAATTTTCCCATTCAAATGTATAGAGCTCATACAAATGCATAGGGAAGCGAACTTGACCGTGCCGTAAAAAGGTCAAACTTCAACGTACGATAATTCTTTTAGCAACTTTGGTTGACCTCTTGTCCCGGATGATTCGTGCAAAGATTCAGCCCCAAGGCATCCTCGGTTATGGAGAAGAAGATTTTTAAAGGTTTTTACCATATATGGGCATGGCGGCCATCTTGGTCAACGGACCGCAACAATTTTAGCAATCTTTTGTTTCCCCACCCTAAGGTGGCTCCGTATGAAATTTGAACAAAATTAGCTCAGAGGCTTCAGAGGAGAAGTCGTTTGAAACTCTTAACAATTTTCCCATTCAAATGTATAGAGCTCATACAAATGCATAGGGAAGCGAACTTGACCTTGCCGTAAAAAGGTCAAACGTCAACGTACGACAATTCTTTTAGCAACTTTGGTTGACCTCCCGTCCCCGATGATTTATGCAAAGATTCAGCCCCAAGGCATCCTCGGTTATGGAGAAGAAGATTTTTAAAGGTTTTTACCATATATGGGCATGGCGGCCATCTTAGTCGACGGACTGCGACCATTTTAGCAATCTTTTGTTCCCCCACCCTAAGGAGGCTCCATATGAAATTTGAGCAAAATTGGCTCAGTGGCTTCAGAGGAGAAGTCGTTTGAAAATGTTAACGGACGGACGGACGGACGGACGGACGACGGACGAAAAGTGATCACAATAGCTCATCCTGAGCAGAGCTCAGGTGAGCTAATAAACAAAAAAAAAAAACAAAACAAAAAACAAAAAAAAAAAACAGACGACATTTTGAAATATTTTTCTCATTCTTCCAAGAAAACAGGATTTGCACATTATGCAAATTGTCTCCACTGCATGAATGTCAAATCCTGTTTTCTTGGTAATAAAAAAAAAGTAAACAACGATTTTTTTTTTTTGTCGTCTGCTGAATTAGCCTCAGAAGAGTATTAAAAAAAAAAAAAAAAAAAAAAAAATCCAAAATGAATTATGTTTATAAGTTTTGATATTAGTCAAGCTTCTTAATTCTGTATCATTTAATAAATGTATTTACAAAGATTTAATAATGGCAACATTTCCTTGCAAATCTAATAAAAGAAGATGTAAAAAAAAAACAAAAAAAAAAAAACTAGAACAGTGTTTTCCGAGGAAAACGTATGTCCCCCCACCAGTTTGAACAGACATATTGTTAAAATAGATTGTATCTATAATAAACTCAAGGTCACAATATACCTATATGTAAGTTTGGTCAGAATTCATCCATTCCTCAATGAGATAGGGTGCTGAGAAGCCATTTTCTAAAATCATAGCCCTTGTGTAACCTTGAAAATGGGATCAAGGTCACCAAAATCTAATCAGTTCTTGTCTCTGTCTCAACGATATAGCTGTGCAAGTTTGGTCAAAATCCATCCATTCATTCAGCAGATAGCGTGCAGACAAGCCATTATCCAACAATCTGAGCCCTCCTGCGATCTTGAAAATGGGGTCAAGGTCACCAAAATAAAATTAGTTATTTTCCATGCCACAACAATTTGGCTGTGCAAGTTTAGTTAAAATCCATCCATTCCTTCAAGAGACACAGTGCAGACAAGCCATATTCCAACAATCTATGCCCTAGTGTGACCTTGAAAATGGGGTCAAGGTCACCAAAATCTAATCAGTTCTTTTCCATGTCCCAAAAATATAGCTGTGCAAGTCTGGTCGAAATCTACTCATTCCTTCAGGAGACAAGGTGCAGACAAGCCATTTTCCACCAATCTAAGCCTTAGTGTGACCTTGAAAATGAGATCAAGGTTGCCAAAATCTGACCAGTTCTTTTCCATGTCTCAACAATTAAGATGTAGAAGTTTGGTCAAAATCCATTCATTCTTTTAGGAGATAGGGTGCAGACAAGCGATTTTCCAACAATCTAAGCCCTCCCGTGACCTTGAAAATGGGTCAAGGTCACCAAAATCTAATCAGTTCTTTTACATGTCCCAGCATTGTAGATGTGCAAGTTTGGTCAAAATCTATTTATTCCTACAAGAGATAGAGTGCGGACAAGCCATTTTCCAACAAGTCTAAGCCCTCCTGTGACCTTGAAAATGGGGTCAAGGTCATCAAAATCTAATCAGTTCTTTTCCATATCCCAAAAATATAGCTGTGCAAGTCTGGTCGAAATCTCAAAGGACAAGGTGCAGACAAGCTATTTTCCACCAATCTAAGCCTTAGTGTGACCTTGAAAATGGGGTCAAGGTCGTCAAAATCTGATCAGTTCTTTTCCATGTCTCAACAATTAAGATGTAGAAGTTTGGTCAAAATCCATTCATTCTTTTAGGAGATAGGGTGCAGACAAGCGATTTTCCAACAATCTAAGCCCTCCCGTGACCTTGAAAATGGGGTCAATGTCACCAAAATCTAATCAGTTCTTTTACATGTCCCAGCATTGTAGATGTGCAAGTTTGGTCAAAATCTATTCATTCCTACAAGAGATAGGGTGCAGAAAAGCCATTTTCCAACAAATCTAAGCCCTCCTGTGACCTTGAAAATGGGGTCAAGGTCACCAAAATCTAATCAGTTCTTGTACATGTCCCAGCATTGTAGATGTGCAAGTTTGGTCAAAATCTATTCATTCCTACAAGAGATAGGGTGCGGACAAGCCCCAACAATCTAAGCCCTCCTGTGACCTTGAAAATAGGGCCATGGTCACCAAAATCTAATCAGTTCTTTTACATGTCCCAGCATTGTAGACGTGCAAGTTTGGTCAAAATCTGTTCATTCCTACAAGAGATAGGGTGCGGACAAGCCATTTTCCAACAATCTAAGCCCTCCTGTGACCTTGAAAATGGGGTCAAGGTCACCAAAATCTAATCAGTTCTTTTATATGTCCCAGCAATATAGATGTGCAAGTTTAGTTAAAATCTATTCATTCCTTCAAGAGATATGGTGCGGACAAGCCATTTTCCAACAATCTAAGCCCTCCTGTGACCTTGAAAATGGGGTCAAGGTCACCAAAATCTAATCAGCATTTTCCCCCCTCCCAATGATATATTTGTGTAAGTTTGGCAAAAATATGTCCATTCAATAAGGAGATAGAGTGCGGACAAGAGGCTAGGCCAACGCCGACGGGATCCACACTAAAAACAATATGTCCCACCCCCATGGTGGGGGACATAATAACTTGCCCATATGGCCATAACTTTAGTTATTTGCAAAAAATATACCTATTATAAAATAAAATTTGCACACTATTACCTCTAAACAATATGCTGTGAAAAGTTTACAAAAACTTTCAAAGGGGCATAACTCTGCCAATATTTGGTGCACTGTAACCTCGAAATAATATGCACTGTTCCACATCATTGTGTAACTATTTATGAAGTTTCAGCTTGATCGGATGTAAATTGTAGGACTTAGCCGGAAACGAAAAAAAAAGTTTGCAGAAATTTTCAAAGGGGCAAAACTCTGCCAATATTTGGTGCACTGTAACCTCGAAACAATATGCGCTGCTCCACATCATCGTGTGACTATTTATGAAGTTTCAGCTTGATCGAATGTAAACTGTAGGAGGATTTAGCCAGAAATTAAAAATTATTAAGATTTTTCAAAGGGGTATAACTCTGCTAATATTTGGTGGACTGTAACCTTGAAATAATATGCACTGCTCCACATCATGGTCTAACTATAAATCAAGTTTCAGCTTGATCGGATGTAAACTATAGGAGGAGTTAGCCGGAAACGAAAAGTTTACAGAAATTTTCAAAGGGGCATAACTCTGCTAATATTTGGTGGACTGTAACCTCGAAACAATATGTGCTGCTCCACATCATGATCTAACTATAAATGAATTTTCAGCTTGATCAGATGTAAAATGTAGGCGGAGTTAACCGGAAATAAAAAGTTTACAGAAATTTTCAAGGGGGCATAACTCTGCAAACATTTGGTGGACTGTAACCCTGAAACAATATGCGCTGTTCCACATCATGGTCTAACTATATACCAAGTTTCAGCTTGATCGGATGTAGACTTTAGGAGGAGCTAGCCGGTAATGAAAAAGTTTACGGACTGACGCCATACCCCATTACATAATATGTCCCGTTTTTCAAACGGGCGTATAAAAACCATAAGCTTGAATGCCCAAAAGATGTCTGGTAAAATTTAAAATCTGTCATTCAAAATGGTGTCATAAAATTTGCAATCAAACATTTTCATTCAGGTTTATTGTAGGGTGAACATTTTTTGGTGTTAATCCATTTCTGTATACCTCCTAACAAAGGCTATAGAAAATGGTAGAAGGTTTATTTGAAAGGCAGTTTGCATGCAAAATTTAACAGGAGGCCCATGGGCTCACCTGAGTTAACTGCTTAAGTTAATCAGGTCATTTACTCATCATTCCCTATCAGCCTGTCAGGTTTCAAGGCAATGGCTTAAACAGTATTTGAGTTATCATGCTGAAATTTTCGAAGGGCCATATTTAGTCAAAAAAAGGGGGGATAAGAGGAACATTTCTGTGAAATCATTTTGAAATCAGGCCACTGGCCGAGGAACATTTCTGTGAAATCGTTTTGAAATCAGGCCACTGGCCAAGGAGATGTCGTTTAATGTTGTTTTTTTTCCTGTTTTTAGCTCTGGTGACAATTTTGTTCAGCCGAGCGGAACTATTTTAGCAGTTTTGGTAAAGGGCCATAAGAGAAACACTTCTGTGAAATTACTTTGAAATTAGGCCACTGGCCGTGGAAGAGGTCTTTTAAAGGTTTCTCTATTTTTAGCTCCAGCCACAATTTTGTTCAGCCAAGCGGAACCATTTTAGCAATTTTGGTAGAGGGTCATTGGAGGAACACTTCTGTGCAAATATTTTGAAATCAGTCCATTGGTCAAGGCACGGTGTCATTTGAAGATTTTCTATTTGTAGCTCTGGCAGCCATCTTGTTCAATGGAGTGGAACCAATGCGGATGTCTTGGAATTCCGATTAACAAAAGTTTAGCTCGTTTCAATCCTGTTGTTACAGAGCAAGTTTCGGCTCAAAGCAACCAAATGTTTGAGAAGATATGTCGAAAATTGATTTTCAAGATGGCCACCGGCCATCTTGGATTTTCTATTGGCTCATTTAGCTATTTAGTGTCTACTAGGCGCCCTAATGCTCATCATCAAGTTTCAATTCAACTGGACTATACAGGAAATGTCCAAAATATGAATTCTCAACATTTTTCCCATATAAATGTATATGGCCCATACAAATGCATGGGAAAGCAAATTTGACCTTGCCATAAAAAAATCAAACGTTAACATAGGACCATCATTTTAGCAATTTTGGTAGATCTCCTGTCCCCCATAATTTGAGCAAAGATTAGGGCCCTGGGCTTATTTGGTTCTGGAGAAGAAGATTTTTAAAGGTTTTTAACATATATGGGCATGGCAGCCATTTTGATCAATGGATCATGCCCATTTTAGCAACCTTTCGTTCTCCTGCCCCAAGGAGGCTCCACATGAAATTTGAGCAACACTGGCCCAGAGGCTTCAGAGAAGTCATTTGAAATTATCAACATTTTTTCCACACAAATGTATGGGGCCTATACAGAAGCAAACTTGACCCCGCTGTAAAAAGGTTAAACATCAATGTACAACCATCATTTTAGCAACTTTGGTAGACCTCCCTGTCTCCGATGATTTGTGCAAAGATTCATCCACAAGGCATCCTTGGTTCTGGAGAAGAAGATTTTTAAAGGTTTTTACCATATATGGTCATGGAAGCCATCTTGGTCAATGGACGGCAACTATTTTAGCAATCTTTCATTTGCCTGCCCCAGGGAAGCTCCAAATGAAATTTGAGCAACATTAGCCCAGAGGCTCGGGAGGACAAGTCGTTTGAAATTCTGAACATTTTTCCCATACACATGCATAGGGAAGCAAACTTGACCTCGCCCTAAAAAGGTCAAAATGTCAATGTATGACCATTATTTTAGCAACTTTGGTAGACCTCCGGTCCCCGATGATTTAAGCAAAGATTCAGCCATAAGGTATCCTCGGTTCTGGAGAAGAAGATTTTTAAAGGTTTTTACCATATATGGGCATGGCGGCCAACTTGGTCAGTAGACCGCAACCTTTTTAGCAATCTTTCATTCCCCTGCCCCTGGGAAGCTCCAAATGAAATTTGAGCAACATTGGCCCAGAGGCACAGGAGGAGAACTCATTTGAAATTCTGAACATTTTTCCCAATACAAATGCATAGGGAAGCAAACTTGACCTCGCCGTAAAAAGGTCAAATGTCAATGTAAGACCATTATTTTAGCAATTTCGGTAGACCTCTTGTCCCCGATAATTTATGCAAAGATTCAGCCACAAGGCATCCTTAGTTCTAGAGAAGATTTTTAAAGGTTTTTACCATATATGGGCATGGCGGCCATCTTGGTCAATGGACGGTAACCATTTAAGCAATCTTTCATTCCCCTGTCCCAGGGAAGCTCCAAATGAAATTTGAGCAACACTGGCCCAGAGGCTCCAGAGGAGAAGTCGTTTGAAATTCTGAACATTTTTCCCATACAAATGCATAGGGAAGCAAACTTGACCTCGCCCTAAAAAGGTCAAATGTCAATGTACAACCATTTTTTTAACAACTTTGGTAGACCTCCAGTCCCCGATGATTTATGCAAAGATTCAGCCATAAGGCATCTTCGGTTTTGGAGAAGAAGATTTTTCAAGGTTTTTGCCATCTTGGTCAATGGACGGCAACCATTTTAGCAATCTTTCATTACTCTGCCCCAGGGAGGCTCCAAATGAAATTTGAGCAACATTGGCCCAGAGGCTCCAGAGGAGGTCATTTGAAATTCTCAACATTTTTCCTATACAAATGCATAGGGAAGCAAACTTGACCTTGCCGTAAAAAGGTCAAATGTCAATGTAAGACCATTATTTTAGCAATTTTGATAGACCTCCCGTCCCCAATGATTTATGCAAAGATTCAGCCATAAGGCATCCTCGGTTCTGGAGAAGATTTTTAATTTTAACGGTTATTACCATATATGGGCATGGCGGACATCTTGGTGAACGGACTGTGACCATTTTAGCAAGCTTTCCTTCCCCCAACCTAAGGAGGCTCCATATAAAATTTGAGCAAAATTGGCTCAGGGGCTTCAGAGGAGAAGTCATTTGAAAATGTTAATGGATGGACAGACGGACAGACGACGCACGAAAAGTGATCACTGTAGCTCATCCTGAGCATACTCAGATGAGCTAAAAACAGATGTAAGACAGGAAAATGGGGTTCTCTCCCTTAAATGCGGAAAACAACCGGGGTGTCACTAATGACATCATGTTTGCATATGAGCATATGAAAATAAACATTCTGCTTTCTGTGTTGAGCATTTTTTTTTCTTTCTTTTTGTATGATTTTAACCTGTAAACACAAGGTTTTGTACACATATAATTTTACAAGTATCAACTGGGCCTTCATAGAAACGTGCAAGTTGTAACAAAATGCAATGTATGCATATATGCTTTACAGTTTTATGTATAGTCATGTCCAGACTTTCTTCCTGTATTGAAAAAAATCATATATCTTTCCAATGTATCTAGCTGAAATATATCTTTCCAAAGTATTTAGCTGCCAATAAGAGACTCTACATGGCTTTCGTAGACCTGGAGAAGGCGTTTGATCGAGTACCTCGGAAGGTCATCTGGTGGGCGCTGAGAAAACTTGGTGTGGAGGAGTGGATTGTGCGACTGGTGCAGTGGATGTATGCAAATGCACGGAGCCGTGTCCGTGTTGGTGAGGGGTACAGTGAAGAGTCTGAAGTGAAGGTTGGTGTTCACCAAGGATCAGTACTCAGCCCACTGCTCTTCATCATTTTGCTTGAAGCCTTATCATGAGAGTTCCGCTCTGGGGTCCCATGGGAGGACCTCTATGCCGATGACCTTGTTATCATCGCTGAATCGCTTGAGGAATGTGTCAGGAGGCTCTTGACTTGGAAAGAAGCAATGGAGAAGAAAGGACTGAGAGTAAATGCAGGAAAGACAAAGATCATGATCTGTGGTACGGGACTGGACCTCCTGCAGAGTTCAGGCGAGTTTCCATGCGCTGTCTGTCGCACTGGAGTGGGCAGCAACAGCATCTTCTGCAATGGCTGCAAGCACTGGGTGCACAAGAAATGCAGTGGGCTCAAGCGCTTGAAAAAGGACCCTGACTATAGATGTACAAGGTGCCAGGGAACTGCACGCCCCTTGGATGGCAGACCACAGAAGGAAGTCCAGGTCGGACCTGACAAGCTTGAGGTGGTAGCTTCCTTTTGCTACCTAGGAGACATGCTCTCAGCAGCAGGTGGCTGTGAACTTTCAACCACAACACGTGTGAAAACCGCCTGGAAGTTCAAGGATCTGCTACCAGTCCTCTCTTCACGCCACCTCTCTTTCAAAACACGTGGCCATGTGTACAGCTCTTGTGTGCGGAGCGCAATGCTCCATGCCAGCGAGACTTGGCCATTGACAAAGCCGAACCTCCAGCGTCTGCAGCGAAATGACAGGGCAATGATCAGACAGATCTGCAATGTCAGGCCGCAAGACATTGTCACCACCAGGTCCAATGAGCTACTTGTGCGGCTTGGCATTGAGGATCTGGATCTCATTCTGAAGGAGAGAAGACTTCGATGGTATGGACATGTGGAACACTCCAGTGGTGCAATCAAGACAGCCTTTGACATACAGGTTGATGGAAGGCGTGGGCCTGGGAGGCCCAAAATGACATGGAAGCAGCTGACAGAGAGGGATTGCAGAGAGTGGAAGCTCTCGGCTATCAATCCTCATGATAGACGTGCCTGGAGATCTGGTGTGAGATCTGCCATGCGTGCAGCAAGCCAACTATCTGGAAGGGGGCCCACTGATGTGGATGTTGCCCCTGTACCTGCACGTTAATCAAAAATCCGATTATGATATATGAATGCTAGGGTTAGCAAAAATTGAATACTAGATTCCATACTATAAAAGAGTTTGCTATCCTGATCATATGTTGTAAGTTTCAGCCATTAGTTAGAAAAGATTTTTCAATATTCCCCATGCAAATGTATAGGGATGCAAATTTGACCTTGCCATAAAAAGGTCAACCTAGGGTCTTCATCTGAACAAACTTGGTAGACCTTGGGTCCGCAATGCTATATACCAAGATTCAGCCTCAAAGTTTTCTTGGTTCTGGACAAGAAGATTGTTAAGTGTTCTTACCATATATGGGCATGGCGGCAATCTTACTTCACAGACCATGACCATTTGTATAAATTTTCAATCTGCCTTTAACAGAAGGTTCCATATAAAATTTGAAGGCAAGAGGGCCATGATGGCCCTGTAACCTAAGTATCATAGCACTTTAAGAACCTGACCTAGAACTGATCGAGGCAAACATTCTGATTAAAATTCATTATGATTATATTAACAAGTAAGACAATGTAGCATGTCTAATGGACTGTGAAATAGAGGTCAAGGTCAAATATGGATGACTGCACTCAAGAAGCCATGCTAAGATGTATGCATGTACTAAGTATCACTGGCTGTAGGAGCAATAGTTACTGAGAAACTGACCTAAACACAAACACTTCACAAGTGTCAAATATCACTCTGTTGGACCAATAATTACTGACCTAAACGGAAAAACTTATGAAAGTCACTGGACTGTGAAATACACGTCATAAGTGACCCAGATCCAAACTTCACCTACAAATCATAAAGACGAACATTTTGAGCAATATTTATGATGATTATTTAAAAAATGTGACCTCTGGAGTGTAAACAAGGTTTTCCTTTGATTTGGCCTGGTGACCTAGTTTTTGACCCGATTGATTGATTGATTGTGTTGGGGTTTAACGACACGTCAACCCTTGTGGGTCATTTTGTGTCGTCTCCCAGAGAAAGGGAGAAAAGTGATAGAAGAGATAGTAGAAGAGATTAAAGAGAGGGACAGGGAAGAAAGGAACAGGAATGAAAGTGAAGAAACAGAAGAAATAAAAATATTCCCCATCTACCCTTACCTGCTACAAGGATAGCAGGCCTTGCCCAACTGTAAGCCAATATCAGTTGGACGCCCCGGTAACGTAAGATACACGACACCTTCGCACCACCCGACCACCCCAGTTTTGACCCGAAGTGAGTTTCAAACTTGGCCTAGAAATCATCAAGACAAACCTTTTGAGCAAGATTCATGACCATTGTTTCAAAAATGTGAACGCTAGAGTGTTAACAAGGTCTTCTGCTGATTTGGCCCGGTGACCTAGTTTTTGACCCCAAGTGACCCAGTTTCAAATCTGACCTAGAACTCATCTAGACAAACATTCTGAGCAAGATTCATGATGATTGCTCCAAAAATGTGACCGCTAGAGTGTTAACAAGGTTTTCCTTTGATTTGGCTTGGTGACCTAGTTTTTGACCCCAAGTGACCCAGTTTCAAATTTGACCTAGAAATCATCAAGACAAACACTTTGAGCAAGATTCATGATGATTGCTTGAAAAATGGGACCTCTAGAGTGTTAACAATATTTTCCTTTGATTTGGTCTGGTGACCTAGTTTTTTACGTCAAGTGACCCAGTTATGAATTTGACCTAGATTTCATAGGGGCAAACATTCTGAGCAAGTTTCATCAAGATTGGGCCAAAACTGTGATCTCTAGAGTGTTAACAAACTAATTGTTGACGACAGATGATGGATGACGGATGACGGACAGAGGGTGATCACAATAGCTTACCCTGAGAAAAGCTCAGGTGAGCTAAAAATGGGCCCAGTGGTTTCAGATGAGAAATCTTTCAAAGGTGTGGACGGATGATGGACAGATGATGGATGACAAACAGGGAGTGATCGCAATCCAGGGCCTTTGGCTCAGGTGAGCTAAAAAAGGAGAGATGAGGAAAACACAATGACAATATGAGGGTCCTGCAAAAAGTTCTGTCACTGGGTTCGGATAACTTCAGTGCTATGTTTTATCAAACATATTTTTATTACAAACCTTCAAAGTATTCCCCCTTTACTGAAATACATTTTTGTAACCTTTTTACCCAGTCGCGAAACGCAGATAAATAGTCTTCTTTTGGTATCTGTTGGAGAAACTGATAAATAGCGCTGCCAAGAGAACTTCTAGACATTTTCTTAAGCCTTGGAAATAAAAAGAAGTCACAGGGACTCAGGTCAGGTGAATAAGGTGGATGGTTTAAAACTTTCACCTTTTCAGAAGCCAAAAAAAGACTTAACAACCTCACACTTATGAGAGGAGGCATTGTCATGTAAAAGGTGGACTCCTGACCATCCTTTGCTTGGTCGTTTCTTATTGTAAAACTCTTTCACTTTTTTCAGTACAGAATTCTTGTAGAATCGGCCAGTGACTGTATGACCAGATGGACAAGGCACTTGAACGACTGGCCCACTTGAATTAAAGAAAATTGCGTACAACATCTTTTTTGAACTTATGGTTCTCTTGGCAATACATGGGCGTTTTTTATCTTTTCGTTTCCATTGCTTATTATCAGCCCTTCTTTGTACCTCAAACATGTGCACCCAGGTTTCATCACCTGTTAGCAAGTTAGAAATAACCCGACTATTACAGCCTTTGTATGTTTTCAAAAGTTCCCGTGCACATTTAAGGCGTTGTGTCTTTTGCTCCTCAGTGAGCAAATGAGGTACCCACCTAGCACAAACCTTTCTCAGGTCCAAATGCTTTTTCAGAATTGTTTGCACACTGCCTTCTGATATGCCAATACAACTAGCTATATCTTTGACAGACAATCGCACATCCTGTTTGACCACCATCTTTACAGCAGCGATGTTAGCCTTGGTAACAGAGGTTTTAGGCCTTCCAGGATGGGTATCATCTTCAACAGAAAATTTCCCAGCTTTAAAAGCTTTAACCCACCTAAAAACTGTGCGCATTGAAATGGTCTGAGGTCCATATATACCATACAATTCATTAAATATCTGCTTTGAATATATATTAAGCCTAATGCAGCATTTAATATAGCTACGAATTTCAGTCTTCTGGTCCATGTTCCAATGTAACAAGTAAACTGGTCAGTGTATATGACTGCATCTATTTCAATTTGAAATAACTCGGTCAGTTGGAAAGCAATTTGCACGAAATAAACAGATATCGTTAGCTATACAACACACCATTCAAGTGCAGTGAAGCATTTTAAAATATACCTGGGATAAAACTAAGGAAGCCTATTAGTGACAGAACTTTTTGCACGACCCTTGTATCGCTCACCTGAGCAAACAGCTTTGCATACTTACTGTTGAAGTTTCAGCCAAGTTCACTGCTCTAAGATTTTTGTATAAATTTTATAGCCCTGCTCCCAGCAGCCATATTTTTTTCATGCATCATGATGGCTTGAACTGAATCTTGAAAGAGGGTCACCAAAGGAACATTTCTGCCAAGTTATATTGAAATTGGTCCAGTGGTTTCTGACAAAAAGATTTTTAAAGTGTTTTATATAGCTATATAGGAAAAATAAGCCCCATCCCCTAACGGCCATGTTTCTTGACGAACCATGACAGCTTGAACAAATTTGGTAGAGAGTCACCAAAGGAACATTCCTGCCAAGTTATATTGAAATCGGTTCAGTGGTTTCTGACAAGAAGATTTTTAAAGTTTTCTATTTAGATATACAGGGAAAATAAGCCCCACCCCTAGCAGCCATGTTTTTTGACGAATCGTGATTGCTTGAACAATCTTGGTAGAGGGTCACCAAAGCAACATTCCTGCCAAGTAATATTGAAATTGGTCAGGTGGTTTCTGACAAGAAGAATTTTATAGTTTTCTATACAGATATATATGGAAAATAAGCCCCGCCCCCTGGCAGTCATGTTTTTTGACGTATCATGAGGGCTTGAACAATCTTGGTAGAAGATCACCAAAGCAACATTCCTGCCAAGTTACATTGAACTCAATCGAACGGTTTCTTATGAGAAGATTTTTTAAAGTTTTCTATATAGATATATAGGGAAAATATGCCCCGCCCCCTAGCAGCCATGTGTTTTGACAAATCATGACAGCTTGAACAACCTTGGTAGAGGGTCACCAAAGAAACATTCCTGCCAAGTTATATTGAAATCGGTCCATTGGTTTCTGACAAGAAGATTTTTAAACTTTTCTATATAGATATATAGGAAAAAATAAGCCCCTCCCCCGGTGGCCATGTTTTTTGATGAATCATGATTACTTTAACAATCTTGGTAGAGGGTCAACAAGGAAACATTTCTGCCGTTATAATGAAATCGGTCCAGTGGTTTCCGACAAGAAGATTTTTAAAGTTTTCTTTGTAGATATGTTTGGAAAATAAGCCCCGCCCCCTGGCGGCCACGTTTTTTGACAAATCATGACAAACTGAACAATCTTGATAGAGGGTTACAAAAAAAAACAACATTCCTGCAATGTTATATTGAAATTGGTCCAGTGGTTTTTGACAAGAAGATTTTTAAAGTTTTCTATATAGATATAGGGAAAATAAGCCCCACTCCCTAGAGGCCATGTTTTTTGACAAATCATGATGGCTTGAACAATTTAGGTAGAGGATCGCCAAGGAAACATTTTTACCAAGATATATTGAAATCGGTCCAGTAGTTTCTGACAAGAAGATTTTTAAAGTTTTCTACATTGATATATAGGAAAAAATAAGCCCCGCATCCTGGCGGCCGTGTTTTTTGACGAATCATGACGGTATGAACAATCTTGTTAGAGGGTTAAAAAAGAAACATTCCTGCCAAGTTATATTGAAATCAGTCCAGTGGTTTCTGACAAGAAGATTTTTAAAGTTTTCTATATAGATATATAGGGAAAATAAGCCCCGCCCCCTGGCAGCCATGTTTTTTGACGAATCCAAATGGCTTGAACAATCTTAGTAGAGGATCACCAAAGGAACATTTCTGCAAAATTATATTGAAATCGGTCCAGTGGCTTCTGACAAGAAGATTTTTTAAGTTTTCTATATAGATATATAGGGAAAATGAGCCCCGCCCCCTGGCAGCCATGTTTTTTGACGAATCCAAATGGCTTGAACAATCTTGGTAGAGTATCACCAAAGGAACATTTCTGCAAAATTATATTGAAATCAGTCCAGTGGTTTCTGACAAGAAGATTTTTTAAGTTTTTAGTTAAAAAATCTATTTTTAACTCCTGTGACCTAGATAAGCAATGGACCGGAACCATAAAGAGGTCCAACCAAGGATCATTCCTGTAAAGTTAGGTCAAAATCTAGTCAGTGGTTTAGGAGGAGATGTTGTTTAAAGATTGTGGATGGATGGAGGGACAGACTGACGACGACGATGATGGACGGTGAGTGATCACAATAGCTCACTTTGAACCTTCGGCTCAGGTGAGCTAAAACAAATACCACATATGAAACCACCGACGCACAAACAAAGAAGAACTGCAACAGAGGAACCACCTTGGAATGGTCAGCAGGAAACTTAAACATTTTTCACTTCAGGTTTTTGTTGCGAATTCCAGGTAAAACTTCATATTTGACATTGATTTTTTAACTTAGATTTAATTTTTTGTTTTAGTTTTAAATGTTCATATAAATATGTATTTGTTTATATAAATATGTATTTTTCAACTTTAAAAAAAAAAAACACACAACAAAACAACTAATTGTTTTGTGAAATGTGTATTTAAATAAGTATTTTTTTCAACTTTAAATTGCTTTGTGAAATATGTATATAAATATATATTTTCAATGTGGTTTCAGGTATATCAAGGTGTACCTGTACTTAGTCTTTTGTTAGGTCCACTAACAGCTGGTAACAAATTGAATATTGGGCCATTTTGTAAAATATTCATTAGCCTGAACATGAATCAGGCAAACCAAATTATCTGATATTTGCTGGTGAGATGAAATTACAGCATACCAAACAGTTTTTGTTTTCAGAAACTAAATACATGTAAATTATGAACTGAAGTGTTTAGGTAAAGGTTTTCTGTAAATGAATTGGCCATCAAAGGCAAAATAATATTGACAAATATCTGAACTAGGGGTATATAAGCAAGGCCGTTTCAAGCACTGACTGTCATCAGATGCTTGAACCAGCCTTGACATCCTCTATTTCAGAGCGGCCATGTTTTTTGACGAATCACGATTACTTGAACAATCTTGGTAGTGGGTCACCATATACTGCACAAAAACCACGCAGGGTTTTTTTTGGGCATGTTTTTTTCTCCGTAACAGAAACAGACGAAAAAATGAAAATATATAAGGAATACTCTTAAATGGGCAGAAAAAGAATGAAACAAATGAAACAGACCAATAGCAGTTCTCACTGATGGTCAGTTTCATTTGTTACAAAACAGGATGAAACGAAATGTAACAATGAAACAGATACTTTTTTTTATAAACCCATTTCTGTTTCGTAACAAATGGAACGAATAAGATATAGAGGAAAATCTCTGAAACAGACCAAAAAATTTGAAATATGCTCGTTAGGAAACAGAGTGAAACGAAATGAAACAATGATACATACATCTTTTTTTTTCTTCTATAAACCCATTTCTGTTTCGTAACAAATGAAACGATTAATATATATAGGAAAAACTGTGCAACAGGATGAAACAGACCAAAAGACTTGTTCAAAGCTTGTAACTAAACAGGGTGAAACGGAATGAAACGATGAAACTTGCATCTTTTTTTTTTTTATAAACCCATTTCTGTTTCGTAACAAATGAAACAAATAATATATATAGGAAAAACTCTGAAACAGGATGAAACAGACCAAAAAATTTGAAATATGCTCGTTATGAAACAGAATGAAAAGAAATGAAACGTGGAATCATACATCTTTTTTATTTTTATAAACCCATTTCTGTTTCATAACAAATGAAACAAATAAGATATAGAGGAAAATCTCTGAAACAGGATGAAATAGACCAAAAAATTTGAAATATGCTCCCTACGAAACAGAGTGAAACGAAATGAAACGATGAAACATACATCTTTTTTTTTTTTTATAAACCCATTTCTGTTTCGTAACCAATTGAAATGATTAAGATATATAGGAAAACTGTGGAACAGGATGAAACAGACCAAGACTTGTTCAAAGCTCGTTACGAGACAGGATGAAACGGAATGAAACGATGAAACATACGTCTTTTTTTTTTTCATAAACCCATTTCTGTTTTGTAACAAATGAAACGAATAAGCTATAGAGGAAAAACTCTGAAACAGACCAAAAAATTTGAAATATGCTTGTTACGAAACAGAGTGAAACGAAATGAAACGATGAAACATACATCTTTTTTTTTTTTTTTTGTATAAACCCATTTCTGTTTCGTAACAATTGAAATGAATAAGATATAGAGGAAAATCTCTGAAACAGGATGAAACAGACCAAAATATTTGAAATATGCTCGTTACGAATGAAACAATGAAACATACATCTTTTTCTTTTTTATAAATGCTTGTTACGAAACAGAGTGAAACAAAATGAAACAATGAAACATACATCTTTTTCTTTTTTATAAACCCATTTCTGTTTCATAACAAATGAAACAATTGAGATATATAGGAAAAACTGTGCAACAGGATGAAACAGACCAAAAGACTTGTTCAAAGCTTGTTACGAAACAGGGTGAAACGGAATGAAACGATGAAACATACATCTTTCTTTTTTATAAACCCATTTCTGTTTCATAACAAATGAAACGAATAAGATATACAGGCAAAACTCTGAAACAGGATGAAACAGACCAAAAGACTTGTTCAATGCTCGTTATGAAACAGGATGAAATGAAATGAAACGATGAAATTACATCTTTTTTTTTTTAATAAACACATTCTGTTTCGTAACAAATGAAACGAATAAGATATATAGGAAAAAACTCTGAAACAGGATGAAACAGACCAAAAGACTTGTTCAATGCTTGTTACGAAACAGGGTGAAATGAAATGAAATGATGAAACATACATCTCTTTTTTTTATAAACCCATTTCTGTTTTGTAGCAACTGAAACCAATAAGATATATAGGAAAAACTCTGAAACAGGATGAAACAGACCAAAAAATTTGAAATATGCACGTTACGAAACAGACTGAAACGAAATGAAACGATGAAACATATATCTTTTTTTTTTTTTATAAACCCATTTCTGTTTTGTAACAAATGGAACAATTAAGATATATAGGAAAAACTGTGCAACAGGATGAAACAGACCAAAAGACTTGTTCAATGCTCGTTACAGGATCACCAAAGGAACATTTCTGCCAAATTATATGGAAATCGGTCCAGTGATTTCTGACAAGAAGATTTTTTAAGTTTTCTGTATAGATATATAGGGAAAATAAGCCCCGCCCCCTGGCGGCCATGTTTTTTGACAACTCCAAATGGCTTTAACAATCTTGGTACAGAATCACCAAAGGAACATTTCTGCCAAATTATATTGCAATCGGTCCAGTGGTTTCTGACAAGAAGATTTTTTAAATTTTCTATATAGATATATGGGGAAAATAAGCCCTGCCCCCTGGCGGCCATGTTTTTTGACGAATCCAAATGGCTTGAACAATCTTGGTAGGGGATCACCAAAGGAACATTTCTGCAAAATTATATGGAAATTGGTCCATTGGTTTCTGACAAGAAGATTTTTTAAGTTTTCTATATAGATATATAGGGAAAATAAGCCCCGCCCCCTATTTGCAGCCATGGTTTTTGACGAATCCAAATGGCTTGAACAATCTTGGTAGGGGATCACCAAAGGATCATTTCTGCAAAATTATATTGAAATTGGTCCATTGGTTTCTGAAAAGAAGATTTTTTTTAGTTTTTAGTTAAAAAATCTATTTTTAGCTCCTGTGACCTAGATATGCAATGGACTGGAACCATTTGAACAACTTTGAAAGAGGACCAACCAAGGATCTGTCCTGTGAAGTTTGGTCAAATTCCAATCAGTGGTTTAGGAGGAGATGTTGTTTAAAGATTGTGGACGGACGGACGACGACGACGACGGACGGTGAGTGATCACAATAGCTCACCTTGAGCCTACGGCTCAGGTGAGCTAATTAAGAACTGACCTTGACCTACATAAAGGGTTTAACTTGGGGATGGGGGTGTATGCTATTGAAAGGTATTACCCTAAGGTAGGTGTAGGCTAAATATGAAAGCAGTACATTAAACAAGCGGGCTATGATGGCCTTAAATCGCTCACCTGTGTCCCATTGCTCTAGGTTCAGGATGGTTGTATTAATTTAAATCAGGCAAGTGGTTTGTAAGATTATCAAAGTGTTTTCTATACAGATCATATTGTTGTACAAATATATAGGGAAAACAAGTGCTGTCCACAGTGGAGGTGGTGGGTGGATGCCTATTACAATCCATCCACTGGTTAAGGAGAAGTTGTTTGAAGGTTTTTCTATTTTTAGCTCTGGCAGCCATCTTGTTCATCCGAGTGGAACGATTTGAGCAATGTTGGTAGAGGGTCACCCAAAGAACATTCCTGTAAAATTATTTCAAAATCCATTCACTGGTTAAGGAGGAGGACATCTAAAGGTTTTTCTATTCTTAGCTCTGGCTGCCATTTTGTTCATCCGAGCAGAACAGTTTAAGCAATTTTGGTAGAGGGTCACCCAAGGAACATTCATGTGAAATTATTTCAAAATCCATCCACTGGTTAAGGAGGAGAAATTGTTTAAAGGTTTTTCTATTTTTTAGCTCTGGGGCCATCTTGTTCATCCGAGTGGAACGGTTTGAGCAATTTTGGAAGAGGGTCACCCAAGGAACATTCATGTGTAATTATTTTAAAATCCGTTCACTGGTTAACGAGAAGTCATTTAAAGGTTTTGATATTTTTAGCTCCGGTGGCCATCTTGTTCATCCGAGCGCAACGGTTTGAACAATTTTGGTAGAGGGTCACCTAAGGAATATTCCTGGGAAATTATTTTGAAATTAGGCCAGTAGCCTTGGAGGAGATGTCATTTCAAGGTTTTTCTATTTTTAGCTCTGGTGCCCATTTTGTTCAGCCGAGCAAAACCATTAGGCAATTTTGGTAGAGGGTACCCCAAGGAACATTCCTGTAAATTATTTCAAAATCCTTTCACTGATTTAGGAGGAGACGTCTTTTAAGTAAATTATTGACAGAAGAGAAGACGTTTAAAGGTTTTTCTATTTTTAGATCTGGCAGCCATCTTGTTCATCCGAGCGGAACGGTTTGAGCAATTTTGGTAGAGGGTCACCCAAGGAATATTCCTGTGAAATTATTTTGAAATTGGGCCAGTGGCCTTGGAGGAGATGTCCTTTTAAGGTTTTTCTATTTTTAGCTCTTGTGGCCATTTTGTTCAACGGAGCTGAACCATTTAGGCATTTTTGGTAGAGGGTCACCCAAGGAACATTCCTGTAAAATTATTTCAAAATCCATTCACCGGTTTAGGAGGAGATGTCTTTTAACTGTTGACAGACGCATGATGGACGACGCACATCGAGTGGTCATAAAAGCTCACCTTGAGCCAAAGGCTCAGGTGAGCTAAAAACTATGCACACCTTTGAAACTTAAACATTGTGCTAATGCGGACGCGGACGCAGACGCCAACGACTGGGTGACAACATAACCATGACTTAGGGAGAAGGTCAAACTGAAGAAGGGGTGTGCTATTGAAAGGTCTTACCCTAAGGTAGTTGTGGGCCAAATATTAAAGCGGTATCTTGAATACTTCAGCAGTTACAAACACTTTTCAAAACTTAAACGCAGAACTTAAACATGGGTGTAAATGACAAAGTTAAGAACTGACCTTGACCTACATAAAGGGTCTAACTTGGGGCTGGGGGTGTATGCTATTGAAAGGTCTTACCCTAAGGTAGATGTAGGCCAAATATGAAAGCAGTACCTTAAACAATTAAAAAACTATGCACACCTTTGAAAACTTAAACATTGTGCAGACATGGACGCTAACGACTGGGTGACAACATAAGCTCTCCAGGGACATAGTCCCGGCGAGTTAAAAATCGGAGTGGCGACAGTAATGTATGTTTCATTTAGGGTACTTTAAGCACTAGTGTATAAATATTGCATTGCATATTAAAATAATTGACTATGGCTCCGTTTGCTTACATCATCCTCTACATTAAAAGAACAATATTGGTATATGGAGTCTTTCGTATTAGGAGATATACTTAGGAACATCAATTGACTTGTTTTATTGAGAAAGAGCGATGTCTGTCTGTCTGTCTGTCTATCTATCTGACTGTCTGTCTGTCTGTCTCTTTTCTCACTTGGACTTATGATGAAGAGAAATACAGTTTCTCAAGAACTTGTACCATGATACGATGTATACTGAAAGGAAAAAGAAACGCAGGGTAAATTTTATTCCTAAATTTCATTCAAGTTTGAAAAAGTTTTTTAAAAATTTTACGATGATTACAAAACGGTACATGTATGGAACAAAAGTTCCAAATTTCATTGGTTTGTGATCAACAAGTCTCGAGTTATTGAAGTTCATTGGTAGCTACCCCCGAAATCTTGAAATCAAAATCAAACTGAAAATCAATATCGGGTGTGCTCCCCTCTTGCTGCCGTTGCTGCCCTAATTCTCCTTTGGATAGAGTTAACCAAAGCATTGACAGTTCGCATCGGGATGTTATTCCATTCATCGATCAACACATTCCTTAGTTGTGCGAGAGTTGCGGGGGGATTTCGGCGCTTCCTAACCCTTCTGTCCAGCTCATCCTACATGTGCTCTATTGGGGTCAAATCTGGACTGTACGGTGGCCATGCTAGTGGTGCGATGTTATTGTTTGCCAGGAAATCCTGACAAACTCGGGCAACATGTGGTCGGGCATTGTCCTGCTGCAGAATCAGATTACATTGTTGCACAAGCGGGACTGCAACAGGACGCAAGATCTCATCCCTATACCTTACTGCGGTCATATTGCCCGCAACAATAATCAACTGTGATTTTATCCCGTGAGCAATGCCTCCCCAGACCATAACGGAGCCACCCCAAACCGATCCCGTTCGACAACACAGGCGTCGGCAAAGCGTTCTCCGCGACGTCGGTACACACGACGTCGACCATCTGCGCGATAGAGAGTGAACCTAGACTCGTCCGTAAAAAGAACTCGTCTCCACCGCCTCATCGGAAATAGCCTGGGCGCATGCGCCGTCAACCACGCCATACGACGCAACCTACGTGCCTGAGTCAGAGGCAGACCAACGTATGGGCGACGAGCTCGAAGACCAATCTCACGCAATCGACTTCCAACAGTCTTCGGAAAAATTTGTCGATTATGCGTACCTACTGTATTAAGGGCAGCAACGGCAGCAAGAGGGGGGCACACCCGATATTGATTTTCAGTTTGATTTTGATTTCAAGATTTGGGGGGTAGCTACCAATGAACTTCAATAACTCGAGACTTGTTGATCACAAACCAATGAAATTTGGAACTTTTGTTCCATACATGTACCGTTTTGTAATCATAGTAAAATATATAACAAACATTTTCAAACTTGAATGAAATTTAGGAATAAAATTTACCCTGCGTTTCTTTTTCCTTTCAGTATAGTTATATATTGTGTGTGTGTGTGTCTGTCTGTTTGTCCATCTGTCTCTCTCTCCCTCTCTCTCTGATTATATATACCTACTAGCAACAGAAACTGATAAAATGCAGTATATCAAGTAGAAATGAGTGTAACTGTTCCTTACAAGTATTTATTAATCTAAGCAATATGTAAGCATAAATATCCAAGCACAGATATATCTATTCTCCTCATAGGTACTTAAGTAGATAAGTTAACTACTATTTAACATGGTAGGAGAGTCGTGCATACTCAGACAGAATGAACGATGTGGATCTTTCATATGCCGCCCCCAGGCACCTACACACGCTGGCGTTTACTGGGAGCAAGTGGGTTGCCTTTGCGGACCCCGTCCAACAAACGGGGTGGCTCGTCGACGTGAAGGTCTCGGCTCCTTACGTGGTGACGGGCCAGCAGCACAAGATTCGGAAGGTGATAAATGCCGGTACCCGGCTGTGTTCCTATGTCCCCGGGACCAAGAACGTGATCGTTTCCGAGCGTTACATGCTGAAAACTAGCAACAGCCCGCCGGGCGTTCTTAAAATGGTTTCAGAGTTTGCCCCAGCGGGGATCATCGGCGTGGGGCTACCCGCATCAACGATCCTACTAGAATTATTCCTCGGAGACCAGCCCCACGACTTTGTTGATGTCTTACCGGGCTTCACGCTCAAGTGGACCCATGTGCACGCGAATAAAGAGGTGGGGGCCTATATCAGAGTACAGGAGCCTCCTCAAGTGCGTTTCACACTTGCGGGGATCGGGTTCCAGGCGGACTACCGCTTGCTGGATATAAGCAAGATCCATGTTGGTCCCGCAGTGGAGCTCAAAAGGCTGCGATTTACGCCCCTTGATCTCTCGTCAGATCAAAGCTCCGTGGTGTTAGGTCATTTGAATCTGTCCGACGGCGGTGATAGTTAAGCACGATGGGACTTTACCCAAATCTTGAGACGACAGGAGACAATCACTGACTTCAGCATGTGGCTGAGGTCCGATCCCGCACGGAGAAAGAGTGGGACTTCAGAGCCTCGCTCTACAAAAAATAACGGCGGGGGGTCAATGTCGTGGATGGACTCGACACAGCGATTTCAGTGGCCGGCGTGGGCTTGGCTGCGTCTGGTGTCGGACTATTGACGACAATAATCGCAACGCCAGTCGCCTTTGGCCTTCAACCTGGGGCGATTGCTTGTGGGTTGCTGGGAGCTGGCGGGAGATTCATTTGTCGGAGGCTTGAAGCCAAAGCTAGAAAACATGACCAGATCCGTGTCTTAGCTGAGTCAAAGCTAAACACAATCGCAGACCGCATTTGAACGGCACTGACTGACGACAAGATCTCCGAGGAGGAGTTTCGCCTGATTCTCTCTGAGGTCGACAAGTACAATCACATGAAAGCTGAGATTCGTCGTGGGCGTCAGAAAGAGGGCGGTCTGTCCTAGACCGAAAAAAAGCAACTCCTACACCTCATGAGAGACGAGGCGATGCTAACAGCCCGTACCAAGCTCTTGAAAGAGCTCCAAGCTGCTGGTGGCACCTCTTGATAAATATTTCTTGTTCGCGAGCTTAAAAAAAAAGAGCGCAGGCTGGTCCAACCTGCCTTTGAGCAGCAGACGAGTCCGTCGCCAGGATTCGATCTCACGCACAAAAATTCAGCAAAAGCCTCCTGAGGTCCTTGTCATTTTTTTTTGTTTTTTTAAATTTTATCTGGGGGGCTTTTTCTTCACCAGGACCTGTCACATTTCTAATGCTCGGTCACCCCTGCCTTCAGCGCCTAACTGTGGTTGAGGCGAAAGTCGTTAGAGGCTTACTAGAAGTGCCGGCAATGTGTGTAGTGTTTGCATGTCTGTGGTATGTCGTAGCGCTACTTTAAACCTGTGCATGTGTGTGCCCTCTTGGGGCGATAGATACCTGTAAATTTAACATATAAAAGCTTCACTTTGTTGATGTGCAATATCAAAGGGGGAGCGGGAAACCAGCGGCACTTTGTTGTTGTGCAATACCAAAGCGGGAGCGGGATAATGGAAGTATATTAAATCAGCTAGTCAAAGCCAAACCAACCTTATGGCTTACAGGTAGGTGCCCCCTTTTTGCGCTCAGGCCCCCGGGCTGGCGAGGGCCCGTCCCCAGGGGGCTCGGGCGCCATAGCAGAGCGGGCTGGAGGCTAGCCAGGGGCCTGAATAACGGGCTTGGCCAGGAGGTCTGTGTGATGGAGACGGTCGGATGCATAAATGATTACTAGTGTTTACCTAATCCTCCTATTTAATTTCAGCACATTTTATAAGAACCCTTACCATGCTTATGGGCAGATTCAGAAGATGCTGGTCCACGGTACTTTTAACCCCAGGAGCTGGGTAGAATTCTTTACACGCACATCCCAGTCCTGGGGGTGAACCACCTGTCTGTGTCAAATCCTGTTTTCTGAGAAAAATATATCAATATGTCGTCTGCTGAAATTTTTACTCAGAGCGTTAAAATATTCAATCAGGGATGAATTTACAAAATAGTCCTCAAGTGGATGTGCACCAGTTAAATCGGATAGTTTTTCATGTTAGAGAGACAAATACACAACATACATGGTAGACCTGAGGGAAATTATCACCAGTTACATTGTCTCTCGTCTGGGGAGGAGTGGATATCCGGAACTTAAAATATGCAAGGACCATTCTCCTGTCGACAGGGACATTTTCGAAGGTGTCTTGAGGATCTGTGCTCAACTCCAAAGTGATCTCCGCTTCTCTAACACTTTGGATTATTTTAGAAAGTTTGGCGTCAGCAGAGACACGTTTCAGGTTGTTTTGGACCAGTTATTGATTGGGGAATTAAACTGGGCACGCGTCCTCTCCATTGCGGCTCTTTCAGGAAGTTTGGCGGTCCAGGGTGCTGAAAAAGGGGAAGAAAAAAAGATAGACCTTATCCAAGACTGGGCTGCATCGTTTGCTGAAGTGAAGCTGGCTCCTTGAATTGAAGCCAATCATGGCATGGAAGGACTACGAGAATACCTCCACCTCTAGGAATCACACGACAGTCACTGGGAAAGGAACAAACTTCTTGCTGCGGGGGCTTGTGCTGCGGTTGGCGTCATCATTATAGGTCTCTTTGCCTCGGTGAACCAGGCGTGACACAGGTAAGTGCCTCCCTTTTTTGCGTTCAGAGCCCCGGGCCAGCGAGGACGCTGGGGCTCGGGTGGCTGACCCTACCAGCTCTGCTGGTGCTCGGGCGGTGCCAATTATTTATGTAGGTTGGGCCGTCTTCATGTACACACACAATTGGCCCCCCCCCCCTCCCATGCTGCTAATACAATGAAAATTGTATGACCGTAAAAATGAAAAAAAATTCTGACAAAAAATGTGATATTTTTCTTATGCAAATAGTGTGTGGAAGCAACTACTATTCATTATAGCTGCATCTACTGACAGGGAATACTAGGCTATCTAGGTCAAATATACCTATCTGACAGGTAAAAAGTAGTCCGGCACATTATCTGTAATTTCTTATCAGAGGCTACTGGACTGAGATAAATGCCAGTAATTGGTTTTACTATCTCTAGCACCATAGGTGGTTAATGACCAAAGTAGATTTTTGAAGTTAACAGACTGTACACGCTATGTGTGTATAAAATTTGAATCCAATACACTAATCTTTTCAAAAGATATCGCACGGAAACCATTTTTCAAAGTTGAAAACTTTCCAAAGTTGAAAAAGGGCCATAACTCCCAAAATAATTGGTGGATTTTACCCTAAATGGAACTTGACCTACATTTTATGATTATATACCTGTGTATAAAATTTCAATCCAATACACCAATCTTTTCAGAAGATATCGCACGGAAACCATTTGTGTTACGTACAGGACGGACGGGACAGACGGGACGGGACGGGACAGACGTAAGTACGGACTATATACTATATGCCCCCCCGTCCCCCCCCACCCACACACATTGAAAATGGTGGGGGCATAACGAGAAGTCGTGAAAACTGATAACACCAAAGATTTCTTTTTATTATTATACACTCATTAAGTCACTCAGCGTAAATCTATGCTTACCTTATATTATTATACACTCACCAAGTCAATCAGCGTAAATCTATGCTATTTTACCTTTCAAATAGCACTGAATAATCATGCAGCTCCTAATAGCTATAATGATGTATTTCTTTTTGACTGCAAGTTAAGTTCGCAAATATTACTTTTTGTCTGCCATTATTCTGACAGGATGATGACGTAAGGTATTCTCAGTACCATTCTCATGAGAGTTCAGCGAGAATATGATGTAAATACTACGCATTGGATGCACATTTAGCGCCAAGGCCTTAAAAAGTGCGGAAATCCTGCAATCCCGCGCCCTAGAATCAACTGGGTTTTCTTGGAGTAAGAAGATTGTGGTTTCTTGTCCTGAATTCTAGGATTCTGAGGTCTCAAACTGGGTTTCTTGAATTCAGGTTTGACACCTTTAGGTGTAGACACCTGTGGTTTCCCATGAGGAAAAGTGACTGTTTTGGAAATTAAGTCGTTCTTCAGTGCTTCTGTAGTTTCTTTGTAAATTTCATCTCTCTGACCTCCAAAGAGTGAGTCCGAGATGAAAGGGGTTGACCTAAGTTTCATCTTAGCGATTTCCGATAAAGACTTAGGAGCAGAACAAATGGGATCTCTCCTTGCTTGTTGCATCTCTAATGTAAGACAAGAAGCAAGAGAAACCCAATGGTTAATGGTGTGTGCTAAAGATTCCAATATTCTGGCTAAGACTTTAGTGTCCATTGATTCTTGTTGTAGACATTTGTATGCCGCATAGGAAAAGATGTCAGAATGAGAAAGAACTCTCAAAAGATCTCTGAGCTGGTTCTCAAAAATGCCCAGGTTCATAGTGGGAATCTGACAATTGCCAGTAAGAGAAAGATGTAATTTAGAGGAGTCTGAATCAAGTGGAACTTCTCTTTGAGTAGGCACTATTTCAGCATGAGATTTATAATATGCCATGTTGACGAGGGCATTTTGTTCTTTCATAGAAACTGCCCAGTCTTCTGGCAAAAGATCCTTCTTGTATTGATTCTGAATGAAATTCAT